>CM034152.1:54448824-54793824 GCA_019776745.2 Taxus chinensis | reverse complement strand
CTCCTACATGCCAAACAGACATGGAGAAGCACATTTGATAGATTTTCAGGCGGATTTGTAGGCATTCATTGCTGGTTGTTGGTGGTTGAGTTTTCAAATAAGATTTTACCTCCTGCTCCTTCTCCCATCCATTCATCTATAAATGTAAGAGAATTGTTTAATGATAAGGGCTATATTATTTCATTTTATATAGGAATTGACTTGCATTTTGAGTTGCAGACCTTCAAATATGGTCCTTACATGTGGATATTGGCCTCATACGCCATTGTAATCGACCGTGCATTTCTGGAAGTAATAGAAGCATTGTTTTATGGATATCTTCTACCTTAGCTTGTTTTTGTTCTTCTTTCTTGCCTCTCCTTCACGTTGTGTGTTTTATATGCTTTCTCACATCCCTTGCATCTCCTTTTCTGATTGTGTTTCACGAAAATGATTGAGTGACTATGTTCTGGTCTGTGTTACGCATGTCTAACCTTCCTCTGTGCATTCTCCTTCGTTTTCACTCAAAGCTGATCATGTTCATCCCCCTTTATTTCTAGTGGTCTCTCCTCCCTTAGTTTTAGTTTTCCATTTTTGCACATCCTTATACCCATGGTCCCTTGGCATGTTTTAGCTTAGGATTTCCCTTCCAGCATTAGGAGTAGCAGTAACAGTAGAAATAGGTAGAGGAACCGACCTTCTTTGGAGGTCTGTCTCAAACATCAAGGTTCCACAACTTGGACACAATCCCATTATTTCCTCAATGACTCAGTTATTCTAGATCTGAGACATGGGTGTAAGTTTGAGCTCCAACAATTTCTGGCACACCCGGTGGGACCAATATTGAAAGTTTAAATTTCATCATTCCTAAGTTCTGGTGTGTGACTTAGCAATTTCTATCCTTTGGAGGCTCATTTCAACACATATGGTGACTCCCAACACTTCCAGATCTACTGTTATTAGCAGTCCTGAGTGCCTTTCATGAGAAGAGTGCATACAAGATAAACCGCAGGAACTTAAGCTATTTTCGAGTACCTCCAACTATCTCCAAGAATAATACGTAGAAGAACACACACATGCACATTCCAATCCTCCTCATAGCAAACTCACATGCCCTACCATGGCACTATAGCCACCTCCTCCCTCGAGGAACTTTTCCAACTTCATTGGCGGAAGCCCTCTTGTTCTAAATGTGCAACATGATATGCCAGTAGCAGCGCTCAAAAGTATTCCATATTTTACTGGTGAGAATCAAGTCGGCCCTTTTGAGCACATCCAGGATGTAGCAAATGTGTGTTATGTCTATCTGATCACACACGATGATGTAGCAATTAAGATGCTTGCAGCCTCATTCAAAGGGAAAACACTTCAGTGGTATAGAGGTTTGAGACCTGCATCTATTGCCACCTGGACTGAGCTTGGAACAACTCTATGTAATTATTTTGAGGACAAGTCAGATCATCTATCACTAGTGGAGCAATTGACTACAACAAAGAGGACACCCAATGAAAAAATGAGTGATTTCAATATCAGATTCCATAAGACATGGGACAAAATACCTCTAGTGGTAAGGCCTATAACCCAACATGCCTTCTTATACTATCTAAGGGCCTTGAATAGTGACATCTCAGTCATGATTCAGTCCATGAGAGGTAGAATATTACCTATTGCTTATAATATTGCAATAAGGGTAGAAAATAGTCTCATTCAAGTGGGAAAGTTATCCCTTAGACCCCCGCGCCCTTATTCTCAAAAAAATTTCACGCGTCCCAGCCTACCATTACTCTAATTCCAGTGTAGAGCACGCAACCTATTGCATCCACATCCTATTCTCCTGTGAAAGAGAATGAAGATGATGAGATGAAATCCCTGATTAGAAACTTGTCCAATAAATTTATATCTTTAGAAAGACAACATACACAAGCATTTTGAAAAAATACTAATTAGGGCCATAACCAAAACAATCAGCCCTGGCGGAATTAATATGCAAACCAGAAATATTGATAGAAACAACAAAATGATCGATGACATACTAACTTGTATTTTCCCTTACAAGTTATTCCTCCTGCACAACCTCTTCCAGTGCCCATCACAAGTCAAGCAATAGTTCCAGTTCAAAACAACATGGCTCAAGAGTCAGAATGGTGCTTTGCTTGCAACAGGCCTCACAGTCAGTATCACTGTGCCAATGTTGCACGCACACATACCTACATGATTCATGACACTTCTAACTGTGAACCTTCCACCAGCGCAAACGAGCTTGAGAATCAAGAAAATCCAGAAGCTCCTCCTGAGGCTAACCTTATGTTTTTCGATGCCGAAGACTTCTGTGTAATTAATCAAGCTGCAGATAGTCCAAACAGACCGTGTGCCTAGGTTGCTGATAACATAAGGTAAAAGAAGAGAATTCTCGAGTCCGATGTGCAAGTCTCAGTCCCCGTAACAAAGACTGATCCTCAAAAGAAAAAATATGTGAATAAGGCATCTAATAGTAAAAGTCTGCAAGTTACTGTGCGTGAGGCTCTACGCAACACTCCTCCTGAATTAGCACACCCCCTCCTTTGGTAGGTCAAGCCTCTACACAAGCCCTGAACAAACAAGAAAAAATGTTGTTGCGCCCTAAATGCACAAACCAATCGTCCTTCCATTCAATATTATGGACCAAATGAAGAAGAAAAATGTGAATGTTACAATGTGGGACACCCTGACCATTCAATCTTAGCACGACCTATTGCATGAAGCTCTGACACAGCTTCTGCGCGCTGATCCAACTATCCAAAAACCATGCGCTGCTTTCAATATTTTTCAAGCAGAGGAGAAGCAAGCAAGTAAGGTTGTCAAAGCCCCACCTTTGTATATGTCTATGGTCATAGGAAAACACCTTGTGCACAATTGTATGATTGAATCAGGCGCTATTACTTATGTCATGCCTAAGAAACGAGGAAAAGAGGAAATATTTCCATTCAAATCTTACCATTCAAAATTTTATGGAAAAGGGGAAATATTTCCAATCTCCCTTGAGCTTCGATCGTTAAAAATCAAAAACCATCTTGAGATTTTTGAGGAAGAAGCAATGGATGTCAAATATGTAGAGTTGATGGATCTAGAAGAACTGAGAGACAAGGCCGTGCATGTAATGCAAATGCATCAATCCTAAGTGAAAAAATGATTTGAAAAGAAAGAAATGGAAAGAACCTTTAAGTAAGGATACTTTTTCATCAAATGGGATAAGGACAGACCTCAACTAGGGAGGAACAACAAATTTGACACCATTTGGAATGGCCCTTATCTGATCTCTAGGTACAAATCAAATAATGCTTTTTCAATTATCAAAGTTGAATGGAGATGAAATCCCTATCACAGTAAATGGGATGTACCTCAATATTTTTAATTGTGTAAATGTGTCACCTTGTATATAGGGGTTGCTTCTTGCAAAACAAGCATTGTGCACACTCTGTATGTTTCCATTTGGAACATGTATGATTTTCATACTTTGTACATAGTTTTTTTGGGCCCTTGTTGTTGTTGCATAGTTCATTTCAAAGTAGGTTTCATGGTGGAAAAAATGTCTTTTGGGGAAGCCTTAAGGTGCATCCATTCAACCCCAAAGGATCTATCTTCTTCTAGTGTCAAGTTCATTCTTCATTGTAGATTCAGGGTTGAGTTTTATAAAGTTTAAAGTTCTTGGAGATCAGTTTAAGTTATTTTATTGAATCCATGGCCAATGGATTGCTTAAGGCTATTGGTATTCATATTTAGTAGGTAGATATCCCCAATGAATCCCCAATTTGTTTTTCTAAAATAACCCCCAGGATATTTTGGAAACTTGCATTTTCATTTTTGGACTTAGGAAAATTTTTGTTTGAAAATTTGTGGAACACTGGAAGTTAGTGTTTCATAGATTGAAAGAAATCAATGTTCTGTGAGTTCTCCTAACCCGTGGAACAAAGGAAGGAAGTTAGTGTTTTGTGGTCTCTTTAAGGTTGTGGAACAAGGGAAATTGATGCAAAGGAACTGTTATCACCGAATCACATCACCCTCTGATTTGCACAAGTGTCTGTTCTTGAGCTCACGGTGTGACTGGGTAACATGGGTACTATCTCCAAGTTATGGGACTTGCTACCTGAGATAGACATCCAGAGAAAGTCAGTTCTTCTTCCTAATCCTAGTGCAAAATAAATATACTGAGATGAAGGTACTAACTATCTCTATCCTAAAATTTTCAAGGGACTAGGGAGAGAGAATAACATGCAAATGATGGAAAACTACACTACATAGGTGATGCACGAAAATAAGGGGATGAGGAAAATATCCAATGTGTGAAAATGGAAGCAATATGTATATTAGAGAGGGTGATGACAGTTCTCCACAGTCTAATAACAACATTCACAACAAATTTTCATGCATACACAATAATAATATACCCTTGCAACAACATAGAGTAGACACAAAAATATCCAATAATATTAGAGAGGCAAGGGGAATGCAAACAAACACAACAAGGGAAGATACATCCACAAACTTGCATCTATTGCTTCATTAATATACAAAATCCAAATTATTACAAAGGAAAGACCTAGATCACCATGCAAGGAGTCCACTATAAAGGCCAGTAGCACATTGGCTTCACAAAACCAAAATGACAGAGTTTTTCCAATCAAAACTATCTTCCCTTTACACTGAACCCAACACTTCAATTTATAGAATTTTGGAAGAGAGAGAGAGAGAGGAGATATAATTCCCAAATCTACTTTCCAACCACTTGAAAGATGTCATAATTGTGCCCAAATGGTGATATATGACCTGCAGAAGGCACTCCATACTGTCCCATGATTTGCAACAACGAAAAATGTCTGTCCACGCCCATTGAATGCTCCTCCAACTACTAATAAAATCACTGTTCTAAACCTGGCCTGTTTTCCTTAAAAATATCATCAAAAACTTCATCCATTTCTAGATTTATTGATTTTTGTGCATTAGGCTTAGAATTACAATTCCAACAAGAGCAATTTTTTTAAAATCTATTGAGAATTGCAAAATTTATGGTCTTGTAAGTGTGAGCAGCTATTTTGAGTTTGCCAGGCATTTCTTGCATTTTAAGGGACTAAGCATTTAATTTTATGGAGCTAAATATATTTATTTTATTTTCACCCACATACCCTCATTAAAAATAATAAGCGTGGAAGATGTCGAGAGCTTTCCGAAAAGTCTAATTTTGTCAAGATCGGAGCTCTGGTTCAAAATTTATGCCCGTTTGAAGTTCAGGGTCGAGGTGTTCCATGTGGGCTCTTATAATCTGCATTAAACCACTTTCCCTTTGTATTGTGAGTATTACAGATTTTCGGGGAACTCATGTCCCTATAGAATTTGTGTCGTTTGGGCCTCAAACTTCCACCTTTCTGCATTACACTCTATCTCCTTGATGTGCAGTAATTTCGCCTCTACAGGGAACTCACATTCCCGCGGTACTTGGACCACCTGAGTTGCCGGGACCCGACTTTTCCACAATACATTGTGCCCACTCCATTCCTTTACAAATCAGACAAGTCGACATTTCAGGGAACTTGCGGCCTAATGGAACCTGGATGGCCTGGGCCAAGAACTTCCACCTTTTCCGCAATACATTAGATTTGCTTCCATTCCTTTGTAAATAAGGTAAATCAGATTTTTAGGGAACTTGTGGCCTGATGGAACCTGGAACGCCTGGGCCGCAAAATTCCACATTTTCCACAATACATTGGATCTGTTTCCATTCCTTTGTAAATCGGGTAAATCGGCTTTTCGGGGAACTTGCGGCCTGATGGAACCTGGACTTCCTGGGCCACGAACTTCTGCCTTTTCCATAATACATTAGATTTGCTTCCATTCCTTTGCAAATCAGGAAATTGGCTTTTTGGGGAACTTGTGGCCCGATGGAACATGGACTGCCTGGGCTGAAAACTTCCACCTTTTCCACAAATCATGGTTTCCTTAGCATTTCAGACCCAAGTCAAGGACGAGGAAACCTAGTTCTATCCGTAATCATTCCACCAGCAGCCCCCAGACTTGCAATACGTTAAAACATGCCTTTTCCCCATTTTTTCAAATTTTAGCAAATTTTAGCTAACTCCTTAGATTTTTTATTGAAAAGGGGAGTTATAGAAAATCCAAGGGGTGCCTGCAAAATCCAATTTTTTTTGTTTCACCATTTCTGCCTCTCCAAGTCTAAAGGGATTATGCAAGTTATCGAAATTCACCTTGGGGTAAATTTTGGATAACAGGAACAAGGGAAAATACGCGAAAAAAATGATCCCAATGATCCACAGAATGCGTAAATGAAGTGTTCTGTAGACTCTCCAAGTCCTAAAAACAAAGGATTTTGAGCTCGGTGTTGCGCATCTAATGGAATCACGTTTGGAACACAACTAAGTCTGAAATCCAGCGAAGTCTATCCTACTATTTTGCAAGTCCCTTAAATATTATTGTTTTGTGGGTTCTCCTAACCTATGAAATAAAAGGAAACATGATCACAAGTTTAGAATGTTTCCAAACAAAGGAAAGTCCCGTAAAACAAGGCGAATTAAAAAGAATCTGCAGAGGTCTTAGAAGCCAAAACCAAAGCCACATAAGCAAAAAACAAGCAAAAAATTGTGAAACAAAAACAAAAAACTCTGGAATCCTCATAATAAAGAACTTTTTCACATGGGTTCATTTTTGGTTTTTTATGATATCTTTCACTATAGAGTTCCATTTCATCTCAGATTTGATCCATTAGCAACATCTTGGAGAGGCCTTTGAAAAGAAGGAAAATTTTCAAAGAATGATCAAGTATATTGGGAGATTAAAGTTGAGGATTTTGGGGACGTTGCACGTCACTTTTAAAGGTAAGAGGATGCCATTTTTAGTTATAAGATGTTTGTTTTATCTTACTTCACCTTAGGACCCTTTAGATTTTTCCAAAAGAGCATATTATTCCATTACTAACTGAAATAATGAAAAATGGTGATTTGCATAACAAATTTATACATTTGGAAACGTCTCTTTCCATCCATATTCCATATTTTGTGGGCATCCATTGATTTGTAGGTTGTGCCCATTCACAAGGAAATATATAGAGTTTTCTTGCAAACAAAGCAAGCTCCAAAAGCATGAGCCATCATAAGGCATGTATATTACCTGTTAGAAGAAGTTAAAAGGTATTTTCAACGTCCAAAAAGTCAAGAATATCCTCCAACATCTTTTGATCCTCCTCTCCTCTCCTTCTTTTTATACATGTAGCACATTTCTTTATTGAAACCATCCTCTCTTTTTTGGTAATGTTATTATGCCAAAATTTTGATAGAACTAAGGAGTTATAGACCCATAACATGTGTTTTGTAATGCATCTTACCCTCCATTGATTGTAGCAATTTGTGCATACTTATGGAGCAATAAAATGGTGTCAATTTTGGATTGAATCCTCCCCTTGTGTCCATTATTGCCTTATTTCCTTCTGCTCTTTCATTTGTGATCGTGTATTCATTATGTTTTGCAATGTTTCATGACATTTATGTCAATTTAAACATGGTCATGAGCTTATTTAGTTGTGGATTTGGAAAGTGGCAAGTATCCGCCCCTTTAACCTTGCAATGGATCTTCTTTATTCTCTGGGGCTTCAAGAATCTTAGTTTGTTTATGTTTTCTCTTATCCCCCTTTCTCTCCCTGGTTACTTGGATGTGTTAGAATAGGATTATTTTAGAGGTAGTTTCAGTGCTAGCATTAGAGATAGGTGGAGGAACCACCCTTCTATGGAGGGTGATCTCACTTATACAAGTCCCACATTGCGGAGATCATCCAATGTTGTCTAGTATTCTTTATCTTTCATGAGAAAATCCTAGGGTGCAATTCTGAGCTACAACACTTCCTTTACACACTTCCCTTTTGTGTTATCCTTTGTGCAAATAATCTCCTATGTGTGTTCTCTGGCACTAGCTTCTATCAATCTCTTCTCCTTGATGTGTCTATCTTCCCACACACTTATGGGTCTAGACCCATTATAGACCATCCAACTCTCAGTATTCTTCTCCACCTTTTCCCTTTTCTTTTTGGGGCTTCTCTTCATTGCGCATATTTTTCCTTTTACACCCTGCCTTGCACAATTTAGTTTTGTAGTCTTATTCTTCAGGATTGATGTCTCCTAATAGAATTATCTCCTCCTTTTCCTTTTGGCATGTATTAGACCACACTCTTGTTTATACACCACATTTTCTACCTTAGTGGCTTTAGGTCACATCTCCTCTCCCTTCTCTTGGGGTAGAATTTTCTCAGTGACTCTCCTTCTCCTTTTCTCTTTTTCTTGCACCTTATTAAATACGCAAGAATTTTGGAGAATTTTCACAATGCTCCTGTCCTTCCTATGTTTTCTATAGAAAAAATTTTGCATTCTTCCACAACATCTCTTCACTACTATCATGCCTTTCCTCATCCACACATTCCTTCTCCTGTGCTCCTCTCACATTCCATACTCTTGCAGTTTCCTCCCCTGATTGTTTCTCATGAATTTCCTTTTAAAAAATTCTCCTTCTTCGTGAAATTCATGCTTTTGGTTGTGCTCCTCTGCATGCTCCACTTCTTTGAGACCTTTGTGGGCCTCCTCCTCTGGTGATTTTTTTTCCATGCACACTCTAGCAACCTCTTATCTCCTCTCCTCTATTTCCTTTACAATTGGACTCCCATTAATGTGTGCATCCTTGTCTCCGTAGTCCTCAAATCATCTTCTCAAAGTTTCTTCACCCACATAATATTTTGCACTCTGGTGCCTTTCCATTGGGGTCCCATCTCTTGCACATTCAACTATACACCTCATCTATCATTCCTCCAGGACATTATTTTCCACACATCCCTCTTCAATCATATGTGCATTATAATTTTTCACATCTCATTTGTTTTATATGTGTGTATCATCTTTTCATGTATCCTCTACCTTCCACTCTTACCTTTTCTCCACTGCTTCATCTCACAGCTCCACACAATCCTCTATGTGCTCATGGTATATAATTAGAATATTATCATCTTTGATAACCTCCTTTTCCATCATGATACTATCACACATTTTCGTATGCTTATGGGTGACTCCTCTCTTCACCATTTTCTCAGCTTGTGAGCCTTATCTATGCACCTCTTCTTGTGCATCCCTTTGTAGTACTCTCAAATTTGTGCCATGCTCTCTTTGTGGTACTCCTGCATTGGATTTCTCTTCACTATCACACTCTATCAAAGAGGAAAATACTCTTATCCCAGGAATCTCACTAGTAACACCATAAACACAACTTCAAAATTACACACCAAAATACATCCACAAGAAATGATATTATATCTCATCATATACAATACCCAAGTTACTTTACAAGGAGGAGTGTCAATAATTTAGGATAATAAGTTATCCTCATCTAAGAAATAGGGTGGAGTGATAATATTAGGGAATACTAAAAACCCATAAAATCTGAAAGAGGGAAAAAATGAGAACTGATGTCGAAAACAATGCACCACAACGCATTTACACTCCGATGGTAACGTCAAGTTCCAACACAATAAGAAAGATTCGAAACAATGGAATGAAAATGCAAGTAAGAAAACATGTTTGCTCATTCTTATAGATCGAAAAAAGGAAGTACAAATAGGGGTACTATGTAACCCCCATGCCTAAACAAGGAAATAATATCAATGACAACACTGACGCATATGACATGACTGACACATATGATGCCACTAAAGGAGGAGTTACAATTCCAAATAAGGAATGTAACTCCTATGACACACTGACACAAATGAAAATGAAAGATTCTATGACAGAATCTGCCACTTGTCATTTGACTTCCTAAGACCTATGACTCTCGCAAGGTGAGATGACTCACCAGGTGATGTGGATGATGACTAGGCATGTCACACACACCAACACCCCCCCTTCATTGAAGCCGAGGAAGAGGTAATGGTAAGCAGAACAGAAAAGAAGACTCCCATAGACAACTAAGAAAGATGTGTCAATGGGGCCCGGCGACTAAAGGCCTGATAAGGTGCCCATATACAAACAACATCTTTCTGGAAAGAAGAAGAGGAAAAGAAGGAGGACTATTTAGCCCGAAGAAGAGAGAAGAAGAGGGAGACGAGAGGAAAGCAAAAGATGCTAAGGATGGATCTGAAATCTGTAACTCTAAGAAGTCTCCCAGAAGAATTTCGATGAAGAGATCCACTACCTCTCGACTGAAGAAGAGCCATCCACACCGAACTATGTGCCTGCCCTTAGGAAGGAAAAAAATCATGTGCTGGAAGTCTTCTTACTCCACGATGGAAATTAAAGGTAGCAACACAAAGAACTCTGAGTCTGGTCCACGAAAGTGTGACATAGGTCTAGCAAGTGAGTGCAAAGGAACTGAAGGCAATGTCACGAGTGTAGAACTGTCAGAGTGTGAAGAGTGAACACTCGTAGAAAGGATGTCCAAGTGATGTGAAGGTAACAGAAACCCCACAACTGAAAAGGGATCCACAAGCAAGGGTGGGTCAATGAAGGTCTCCAGAAAAGTTGAAGTGGTAAGAGTCCCAGAAGGGGCACTCCCAACAAAATGGGGATAATGAACTCCTCTGAAATACCTATAGATGGATGGAAAACCTGTAGTGCATCACAAGTGTACTCTACGAAAAGATGAATAAGGTCAGGCAGATACTCATCCCAATGATGGGGCTCAACAAACAGAAGAGCGATGTCATATAGGTATGGGTCATCCAATGAAGGTGGAGGAGTGAAAGGGGCCTCAAACACTGAAGGTGGAAAAGAGGCAGGTGTGATGACTATATGAGACTGTATAGGAGACTGCTTGATATCTAATGAGATGTGGGAAATGTCAACACTCTCTAGAATAGTGAGATAAGGAGGAGAAGAGTCCTCTATATTACTCTTGACATCAGAACTGGGTGCACAATCCTCATCATCAGAAGTAGAACCAAGTGATTTTGTGTCAGTGGAACTGTCATCACACGAAGACATATGTATGGTTGGCCCTTCCTAAGAAAAAGTGTCGGTGAACTCACTTTCCTCCATGGATGCAAGATCATCAATAAATCCATAACCAAATGAAGGAGGATCAAAGTCTCCATGAAAATTCTGAATGAAGGTCCAGGCTCGGTGTGCAGACTCGATGAATTCTAATCGATGTTGAAGGTCCTCTGGTATAGTAAGACAAAGAAGCCCATATGCCATATAATTCTCGTTCAACCAATTTTGGTGATGAATGCAGTCAATAGGTTCAGGTGCCAACCCAAGAAGATGTGGTAACAAGTTGTACATAATGCAATGATCAAGTATCCCATTCTTCCATTGTAGGTAGTTTCCTGGTCCTAGTTGAACAATGGAGTGATGAAATTCAATGTCCATGACGACAGGAGTCTCCAAAGAACACAAGTTTAACCCCCCTTTTTGTGGCACTTTATAGTTTAGTGCGTTGATTACAATTAGATGCGACTATGTGCTGAGAATCATTCTGTCACTCACCTTGCAATCAACGTAATAACACGTAATAGTGGAGACAACAATCAAGGTTCGTTGGGTGCAACAGTTCGACACCGTAAGCAAGCACAAGAACGAGTGAAAACAAGAAGGGGAAGAGAAGGCCTTGTGAGAAATAGCATCCCACGTCGCACAAAAGAATCCCTTTGCTGTAAGACTGTGGCAGACACGCTCACAAGTCCACAAGCAATAAAAGGGATAGAACAAAGCTCAAGAAAAAATGAGATGAATTAAGCAATACAAAGACACCCCCCAGAATGTGACACTTTATAAAATAGTGCGTTTACAAAAATGATAATCCCATCAACTAGAGTGTGAAAAAACATGCAACTTTGACTAAAGAAGTGCTCAAAACCGAGCAACGAGTCAAAAGTTATAGCAAAAACCAATTCCCGTAACTGATGGAAAAATGCTAATAAACTTGCAAACGGATTTAAAAAGTGCCCTAAAAGCATGTAAAGGGTGTCATATGTATGCTCGTTGGAAATGACATCAAATTTTAGATAGGGTTTGTTTGTATTGCGAAGGGGGATTAGCCTCCTGCCAATACCGGACCTCACCCTCCATCTTCGACACTCGAAGGAAGGATAAAATACAACTAAAATATACCCACAAAATTTACAATGCCAATTAAATAATGATTTTTAACCTTAAAACTTTAAAGAATTGACTGATTTAGCAGTAACCAATTCCAAAAAGGATAAGTATCACCTCAGCTAGGGCAATGTTGACCGGGACAAGAAAAGAATGGTAAACCACGTGGAGACCATTGCCAAGTGTAAACGGGGCAGGCAAGTTGTAACGGATTGGGAGCTAATGCAAATGGTGGCCATGGTGTTTGATAGGCCCGAGCTGTAGAGAGTTGAAGCCACGTGCCAAGGTAATGGGTTGAGCAATATGTTGGCACATAATTCAACCATGTGCAGAGGTCTGTGTAAAAACGTAGGCAAAAGATGTTATGATCAGAGGTCTGAAACGACCATGGCCATGCTTGTAGAGAAACATGATACTCTGTAGAGAAGCAAACCAGATGATCCCGAACAACAAGCAAAACTAGATGATCACTATGCCAAAAACCAAAAAAAAGGGCCACATTTGGATTTCCACGCCAAGGAAAAAATGAGGATGAATAAGTTGCAGATTGATGAACGGATTTGCAAATCACGAACGGAACCACGGGCAGAGCTTTGCAAAACTCAACGTAGAGACAACCAGTGAATGAAAACAAGCTCACGAGTAGAAGCAATCATGAACTAAGATGCAGAGTGATGAAAGAGGAGCACGAGCGGTCCAAGTCCAAGGTAAAACGGTGCAGAGAAGCCAAAGAAACCGTTGAACCCAAGGTAATGTAAATAAGCCACGCAGAAAAATGTCCAAACCATGCACGGGTAGCAAGCAGACAATAAGAGCCGAACCAATGTAGAGAGAACCAATACATGGGTAGGTGTGGATGTAGCATGCATGAATTACCAACGCTGAGAGTGCTGAACCAAGAATAGAGATCTGAGGCGAAAGGTATCAATACCCATTGCATGCAAAAAGCAATGCATGAGAAAACCAAAAAATGAGCCTCTAAATCCAAAAATGTGGCTGAGCAGCAGGTTCACCACTGCAAATAGGTTAACAACAATGAACCATAGGTCCACGCCAAAGTAAAACCGAGCTCACAAGAATAAAAGCAATCTCGAACGAACTCAACAAGTGTGATAAAGCAAACCAACCAGATACCTCAAACTTGCAACTGCTGAAACCTCAATACGAGGTGAGCAATATAATTCCAAAATAATAATCGAAAAAAATTACACGAGGAAAATAAGAAGAAACCAGAAGTAATAAGCAACTGATAAACGAAGAGTGCACGTTTTACCGAAACCAGCTCTGATACCATGAAAGAGGGAAAAATGAGAACTGATGGTAAAAAAAAGGCACCACAACGCAGTTGCACTCCGATGGTAACGTCAAGCTCTAATGCAATAAGCAAGATTCGAAACAATGGAATGAAAATGCAAGTAAGAAAACAGGTCTGCTCATGCTCATAGATCAAAAAAAAAAGGAAGTACAAATAGGGGTGTTGTGTAACCCCCATGCCTAAACAAGGAAAGAATATCAATGACGCCACTGACACATATGATGTGACTGACGCATATGACACCACTAAAGGAGGAGTTACAATTCCAAATAAGGAATGTAACTCCTATGACGCACTGACGCAAATGACAATGACTAATTCTATGATAGAATCTGCCACTTGTCATTTGACTTCCTAAGACCTATGACTCTCGCAAGGCGAGATGACTCACTAGGTGATGTGGATGATGACTAGGAATGTCACACACACCAACAAAATCATGTTCAAGCCACCTATGTGAGAATAAAATAGCAAGTTGTTAATAAAACAATTATACTCCCAAAATAATCTTATCTCATGTGAGTGGTGTGAAAATGGATAAAATTAAGTAGGTTGGGAAAATATCCCAAACCACCTAGTAGTGTGAATATTATCACTCCAACATCCTCCCATAAGTTTAAAATTCTTGTTACAAGGCGTCCTAAGAAGCATGTCTCAATTAACTTGTACTCTGCTGAAGAAGAATTTTGGTATGCATTGTGGTCTATATCCACTGCTCGATCAAAAAACTAAAAAAACACTGACATTGTAACTAAACATAATTATAGTATCTCCATGCAAGAAGAATTTCAATGGTATATTTGAAATCGTAACTCAAAATAAAAACTATACTTCGTAATGAGAAAAAAATCAAAATCTAACTAAAGGAGATTGCCAGAGGTTATGTCGACAGTATAAAAAAATTACCAAACATAATTTGATCTACTACTAGAAGACGTGGTCCATTGACTACAAAATAAGAAGGAACAAAACACCCAAAGAAGTAGGATCAACACCACACCCTCCTATATTATTGAATGGATGGAGTGACACTACAAATATGTATGAGTTGCTTAATCAACTACTCGAACACTAAAAAATTGACATTAGAAATCACCAAAATAGATATACAACAAGAGAGACTGTCAACAAGCCTAAAAAGTTTCAAAATACAAATATAAAATATCTCCAAAAGGGAGATACACTCTACACCTACTAAAGAAAATAGCTCAAAACATGGAGCATTACAATGCACGAGGAGCATTGAAAGTGGAGCAATAAGCTGAATGGTGGAGGAGTCATGCCTGTAGAGCCCTCTTAATGAATACTTACATTTCTACCATAAGTGACCATAGATCCATCCCAAATGAACATGAATGGAGGAAGCATGTACATGCATATAATTTGGTGCAAAGTGCACAACTAGAGCATGTAAGGGTACATCAGAAAGTGTTTTAGTTTGATCCTGTTTGATAGTTGAAGTCTTCAGTTTCTTAGGCATGAATGAAGGTGCATAACTCATGCGTAGCTCATGATCATCATGAAGAGTGGAGTGTACAAAAATATGATCATTTTCGACAAGTGATCCCAATGAATTACCTTCTTTATAACCAATACCTTGGCAAGAATGCCATTTAATAGGCTGAATAGGGGAAGCAATACCCTATGAATGTATGCCAATACCTCTTCCAGAAAAACTCATAGAATGAATCATGTGACAAAAAATGTAGTAGTATGCTTCTCAAATGAGCCAGGCATGTGAGAAGAAAGAGCTGAAGTGGGATAAATAAATCGTGTTCTTAAAATAAGCACGAATATAGAAGTAGAATATGCAATAGCAAGTGCAACATGCTTAGGAGCATCAGGAGCAGGAGAAGGCTTAGAAACTTACATATCCATGTCATTGGATATAGGAGAAGTAGTTGCAAGTGTGGGAGCAGGGGTGTGATTGTCCACAATGTGAGGATGATGCTACAAACTAGAAAGTTTTTACTACATGGAGTGTATGATGTCATCTTTTCTGTAAATGAGGGTGTAAAGAAGAGAGTTTTTGTGCTTGATCTTTATATTCTTTTCCAAAAATTTGACCATGTCCTCCTGAATGGAACAAACATCAAAGAACAACATCTCATTCTCAGCATATAAAGAAAAGATGTCATGACAAGAATCCATGATAGATGCAAGAATACACTTGAACAATAACACAACACCCATAAAATACATGACATCGAGCTAAATCCAAACTGTGTCCAAAGCACTTCGGAGTGAGGAAGGAGCAAGTAGGATGTAAGAGTGTTTTCTTGTGAGGGAGTCTAACCACCTATCAGACTAGGCCTCACCCTCTAGTCTTCGATACACTAGAGTAATATGCCTCCAAGTACCCCAAAAATACTACTCAATGGGACGAGGAGTCTGGGTCTGGAGATATCAGCCTCAACGAAGTCAAGGGGCCTTTGAAATGGCCAAAAAATAGTTTTTGAATAAAACATTCCCCCCTTTGAAGCAAATTCCCCCCTTTATACAATAAAATCCCACTTTTAAAATTATTTTTTTCCCCCTTTACAAAAAATGCCCTAAAAAAACCAAATTAAATAGCCCCCCACACAATAATTAGCTTAAAAAATTCCACTAAACAAACTAAAAAGAGGGTTAGTGGGTTTTGAACCCAAGACCTCTAGGTCACACAATGAAAGTTTTAACAAAAAATGTTTTTTCAATCGTGCTACAATTGTAATCAAGCACATATGGACCAAAGTTTATATATAAAGTTTACCATAATCAATTTTTTTGGTCCAAAAAAAATGAGTCGTCAAAATTTCCATCGTGAGTAATATTACCTTCGCAGATATACAAGAGGAGCTAGGGTTTTGATGCAACGACTCTATTAAGGTTGAGGTCCATGTTTGTTATTTTCCGTAGGATCTTACTGTCATACCATCATTTTGGTAGGATTTTTTATATTCTCATACAATTATTTCATTGATTCGGCTATTTAGTCCACCCTTTGGGCGGCGTTAATCCTATATTTATGGCTTCCATTTCACTGCCTCCATCTATTGATGCAAGTTCACATGACCGAAAGCTTGGCTCCTATGGCTCCTAATAAAGCGAGGAAGTTTGTCTCGAATGTATTCGACAAGGTAATCACCTTGACTTTGAGACTCCTTTAACTGATGTTGTTATGAATCTACCTAATTTTGAAAAATCTTGTAACTAGCTTGAATATTTTACCCTAGTGGGTTATTTTTTTGGTCGAGTCCCCCCTGAAAGCTTGCTAAAATAGTGGGTTCACAACCACTAGAAACACCATGGTTTCAAACTTGAAGGAATTCAAAACCTCATCAAGGATTTCTTTATTTTTTGGTTCAACAATGCTAAGCAATACAAAGCCATTGTCAACCATGGTCCTTGATTTATCCATAATACACCGGTGGTGTTTTCACATTGGACCAGGGATTTCCAAGTCATAGAGCAAACCAAGATTAAATTTCCAATTCGGTTTGAGTTTCCCAGGATTCCTCTCCCCCTGTGGGGATTTGTTGAGCAATTAATCAAACCCTTGGGGAGACTTGTTTGTTTGGAACAACCCAAAATTTTCAATGCTCACCCTCAAAAGCGAGTCTGTGTTGAAGTTGACCTATCCAAACATCTGAAGGACACCACTGAAAAACAAGTTGGGGAAACCCATTTCCTTTAACATGTTTTATACATCAAATTAGAAAATACCTATTTCTGTTGCCAAGCTTCTGACCATATGATTCAGGAATGTCTGCTTATGGCCGAATCTGGCTCTGGAACACAAGAAAATCAGCAACCGGAACCCAAATCCCCCTCTTTTCCATATGGTTAGACCAAAGTGACCAGCAAAAGAGGTTTTCTCCACATCCCTACAAAACCCTTGGCCTCTTCTTATCGACCAGTCAATAATAAAGGTGCAAGCTTCTCCGCCACTCCTATCGAACAAGTTGTATCTCAGACGCCTTCAGCGGCTCTCTTGCTCTCCAGTAGCTACCTCGGTCATGATCCCTATGAAATTTTCTTCTCTCTCAACCTATGTTTCTCTTCAACTTATTGAGTCACCTTTCATCGAAGAAAACCACTCGCTCGTGGCCCAAAAAGTGTGCCTTAGTCGCTCCTGTATCCCGACCCCCACCAAAGATGGATAATTTTTCCAAGAAAAATGTAGACCATGGTCGGTGGCAGATGTCACCCTGATTTATTTGTCTCATAATCAGTTTTTTCTCTCTCCAGTCTTGATGACAAGCAATCTATGTACCTCAATTTTTTCCAATGATTATGTACTCTTGGAAAATATGTGTCCTTACTGATCCCACCCGCAGATATTTGGTTAGGGATAATTGTCTTCAATTTTAGCATATGTGTATTCTCTATCTGTAGGAAGTTAAACTTGTAGGATTTCTTCTCCAGTCTTCCGCTCACAAAATTTGGCCCCATGGAACATACCACATGTCCAATCTTGATCCTAGACATGGAGGGGTCATTACACTTATTTCTCTTGAATTTTCACAACATGTGATTTCTTGGGGATTTGACCCCACCCATCGGGTTGTGTGGACCCTTTTTGTTTTCGATGGGGACATCCTCGGGCTTGCTAACATATAGGCATCCAATGATGCGGTCGAACGAGCTCTTTTCTGGAGATGGATTTCTGACTCCCTTCCTAACGCTCTTTGGATTTTGTGTGGAGAATTTAATATGGTGGAACACCCAAAAGACAAGGTTGGTCGTTTGCCTATGCAGTGGTGTGTGGGAGAACATGAGGATTGGTTCTATCTAAGACACAAACTTAGATTATTTTATCCTAATGTCTGTTTCAATGATAGTTTTTCCTCTTCTTGGTTCACTTGGTCCAACTTTAGATAGGGGAAAGACCATATTGTTCAACGTCTTGACCATGTCATGATGTCGAGCCAAGACTTCTTCTATCTTTCCCCCAATTTTTTCTGCCATGTCGTTGTTGTTGACATTGCACTTATCTCTGATCACTCCCCCATATTATTTAATCTCACCTGGCTTGTTCCTTCCAAAAATAAAAGGATAATTCTCAAATTTACCTCAATACTTCTCACTTGAAACATGCAAAGATTGTGGCACACATTCAACGAGTTTGGAACCTGGTTCCTCACCCTAGTGGTTAAGAAGGATGGATATCTTGATGGAATGATGTGATCACCAGGTGCAACACTTTTCTTCACATATATGGCAAACAAGATGCTCTTTTTCAGCAAGCTACCCATAATTCTTCTTATTGTGAATTCCAATGAATCTCACAAGAGCTTAATGCATGTCCTTTCAATCAAAACTTGTAGGTTCAAGCCACCCACTGGTGACAAAAACTCAAAATTCAAGAAGCTTACAAAGCCAGAGGTGCTTTGCTCTGTGCTCAACTTCATTGGCTTAAAATCGTAGACAGGGCTTCCAAATAGTTCTTTTTTATACTTCGTGCCAAGCACTCTACCACGCAAATTAAAGCCATCTTTCAAGAAAATGTTTATATTACCTCTCTACCCAACATTCTTCAATCGTTTGTTCACCATTATCATGATGTCTTTACTTCTCATCATGTTACCCAAGCTAGAGAAGATACATTGCTTAAATGTTTACAAGTTGTGTCTTGTAAAGTCTCTCACTCTCAGTGTGTTGCGTGTGATCTCCCCATGTCTCTTGTAAAGCTTAAGGAAGATGCTTTTCAAATGTGTTCTGAAAAAGCTTCAGGAATTGATGGCTTCCCCTCTGAATTTTATAAAACCATGTGGGATACTCTAGGAATTGACCTCTATAATGTTTAGCTCGAGGCTCTCACTTCCAACTCTCTGGGTGATCTGATCAATCAAGGCAACATCAAGTTTATTCCTAAGTCGGCGAACCTTGAACAAATATCTAATTGGTGGCCTATCACTCTGCTCAATGTTTCCTATAAAATCATTGCTAAGGCTCTTTCAAATAGAATTGTGAACCTTCTTCCGATTGTTATCTGCAACGAAAAAATAGGGTTTATCAAACACAAATACATTCTTGACAATATCATTGTCATTTGGGCAGGGATGGAGTGGGCTCACCAATGCAACCATAAAGCCTTATTTATCATAATTGATTATGTCAAAGATTATGACCGCATTGAATGGTCCTTCATTTTAGCAATGCTTCAGGCTCTTGGGTTCGGTCCAAGGTTTGTCCACATTGTGCAGATGCTCTTCAATAATGTTGGAGCCTGCATCACTATTAATGGAGCTCAATGTTCCAGGTTTTGTTAGGAGATAAGGGATAAAATATGCGAAACAATCCCACACATAATCGCAATAGTAGAAACTAATATGCAGAAAAATGTCACAAATCTGAAATAAAAGTGTAGAATATAAAAGAACACAACACACTGACATTATTTAATGTGGTTCACCCAATTCGGGCTACGTCCACCAATAATCACTTGCTCATATTTGTATTATAAGCCACCTCTTTATCTCAATACAATACCTAGATCTGTTTGGAGTTGTCCTCAACAAACTCTCTTGAATTCTCACTTGAACTCACACACATCTAAAATGATATATCTACCCTACCATATGCACGAAAGCACATCAATAGGAAAATGCTTAAGAAATTTTACAATACCGTGGGTACCAAAACCATGGGCCAAAAGCGTCACATAAACATATGGGTCAAAAATTCCACCCATATGAGAAGAGCACGTTTTATGAGATATTGGGCATGTTTTTCGAGAATCTCGGGGACTGCACCCCCTCTCGGGGCCAGACCTAGCCCCAAACCCTGGTGATAAAACTATGGAGAGTGTAAAGTACTTTTAGTGTATAGTCTTCAACACTTCCACACATGAAAACAAGCTCCACAAAATAATAGGGTTTGTTTGTTTCGATCCATCCATCAAGGGTTCCCTTTGGCCCCTTCACTCTATGTGCTGGCGGATGAAGATTTTAGCTACATGCTGGCCCAAAGTGCTTCCCAAGGCCTTATTAAGGGGATTGCTCTGCCAAACATAGACCAACAACTCATCAATGGCCACTTTGCTGATGATTATTTCCCCACTCTCCTTAAAGAAGAACAAATTGTTCAGACCGCTTTGAACTCTCTAGATATTTTTTGTTTGGCCTCTGGTTCATCCATCCAGTGGGAAAAAACTCAATGTTATAGGCAATCAGAATCCTCTATCCCTCAATGGCTTGCAGATTCACAATGGAGTTGGATCCAACCAGGCGTTCAATTCAAATTCCTTTGTATTACTTTCGTCGTCAAGACCACCTTTGCACAACTTTAGAGCTATTTGGTCCAACAAGTAGAGCAAAAAATATCCTTTTCGATTACCGAACCACTCCCTATGACAGGTAAATTCCAAATCTGCTCCAAGGTCCTTGTCGCCACTCATGCATACTACTCCTTTTGTTGGGTTCCCTCTAATGCTTCCTATTCCAAACTTGAAAAGCTTATAAGAGACTTTCTCTAGGATAACTCTAAAAGCCATAAGGGATTTCATCATGTGGCATGTGACACTTGTTTCAGACCCAAAGAAGTAGGTGGCCTTGGCCTACTTGACATCAAGCTTCAAGGGCAAGCTCTCTGTGTCAATTGGTTGATTCGTATCCTAGAGGGGAATGAAACTTGGAAGATTTTGCTTTAACATTGCATCTATCAAGGCTTTCCTCTTGGATGACAAGCCTGGAAAGGCCTTAACTTCCAGTCCCTTCTTCGCTTCCCGGTCTTTGTCAAAATCAGAGGTACTTTTATAACTCAAAATATTTGGAAATCCTGGGAATTACTTAAACCACGCCTTATTTGCAAGGGGATGGCTTTAGAACTGGACTTTCTATCAACTCTTGCTCTCTCTGGTGGTCATCTATTTTCACTTTCCACGAGGCCCCTCTTTCTCTAGCCCCTTGGGCTAAAGTTATTCAGCTCTTCAGAAAAGGCATCAAAGTGGTGGGTGAATTATTTTGTAAGCATTCTAGATCCTGGCTTTCTTGGGGAGCCTTATCTAACCTTTAACGCCAAGATATTGAATGAATCACGAATATCATTGCTTGCATACTTGAGGAGTTCCTGTACAAAATTGGTGTCACTTCAGGTGTCCCATGGCTGCGTGACTAAAACTAGCCTTCCGCTACTCTTCTCCGCCATTACAAACCATGCTTAGGTTACTCCCTTCTTGCCCCGTAGACGATGAATGTTGATTCACTCAACCAATATTGGAACATTGCTTCCTAGACGCGGGTGTGGAAACGTCAGTTTGAAAGGGTTTGGACAATTCTTGTTAAACCCAAAAAAGCTCACTTTCAGTGGTGTATTTTCCACCAAGGGCTTCCCGCAGGGGATCGGCTTAGGCACATGGGTGTGAGTCCCACTTGCCTGGTTTTCCACCAATGTGAGACTACCGAGCACATCTTCTGGTTCTATCAGCGTGCTCAATTGTCCTGGAAATGGATTCACTCCCTTTTCAACCCTTCTCCCTAGACTTCTTTACCTAGAAGATGGTTTACTTGGGGGACTCGACTCTGTTACCTGCAATTTAAAGAAAACTTTGGCACATTTTTAGAGATAATATTTTATTTCACTTATTGAAAGATAGAAATAATATTGGATATTCTCTTCACTGTGCTGCTTCATATTCAGAACCATGCTAAGAAGGTCTGGCTGGTGAACACCTTCACCACTTGCTCAACCATTGGGTCGCCGCATGTTGTGCGATCAACTGTGCTCCTCCTGATGTTATTGCTTGATGTCGCTCGCCATCTCATCCAGACCGCTCTTCCCCTCCTCCCCGTGGAGGATGGTTTCGAAGGCGTCACTCCCGGAGCTGGTGGAGCTCCTCTCCCTGGCGATGGTGGTCCCCTCAGTCTCAGTGCTCCTCCCCTGTTCAGGGTGGGATCTTCAGTCGCCTT
Organism: Taxus chinensis; assembly: GCA_019776745.2. Lineage (NCBI taxonomy): Eukaryota > Viridiplantae > Streptophyta > Pinopsida > Cupressales > Taxaceae > Taxus > Taxus chinensis. The sequence goes on along the minus strand of CM034152.1, from coordinate 54,771,526 downwards.
GGCAGATATGAGTGGTATGCCCTGCAACAGAAAAAACTCCCATGGCTATCTCTCCTCATTTCTCCTTCTCGGCAATTTGATAATTCTGATCAACAATAGCATTAACAACAACAAGAAAAAATTGGATGGGAACCCATCTCTAATAGGGCTCACCCTGGCTCTCACTGGGGAGATAAGATGGATAGTCCTCTACTTTCACCACTTGCCACAATGTTTGCTGCCACGCCCTAGGGTTCTAGCTTCGGCCTTGTTTTTTGGTTCCTTGTTTTATTCGCCCTCTTTTTTTATTGAGGTCCACACTTTTATAATGCTTTGATTGGCCTCCGTATCGAAGCCTTGTTGGATCGATATGATTGGTATTCTGGGGTGAGATTGTGTCTACCCATCTTTTGTATGATCAACGTTGTAATTACCTATTTTTATCAATAAAAATGCACTTTTCAATCAAACAATAAAAAAGTTGTCCACATCGAGGATGAAGAGGGGTTCGAGTTCACATATATGGCATCCACGTGACCATCTAGTGTTGAGGAGGAGTTTAGAGGCTGTGATCTAGATGTCAAAAATGTTATAAGATCAATGAATACCACCATTTTGAGGAGTCCCCAACCACACAGAATGCCCAAAAAATAATGGCGCCCAACTCTCCTCCTCAAACAAATAGACCAATGTAGCCAAAGGCACATAAGACTTGAGCACGAGATGTGAAGTCTATGTAGAGAGAGGCAAGCGGGTAGAGCATATGAGAGGCTTGGAATTTGACATGTTGTAGGCCGTTTTTTTAAAGTTGTTTATTACCAGTAAAAAATGTAGGTGATTGTAGATAATAACACGCTAAAAATTTAGAAAATTGTATAAAACATGTGATAATATACAACTTATTTATATTTATATAAAGAAATCATAAAATACATATATTTTTAGTTTTCTTTTTGGGAATTTACAGCCATTTGAAGGAGCTAGACCGTCAACAAATTTTAATTTGACAGGCACAAATAGTTTAAAATTCCAGGCCTGGTGTTGATCCACGTTGGAATCAATGAAATAAAAAAACATTTGACACTTCCTTAAGACATATATGCCAGGAACTAGATTAGTAAAGCAGGGCCGAGTTGGATCCTTATGAGTAAAGCAGGGCCGAGTAGGGTCGAATGGAGTCCGAGCAAAGGAGATCCGGTCGAGTCTTACCAAGAAATGGGAAAATCATGAGGAGGAAGCAACCACGGATAGAAACAATAAACTATCTAGATTTGTCCAATGCAAGATGAAATAAAAAATAACACCGCAGCAAAAACCAAATATGTAGCACATGAACTTGATCCAATATTAAATTTGATACAAAAGGCCCGAGATCCGATATAGGATTGGAATACATAATCAATGCAAATACAGATCTGAGTATCAATATTGTGAATGCTAAATAGAATCTAAAATACTACAAAAACTAAATGCATGCACATAAACTCATAGAACGTATGGATCACAACTGAGTAGCCTTGAAACTTGCCAAAAAATTAAAAATTAAAAAACTCAAAAAACATGTCGGGTAATGGATGAAAATGTCTGCTTTGATACCATGTCAGAGACGAAAATATTCTCAACCCAAGAATCTCACGAGCAACACCATTACTACAACTTCAAGATTGCACACCAAAATGCATAGACAGAAATTGAATAATGTCTCCATGTATTATAAGGAGGGATTGCCAGTAATATAGGCTGACATATGGTTTCCTAATTTACTAGAAATCGCTAAAATCATGCTCAAGCCAACTACATAAGAATAAATTAAAAGTTATTAATAAACTAACAATCCTCCCAAAATAAGCTTATCTCATGTGAGCGGTGTGAACAGAACTAAAACTAAGTAGGTTGGGAAAATATCTCGAACCACTTAGCAATGTGAATACGACCACTCCAACACGATTGTGCCTCTACACATGCTTGGTATTCTCTTCAACACTCCATTGATGCTCTCTTTGCACATTCTTCCCCATGTTGTTGACACTTTGTTCAGTCTTTCACCTCTTTCTTCTAGCTAATCTACACCACGAGACCCCATATCCTCAGATGGTCTTCCTCCGCATATTCCAGTCTAGTCTTCACACCATTAAACTCCTCCATCATTTTTTCAAACATTTTTGCCATTGTTGAATCCGAATAATCCCTTCTTTTTGGTGACATCTTGCCTTTTCACGCAAGATCATCAACTTCTCTGGCCGCTATACTCTGGGATCATGTCTTGCATTCTCTACTGTAGTGCCCCATACTTCACGTAATCCATTTGCAGGACTGCAGCCGAATTTGGCAGCATGCAACTATCAAAGAGAGTGAAACATCATACAACGCCTTTTTCAAACCTGTCATTTTCCTTGCATGAGAAGACAAGCACGTTGTTTGAGGTACAAAGGCACTAACCACGCTGAAACTCAAGTTAACGTTGTAAACTTAGTAGTAATTGGATAGTCGCATGTAGGTTAACCCGAACGTGACCGGGAAACGTGCTAACTGGAGCTCTTCCAATAGCCGCCTAAAATCTGTTTCATTCTATCTTAAATGAATCATGCACGTAGAACCCAATTCTCCACGTTTTCCTATACATAAATTGATTGATGTGAATCTGTATCTTTTTTGAAGCGGTTGTAATTGTCTCTGAGAGGAATCTACCTGTTGCTGGATTATTTGGCGTAAACAGAAGAAGAAGACAATTGAGTAATGAGAGGCGTTGTATTCGGGAGTGTTGTCTAGTTGTATTGGTTTTGCTTCTTCTTCTTTTGTGCACTTGTGTTGTGGGCACTGTAACATTTTTTGCACCATCCTTAAGGTAGATAGCGGCTAACACTTCTTTTTCCTATAATTTACCTTTTTTTGAGTTGTTGTTGTATTGAGTAAGACATTAAAAGTTCCATGTCTTGTTGTTCCACATATGCCTTGCAGGGTTTGTCTCTTTCACTCTCCCTTTGTGTGAAACCCTTTGGTTTCCATTCCTAGCGTGATAGAGAGGGTCAGTTGGAGGCGTTGCACACTTTCCTACACAAAACTGAAGTGGAGCTTCAACAACAGGTCAAGGACATCCAATAAATCTTGGAGATAGAAGGAGAAGGTTATCGTTCCAGGCTATGTTAAAGGGAGCTCCAGATGTAACTATTCTAAAAGTAACTCCGCTATGGGTTTAAACGAATTTACGCTTGGAGAAAAGTCTATAACATTTGCAACTAACATCAAGCAATGGTGTTATGGAATGCTTTGATTGTTGAGTATGCACAAAAAAAAGTAGCTTTTGTGAAATGACTTTAGGACTTTCAAGCTAATACAAATGGCATAATAAATGCCCAATCCATACATGTTCCCATATTTCTCCCAAGTCATGCCAAAATGGGAGTTTAGAGAATGGTATAGGCACCTAGAGGGTAGGAGAAGATCCAAACTCCATAACTATTGCCAGAAGCTTATCCCATGTGTTAAGAATGGAAGGACAACAATACACTTTAGTTTTTTTATCTCTTGCAGAACCAGTGAATGAAAGGGATCCAAGGATAGGCCCGTAGTTTGCTTGTTAGTGATGAAAAGAGAGGAAGTATGAACAAACCACAAATTATTTCTGGATTGCCTAAAGCTGATGTAGTCTCATCAAATGCGGGGATTGCGAGTTTTGCATAAAAAGGTATGGTTTTCCCCTTTTCACTTGCACTAAATCTTTCTTCATCATTTCTAGATTTTTAAAATTAAATGTTGAATGATAAGGAATGTAATCCGAACAATTGAAAAAAATCTTAACTTGATGCGATCTCTTAAAAAAAATCTCGAAACTCATGCGCATGGAACGTTACACCCAAACGTACCACAAAATGAAACTCTTTGCATGACCCTAGTAACATGGAACACCTTAGGGAACCTTAACCAAGTTGTCTAAAATTATTTATCGCTCTTGCAAGTCATATTCCTAAACCCTCTTAGCTCATCAATCACTTATGGTTACATGGCCGTTTTAATAAAACACAATCAGTTTTGGCTTACGATTGTCGCTTAGCTTGAGCGAAACTGAAAACCAATACCTCCTACCTCTATAATTCCAACAAGAGGATCATAACCCACCTTTAGTTTAATGAAAACGCCTTCAGAAACTAGTTTTGCAAGCATATTTTGGCGCCCATTGGTAGCTATATGACAAGAGTTGTTGACACAATTACGATAACTAGCCCCAGAGTTGTCCTTGCAACTTGAGATCTGCTTGTCGTAATCGACATCCGTCAATCACGATGAATTCTTTATATATGGGGGAGTAAGTCAGAATCATAAAACTTCGTGATTGAAATTAGCACAAGAGTATTTAAGACCCAGTTTGTAAGCACTTTTGTTGTTTGGGTCAGTTTTTCTCAACTTGCTACTTTAGCTTGAATCTCCTTCTAAGAGTCTCGTTTGACTTCTAGCCATGTGTGTGACCTCGTAATACCATTGCAATGCTATGTAAAATTTTATTCGATCTTTTATCTTGTATAAATGAATTTTGAAATGTATGGTGATTTTCTCTCTCCACCCTCTTCTCTCTCTATAAATGACTAAGATACTTAATTGTTTTGCAAATGTAAATGAATTGGGAAATGTGAATTGGTTTGAAATGAAATGATAATGGACATGAAATTCAATTGGTTATGACATTCTGAATAGAAAATAAAATGTCTCTTAACTTTATCTCGCATCCTTACTCTCTCCTCTTTAGAATACCTAAAATATGAAGTGCTGAACTGAACATGAAAAACAAACATGTAGATCTCTCTCTAGCTCTCTCTCTCTTCTATGAAAAATGTTAAAAGTGATGAAACTTATGATTGAGTCTAAAATATTTCCATACCTAGGATTAACGCAATGTTGGTTACAGGTACCTGAACAAAGGAGTAGTAAAAATGACATTTGTGTCTTTTATTAGCATGTTATTTAAAGGAAATGTAATTGTTTAGAATATTTCAATGATATTTTTATGAATAGAATGTATTATTTTCATTATTTCCATGATGAAAATGATAGTGTTGCGTATTGGAAAAATGTATTTTTTTGTGCATAGTTGTACGTTTGCCTATTTAACGAATGTTACTCTTGGGGGTAATGGTGTATATTCTATTAAGTAAATGAAGTTGATTGTATCATGTTGATTTGGAAAACGATGTCAAATAACCCTTCTTTTAGTGTCAAAATAAATATAGGAGGATGAAACTGGAACCTTGTCATTTAAAATGTTTAGTGTCGTCGTAATTTTGATATGATTGTGTTAGTAAAATTGTTAGCAAGTAATTTAAAATGACATGTTTTTACCTATTTGCTAGTGTTGCAATGACCTAGGAAATCACTTAATATTCAAATAAAAATATCAACTTACATTTTTGTGTGTTTTTCATATTGAGCAGAAAGAAACCAAATAAACATATATGTCAAAATATTTACCCATTTTAAATGTAATGACCCTCTCTAGTAAGCTCCAAGTTAGGCTAGCTCCAAACATCCTTCATATTCTTAGAGACTTAGAGGTATTGTATGTGTTTGTGTATTCATCCCTAGAAACCTAGTTGAGAGCATTCACATAGGTATGAAAGTGTGTAATATTCCTTAGTGTGAGGCATAACATTGTTTTAATGGCATATAAGATGACATGTTGAGCTTGAAATCTCATGGTTGTTTTTAGAGACTAAATAATTTTATAAGTGGAATGTAATGAACAATGTGTGAGACCACAAAGATAGTTAGGTTGTGCATTAATTCGTTATCAAGCTTTTAATTGTAAATGAAAATTTGTAACTTTCCCTCATTTGGGAACATACCCTTGGGATGTCGATCTAATCATTTCAAGGGTCATGGAGATTGCTTGCAACATATTAAATATTTATTATGATGTGAAGGTGGACATGAATTGATCCACGCGAGAACAAGTGAATAAGAAAACATAGTTTCCCATTTAGGAATCAAACCTAAAATGTGTATATGATAGGATATTTGAAATTAACTATCGAGTGATATATTTTATTGGTAGTTAAATAAATGAACCAAAGATAATGGAACCCTTTATAAGATAAATCTTAAAAAAAAGTGAGAAAATGTATTCTTGGGATACCTTGAGTGGCACGAATGCCTTGCAAGACATGGACACTTGATTACTCTTAATTTGACTTGTGGTAGGGTGTAGAAACTCTCGAGTATAAATGAATGTAATACATCAAGTGACCTCTTATGATGCTAATGAACAAAGGAAATATGATGTGTTGTCACCAATGATTATAAATATTACCTTAGAAGGATTTTGAAACGCATAAAATTTTATAACTTTTGTATTCGAACTCCCTTTGTCCCTCTTAGATAATTTTTACCCTCAGTAGCAGATTACCATGTGCTTTCTCGTAGGGTGTAGTTTCCCCATCCATGATGTTTTTGAAGTTAGGAGATCGTAGAGCCTCTCTTAAGGGTATTGGTGAAAGAAACGCTGATGCATTTTACACAACGATTTAAATTGTTCCTTGGAAGGCATTTTAGAATCATATAGTTGTTGGGTTGTCTTTTTATATGTGTTTAATTCTTGATGGTCTAAGAGCAATGAAATAAGTAGATTGGTGCAATGTCACAACTCCTTATAGTCATGAGTCCCTAAGTGTAAATTATGTATCATTTGAATTTTAATTGTTCAAAAATATCAATAGTGAGGCCAAAGTACGACGTAAGTGTAAAGAGTTCAAGAGTTAACAAGATTTTGGGGTTAGGAATAATGTCATGCTTGAAGTCCTTATAACTCAACTAGACACTTTCATGTTGTTAAAAATAAATATGAATTTCCCTTGGTGAGATCAAACTTTCTTGATGTGAAAGAGTTGAATGGAAAACAAGTTATTGAACTATATCGGCTATAATATAAAAATAGGGTACTATGATGGAAGGATGTTTATGGGAAGAGATATATTGAATCTAAATCACCCTTTAAACTCTAATATATCTTCCTTGACCTCACGATAGTTCCCCTTGTCTAGCAAAGGTAAAATTTAAACATTTAATATATGTCTTGAAATGCAAGAACCTTAAATCTTGTTAGTTACTTTTCGTAGAAACAATTAAACATATTTTGAGAAAAAAACCTTTAACGTAAGAATGAATATTAGGAGGCGCGTAGGTATGTAAAATGAATTTGATTAACAAATGATCTGTGGATAATTAATGGTAATTGAGAAAGGAACCAACAATGCATCCTCTTTTAAAGGCTAATGCTACACGAAAAATAAAGTATTTGAAGTTTTAGAAAAAAAAAGGAAAATTTTACACCCTTGCCAGTTTAATTCACTAGAAACCTATAAGGTTATATAATGGAGAACTAAATGTAATAAATATGTAAACCATAAAAAGGTTGTGTTGTGGAGTATGCCTATTATGTGTGCCTTACCGTCGTTGGGTCATTGTCTTGGTTTACGTCATTTGAGTAAGACATTGATGTGTACCCTATGTTATCATGTTGTCTATGTGGGTCCATGCTTATGTAAGTGTCTTATGTGATGTTGAATTTTTCTATTTGAGCCCATGTGGTGTCATGTTATGAGCAATGAAAAATATATATATATTCGAATAATTTTATTGTTGTATTTGTGTGTCAAATTTGTGGGCGTTACATCTACCCACCTTTCTCCATGATGGAGAACACAAACTTTCGTGCCATCTGCCTCACATTCAATGATCTTCCAAATCCACTTACAGGAAAGTAGCCTGCTTTGATACCACTTGGCGGTGGAGGGGTACTCCTCAGTGCCTACAAGCCACTCAGTGTAATAAAAATGTTAATGTTTCATCTATTTCCTCAATGGAATTAATGACACCTACAATGCAAATAAGCGCACTCTCTAGTTGAGCTTACAACTCATTGATGGACGTTATTACAAGATTCTATGGTGTCTCCTTAGGGTAAATGCACAATAGTCTGACCCACAAAATTTCACATCAATAGTTTGAGGGGTGTTCAGATGAACAACCCCTTCACATGAACCCCCTTCTCTCAATGTGCCATGTCATCAAAAAAATGGGTTCTCCCAAACCCCCCTTAGCCCGAAGGGGGTTTGGGAAAACCCCCTTGGGCATATTTTCCCTTGCACATTTTTTAAAGAGTGAATCGATAGAATTAGTCTTAAGGGGGGTTCGGGAAAACCCCCTTATTTGGAGCCTAGGTGGCACCTATGTGGTCTGTTTATTCCTTAATTCAATTGGAGGGAATTATAGACCAAAAGATGCCACTTCATATGCCACATGTTTAGGTCTAAATAGTGAATTAAATTATGAAAAATTATACATAACTTCATTGTTTACGATCTTTCAAAAAATACAATTTTTGAATTTTTAAAATGGTTTTTTCTATTTTTAAAAAAATTAAATTTCTAAACTATGGTATTTAAGGAAATTCAGTACATCCCATTCGAGACACTATGAAAACTAGTAAATCATTTCCAAAAAAATTGAAAAAATATATTTTACTAAATTTTAATGTTGTCGTTACAATCATGAAAATAATGAATTTTGAAATAATAAAGAGATATATCAGTATAAACATCTATACATATCTAAATTGAATAATACATTCACTAAAAATTCAATATATATCTAAAAATTAAAAAAAAAACCATTTACTAGATAATTAAGTCTAAAATATATATTTAAAATTTGTAAAAAAAAATGTTTTGACTACATTACAAGACGTTGGCACAATGTAGCTCTACAATAAAATAAGAAACAACCTTTGAAATAAATAACTAAAAACCCTTTTTTTTTTCAAAAAACAAAATCCACATACATTATGCATTCAAAATGCAATATTTCATTAGTTTACAACATTTTCAAATTCTATGTAGTTTTGTGGAAATTGCCTCTACAATTTCTGTGATGTTAAAAATTCATGTTTTTAGAGCTACAAAAATGTAAAAAAGTGGGGCACTCTTATGTGCTTTGACCCCTTATAAACCTTTCCTAGACTGGATTGTATGCTTACAAGCAATTTCAATAGCCTCTTCTCTTTTGCTGCTTTAGGATTACAAATCCTTAGTTGCTCTCAAGTAGATCTTGTGCTTCCACATACACATTCCACTACATCTCCAGTCTTTTCTTAGCAGCCTCTAACCCATGCTAACAACTTTGGGGAAACCTCCCCATTCAAAAAACTGAAAAATGACTTGAACTTATCTTCTTTTTATGGTGTGTGCCCTTCTCTTTTTTCACTTCCCTCTCTTCATTTGAATTTTCCTTGGGCGAGCTAGCTTCTTCTAGATGCTTTCAAATTCTCTCGCTCATATTCAAGTTTGAATTTGAGTGCCTTTTCTTATGCCATGTCAATCTAATCATTGGCTCTCCTAACCATTTCATCCTGGTTAACATCCCCTGTTAGACACCTTCTGACATCTTTTGTCACTTTTTCCAACTATCCATTCTACCACACACTCCTTTCTCATACTCAGTCGCCACACCTTCCTCTTTTGTTTCTACACACTCGTATGCTTGAGTCTCACCTTCAACTCCTATCGCGCACTTCCTTTGGGTTTTGAGACTTTTCTAAAACATATGCGTGTCTCTTTTGTAGACCAAACTATTGCATAATCCTCACAAGATGTTTATGCACCTTTTCTACACTCACTTTCATTGTGCATAAATTCCTTGCAACTTTTTTGCAGCTCCAATTTGTCAAGTTGAGCCAAAATTCTTCATTTTCCTACCAAAATTCTATGCACACCACAATGCATCATCTTTTGTGCTTTCTCCCCTTTACAAGATTTCTACACACTAATTGTGCTCTCACTTTCTCTTAGCACTCTACGAACTACGCTTTCTATTGATAACTACTATGCAAATTAATTTTGCACCTCTGCATGACCATCATCCGTGATTCCTCTATGCCTTCTCCTTCCTTCTTGTGCACTCTTCCACCTTGCGCATAACATTCCTTCACCAAAATTGTGCAGGATTGCTTTGGACCTTGGATGCTCTTGCATCAAATAATCTACCGATTACATCATTTTCATTAGGAAATCTAATTAGGGTGTAAACAATGTGTTATTGTGCAAGAAATCAAGTGACACTCTTGCATATTGTCCTGAAGTCACCACTCCTTCACCAAGTGGTAAAAAATTGAACTATCAATAAAAAACTCCTTTTGATCTTCTCAATGATGTCCTGCAATCTAGAAGCTACCATGATCCTTGATAAATCCTTTTGGAAATGTTGCAACCACTTTGACTAACATCTTGAAACACTTGTGTGTATCAACTAATAACGCATAACACTACAATCAATATTCGTTATACAAACTAGACTTAAGACAAAACATAGACCTTTGTAACCCTTACATGCATGCAGGTGACATGAAATATTATAAAGTATTTGCATGAAACAAGACTTTTGAAAAATGCATAAAATACTCGTGTGGAGCAAGACTTGTCTACAAAACATGTCAAACAAAAATTACGTGAAACAAGACTGAAGCGTAAACAAAATCTTTTGCGCAATAATAAACTTATTTCTATTCTAATATATTTTTAAATGATTATTAAATTACATGTGAACCCAAATATTTGTGCATCAATTACGTTGTTACCCGAATTTGTAGTTCCTTCCAATTGTATACTTTTAACTAACATAGGAAATAATGATTGGAAGTTTTCTATCAAATTTGAATTCATATGGAAAATGTAAAGAAAAACTTTAAAATTAAATATTGTGTATTTATTTTGCTGATCACTTTTTATTTTTGATATTAATACTAAAATTATAATGAGTTTGAACTAACAAATTTTAATTTTAGGCCCTTTAGTATAATAAAGGCACTTATATTGTTTCCACCAAGACCATTAATTTTTTACCTCTAGTTAATAACAATATGTCATGTGTAATATCTCATGTGTTTTATAAAGTGTTGTATTAAATTTTCGTGAGAATGTTTTGTTTTGCTTTATTCAAGAATATTCTATTATTTTTGCTTCTTTTTTATAGTTTTGATGAACAATAAATCCTCTTCCAACAATGATAGTGACCATTTGGAAAAAGTGATATTAATATTTTAGTAGTATGTGGGCCACAATGTCATGTCCCTTAATGAATTAGTTTCAACTCATAAATTTTGAAATTTGTATTATATTTTTATTCAATGTCATATGACATTTTCTATTGGTCAGAACTCTTTTTATACAAGCCTTTTAGAAATATTGCCTCTGAATTTGGCTCAAGCCCACATGACATCAACAACACTTGGGACATGTTCAAACACAACTACAGACCATGGCATGTTTTACGCACTACCGCAGACACAAAACATGATACAAAATGTTAGTTCTGATTCTAAGGTCAAATGTAGTATTCAACACGAACCATTGCAAGAATGGCAGGTCTTCGCACAACTTCGTCCAGGAAACAACACGAGTCTTGATAGCCTTGAAGTGTTGGGGAAACGATATTTTGACATACACAATAATTGGAACATACATGGCGTTACACATGATTTGCAGATAACTAGTTCATCATTCATCAAGAGAGAAAAGGCAGACACAAATAACACCAACACGCAGTCCACACCACCATCTACCACACTACCTTTGTCTTCAGAACAACAACTAGCTCTTGATACCATACTGCACCATTCAGTAAACAAAACACTTCTACCTCCACTAAGATTGATTATTCAAGGAATAGCTGGCACAGGAAAATCATTTCTGATAAATAAAATCTGGAATTCATTTATAGCAGCATCAACCACATCTCCCTCGCCTCTCCTTCTGCTTGCCCCTACCGGTGTTTCAGCATTCAACATCTCTGCACCCACAATCCATGCATCCCTCCATATTCCAATCAAAGAATTAAAACCCCTTGAAGGCCAAGCATTATCATTTGTTCAAGAGTTGCTAAAACATATAGAATATGTTCTTATTGATGAAATGAGTTTCATTGGCCCAAAGTTGCTAGGAAAAATTGATAGTAGGATACGCGTGGCTTTCCCACACTCAAAAATATCTAAATTTGGAAACAGATCAGTCATCCTCCTCGGCGACCTTGGGAAATAACCACCGGTTATGGACAATCCTCTTTATGCAAATAAATCCTATGGAGCCACCCTTTGGAAGGGATTTCATTCTTCCATTACATTGCAAACTATATTTTGGCAACAAGGAACAACCGATGCACAAGTTTCATTTCAGAATTTACTGCTCAACATGCGAGATTCAACCCCTCTTATTGAGGACTGGGAACTCCTAATGTCTCGCACAGACACACACCTAACTTAGCAAGAGCTCAAAAATTTTAAGGACGCACCACATTTGTTTGCAAAAAATGACCTCGTGGACTCCCACAACCTTCAAATGCTGAAGGAATTGAACAGTGCGATCGCCCAATCCATTGCTGAAAGTAACAGGTAGGTTGGACCAAGAAATCATGATGATGATTAGTTAGAGCACAAAGTTTTGTTGTGCAAACAACAAAAAATCATGCTTATTGCAAATTTATGGGTTGACGCAAGCCTCATAAATGGTGTTACAGGAACAATCACCGACATTGTCTATGACACATCAATGCCACCACCAACATTACCTTTATTTGTTGCTGTCAAATTTGATAGATACAACGACCCATGTTGGGATCCCTCCAACCCGTTACATATTGCGATACCCCCTATTTTGAGAGGGAATCGAAGACAATTGCCCCTTAAAATGGCTTGGCCATTAACTATCCACAAGTCCCAGGGACTTACTATGGATAGAGCAACTATCGACATTGGAACTAATGAAAGGAAGTGTTTGACATTCAAAGCTTTCTCCAAAGTTACCTCGCTTGAAAATCTATGCATTTCACCTCATTTTTCATTCAATAGGTACTCAAAAATGGTGCAAGTAGCAACACTTGGAGCAAGAAGAAAGGAGGAAGCAAGACTACTATCACTCAACCCTTCGTAAATACTACACTCTACTTTGATAACATCTCCACTACTACTTTACTCAACACTTCTTATATCCTAGATGTCATTTCCGTTCAAGGGGTATCAAATGTACTCATGTTTACCAGAAATAAAATTACCCTCAAAAGGCTACCATTCATGATATAATTCTTCTCATGTTAAGTTCAAATAAAATAGTCTGCAAAACGATACCACTCATGATATGAGATTTGTAAATGTATATGTACGAATTTGTAACAACTTTGAAATGAAGAGATGAAACCTTTAAATGAAGTGGTTGGTCTATATATCTTCAATTACAAAATTACACTTTTCAACATACATGTTCATTTTTTCCTATTTATTGTTGCTCGTTTCTTTAGGTTAACCAACAACAACACATTTTAATGTCTTCATTTGCACACAAATACCTACAATTTTAAAATGTTGAGAAAGAACCATGCAATTTATAGTTGTTTCCATCCAAAGCTTTGTACATTATATCGATTTTTTGCATTTTGAATAGTTTAAAGGGTTATACCTCATGTTTGCGCTTTTTAAATGAAGTGATTCATCTATATTTCTACACATACAAAATCAATCACCCATAGTTTAAACAAACACAACTACAAAAGTAAAAACTATTTCTATAACACAAATAACATATACCGTTTTTTGTTTGCAAAATGTCTCAAAGAAATGTGGTCTCATGGAATGTTATGATTGTAATATATGCACAAAATAGAACAATTATGCTCTCAAACTTGTTGAGGTAATAAAGAAATTTGGAATGTACCATAGCCATTTCAGATTTGTTTATATATAATTGCATATTCTGTTTCATTTTAGTTTCATGGAGAGATAATATGTTAAAGCTCACTTAGTCATTCTTTCAATCTACTTTGACAACAACACTTCACATTCACAACATTCTTGAGAGTGAGTATTAACAAACTTACATGTCTCACTTGCATTTGAATTCAATTATTACACAACTAACTATTATCTAACATCCCTTCTAATGTATTTTGCAACATTTGTTTTGGCTTTAATAGAAAATCAATATTGTCAATCACACCCCTTATCAACATCAACTACAAAAGTAATAACTGTCTTTCTAAATCTAATAACATATACCATTCGGTGTTCACATTGCATTGTACACATGCGATTGTTAGTTAATTCTATATGAGATATGAGGGTACATACCAAGGGAAAATCCATTTTTGATGATAAATTTTAATAGGATGGAACGAAGGTTGATATTGCATTGTAACATGTGTTGGTCTTGTCAAAGAAATATCCTTATATTTCTATTTATCAAAAATAAAATATTGATCTATAATTTTAATTTAAAATTAAATTTGGTATAGAAATATCCACTTTTTTTATATTATTGAACATACATATATAACTTTTCTATAATCATGTTTTTTCATAATGTAAAAATTCGCATTAATGATTAGTGAGATAATACACTCGTTTCACAAGCCAAAACTCTTAGAAAACTCGTTTACTTTATTCATTTATTTTAATTTTGGTCTTGTATTGTATATTAATAATTATTTGTATTAAGAATAAATTAGACAATTAGGGAGGAGAGCCCTTATAAGGTATGAAGTTGAGATTATTTCAAAGGACTATGGAAGATTATTTTTGGATAATCTGTGAGGCACGCTTTTAAAAAATATATATCAGTTCATTAGGTAACGCTTTACCTTATCTTATAGTCCACAATTTCAGATTGGCTTCTGACTTGCTAACCTCTTCCTTTAAAGTGGCATTTGCCTGGTTAGGTGTCACTAAAAACGTATTGAAGAACATCATGCCGCGTGTATAGTTGTGCTCAATTCTGTGTTATCATGCTATTCTAACAAACACCCACTGACTTAAATCAGAGAAGAATATTTATGACAATCAAGGACACCTTGGTGCGTGATCCAGAGAATTACAAAAAATTTATGTGAACGAAGATACCTTATCATTTCCTTTTATCCAAAATTAAAGAGCACCCCAATGATGTCCAAGGTCAATTTTTGTTGTGCCCATGCATCTGCATGTTTCTTTCTACAATCAAAACCATCCATTATCATTATTATGATTTGTTGGTATGCAGTTTAACTATTTGCACTACATAGAAGAGTGGGGAGATCTGACCATCCAAGGTTTACATGATTAGGTGCCTCTGCAATTGAGTCCACTCCAAATTGGTTGTGTGAAATTCAAATGTAGAATTTACATTGCAACTACTATGTGACTTTTCCAGATTTAACTATCAGATTTGTATTTAATCATGACTGCTGCACATTTACTTTTTGTTGTCAGAGATTTGGTGTTGACTTGCAAGACAATTTTGTTGTGTAAGTTTTTATTATTATTGCATTATGTTTTATTGGGAGAAGTAAGAAAAGATAAAAAAGAAAAGAAGAGCAAGGAGGAAGAAAAAGACAGAAGGAGGAGAAAAATCAGATATGGGAGAAGAAGAAAAATGTGCAGTCCTAGCTCAAGTCTGGACTGGTTTTTGTTGATAGAATTCCTTCATTTTCATGCTGTTAATGTATGAATGAATGTTTTGTGTGCAGTTGTAGCTGTTGTTCATTATTGAAAAATATATTTGCATTGCTCAAGCAATTTCAATCCCAGATCTGTGTTATTTGCAGCTAAGAGTTTTATCTTTTTTTGCTGATATAAATTTCTGTAGCTTTCCTTACATTTTTCCCTGTTCTAGATCATTTAAATTCGCTGCGTTTTATTCTCTTTTGCTGTTCAAAGATTCTGTAGATTCCATAGAATCTGCAGTTTCCATAGATCCTCGTTTCATTTCCCTTCATCTGGTATCAGAGCTTGGCTAAACCCTTCTTCTATTTCATTTATGGGTTTTTAGTTTTTCATTTGCATCGCTGGTTAGTGTGCAAACTCCAATTTTCACAGGAAAGAACTATTATTATCATATGTTGGTAGGAGTTTAACTAATGCACTAGTAGGTCACTGGGGAGATCTGATATGAAGCCATGATAATCATCTCAATCAACCATCCAAATGAGTTGCCTGAGTTGCTATATTATCATCTGAAATAAGCTTTCAATAATCTTGATCTCTGTCAGGTTTGTGGCAATCCTATCTAAGTTTAAGGCCTTAAATGTTCAGTACATAGCTTGTGAAATTCAATTTTGTTTGAGGTAGACTCCAAATCTTCCACACGGTGTTAAAAGTTTCATGAAATATTCTAGTGTTTTAGTAGAATTCAGGACCTCTAATTGCCAAACTGAATCATACTGATTATAAAAACTCACTTGGGTGTCTGTGTTTTTTATTTGTATGTGTAGAAATGAGCATTATGGGTGGTGAGTATGAGTATGAGTATGCAGAAATTTTACAGCCCCTGTACTCACCAGGGAAGTGCAATAACCATGAAGTCGAGGTGGTGGAGGCAGGAACATTTGAGCCTTCAAACCATTTTTATCCCAGGGTATTGAATGCTCATATTAATCCCTTAGTGAGAGCTTTTCTGACACTTGGGAATGAGAGAATAGGGAAGAGGTTTTGCCACCTGCATCCTGAAGCAGATCCTGCAGCTGTGGCCAGAGTCCTTAACCAATCTGCAAGGTATGTTTTGTTGTTATTTTACTTTCATGAAATTTGTGGGTGCACGTAACTTATTTGGTTTTTATCTGTCCATCCAATCAGTACCTTTCTCGTAGCTGGTTTGCGAAAATTCTTCTGTTGCATTTCTTAAATTTTCATGCTTTTTCTTATTGTGTTTTTGTATCTAGGATTTGGGTTTGCTATTTAAACTTTTATCTTACTGTTTCTGTGTTTAGTCGCTTTGTCTCAAATCTCATTTAGCAGCTATTTAGGCTTTTAAATATATGGCCGAGTCTTATTTTGCATACATGACATGTTTTTATGCTATGCGTCATATATTATGTTTTGTCGGAGATAAACTAGCTTAGATATTTTAAATAATTTTAAATTCACAAAAAGTGTTGATATATAACGTCATGGTGTTTATAATGGATTTGTGACATAGTTTCACTCATTAAAGGGTTGAGAGTGATAAAAAATTCCAACACCTTCACTATATACAGCCTCAGTCTAGCTAGTTTGCTGCATCTAACTCAAAATAATCATTTTAGAAAAGTGGGAAGAATGGTCAAACCAAAAAAATTATCATTGACCAAAAAAATTATCATAACAGCTAAATGGAAGTCAAATTTAATATTGTGATTTTTTTAAACAAGCAACAGCCTCCACCATAACTCTCACCACCAATAACCCCCGCTGGGATTGTATGTTGTTATTCTGTTATGTTTTTACTATTATTTATCTTTTACATCTTTTAATTTTCTTAATGTTTACACCGGTATAAATTGATACAGACGAAGGAATGAATGTATTACGCTGGTGTGTTAACGTTGAAGTTGACCGGTCTTTAACAATCACTTATATCAAAAAAAAATAAAAAATGTTAAACATGCATCCAAAATATATATTGACGGTTGAAAAAAAAATGCAACATACCGGCTAGATACGCTTTGAGATGGCATTTTCATAGCTCATCTCTCATATTTAAATTTATCCTTAATGTATTAAAGGAAGCACTCTCAGTGTGTAATTTCATAGCTCATTTCTTACACATTTCTTATAGTTGAATTCAGTCACTAGTATTCAGAGTCAAGTCAATAATATTATATATAGATAGTTTCAAATTGTATATTTTTACACTATACTTAACCATATTAAGCACTGGTATTGTATAGTTCATCTTATGCTTTGCTGATATGGATCTTATAAGACACGCATTGAAGCAAGAAAATACAGAACAGGCTGGCTTAGACATTGCATTATTCCTTAAATGCAAACACTATTTATCCATTAGTTGAAGAAATGAACCAATTCTTCACATCACTATTCTAGGGTGTACTACTCACTACCACTTTATTAGTGCATGGATGTTGAACTTGAAACATTGTGGGATGTTAAACAAATTTGTTAGGATTTAAAAGAACCTTTAAAGATAGATTTGCAATAGCAACGTTGCTATTAAATTATTCACATTTATTTTCTGCTGTGCTATAAAATTTTCAATGGATCTTACCTAATACAATCACGTATCATTCTTAGTTATTGTTATCTACCAGGAGGCTTACAACTTTTCATATAAACCTTTTTGTTTGCAGGTTTTTTCAGTGGGGAGGTGCAGATTTATTTCTAACCACCACAGACCATGGACAAAAACGCATGGTAGTAGTAGAAACAAACTCATGTCCTTCGGGTCAGAAATCCATGCCCCTGGCAAATGAAGAGATGGAACAAGCTGGTTACCGCACCCTCCTAGAGAAATCTTTCATGCCCCATCTTCTATCAAACACATACAATGGAAATCCACTTCCTCAGGGAAAACTAGCCGTTCTGTATGATAAAAACAAGATGGAGGCCTCAGGCTATGCAGCTGCCCTTGCAGACCTTGCTAACGAACCCGTGTACTTGACACCTTGTTATGCAGATGATCTCAATCCAAAGATGCGAGTTAGAGAAGATGGTGTCCTGGAGATCTGCACCACCAGGGCTGTGATGCAGAATAATAATGATAACAACAACAAAAACTACTATGAAGAAGACAACAGCAGCAATGACAGGACCAGCAACAATAACACCCATTGTGACAACAACAACAGCTGCAATGACAACAACAATAACTGCAACAATGCTAGTGCCCACAATGGTTTTAGGCCTGACAAGGTGTGGGAGCCTGTGAGGGCTGCAGTTAGATATGTAACTCAGAGGCCATGGACTAGAATTCCTCCAGTTACCAGGACACTGATTTTCAATCCTGTTTTGGCATGTTTAGCAGGGGGACGAAATAAGATGTTGGCAGCTAAAGCTTATGATCTTTATAATGCAGAAATTGGATCATCTGGTCTGTGTATATATACCCCTGAAACTATGTGGGACGTGGCCAAACCTGAGATCCCACTTTGGGTGAGGAGAATGGGAGGTCTGGCAGTGGTTAAGGTTCCCTATGCTAATGCTGGACAGGGGGTCTGGACTATCACCAACGATAGCGAATTGACAGAATTTATGCAATTGGAGCATCGTTATGAGCGTTTTATAGTCCAGGTATTTATTATTTTTGTGATGAGAAAAGGATGTACGAATATATTAGTATTGTGCATGAAATAATAGAGATTATTTGCTCTTAATACTTGTAAAACCTGAATTCATATTTTCTATATACTGCAGTGACCATTTACATGATATAAAACCGAGTTAAACTTATATTATGAATTCTTTTTCTACATTCAGGCTCTGATTGGAAACAACAGATGGAGCTCTGTATCCCAGCATGGGAGATTGTATCATGTCGGAACAATACCCAATCTCAAAGGAAATATATATGCTGCAGATCTAAGGTTGATGATAGGATCTTCATCCCAAGGCTTCTTCCCTGTGGCTATATATGCACGCAGAGCCCGCCTTCCATTAGCTGAGAAACTAGATGGAGGAATCCGTTCTTGGGATATGCTTGGAACTAATTTGTCTGTTAAGGTGAGCTTTAAACTCTAAATTATATCCATCTACTCTTCTTTTGTATAATTCAATTAAGCACATTGAGATGAACAATTCACACAATCTCTATAACATATTTTCAACAGAGTCTTGATGGATCTTGGGGAACTGAGACGGAAAGATTACTGCTAATGGATAGCAGGGACTTCAACCGCATAGGCATAGGACTCGATGAACTTATTGAAGCTTACATGCAGGTAGTGTTACAAATTTACATTTCCACACTATTTCAAGTGTGAACAAGATGATCACAGTCTAGTATTTAAACGTCTTGATGATTTATGGATATATTCGACATGGCAGACGGTTCTTGCTGTTATGGCTATCGATGGTTTGGCTTGCAAGCTCATCACACCCAAGGTACTGTTAAAAAAATTATGCCCTCTGAGGAGGTCTGTATATTTCAATTACTTAATAATTTAGAAAAAAACACTTGAATATTCATGATGTTAAGTTACTTTTATAGAACCAACCGAGCTTGTTCATAATTGGTGGCTTCATTTTCACTCTATGGTCAAGTAGTAAGATGGGTCACTTACTGCAACTATTTCCCAAGTTCAAAACCTCATACATGTGCCCTCTGTTAAAGTGCACTCCATGTTTAATGTATGATTACAGGGATGGTTTGGTCTGAAGTTGTTTCAGTCACTCAACCCAGATCCCAAGCTACTTGCAGAAATGTATCCAACACAGATAAACCCAACTTTGATTTCTTTGGAAGGGGCTAAAGTAGTTTCCCACAATGGGAGTAGTAAACAAGAGCGCAAAAAATTAGCAGGAGCCCAATCCTTTACAGAAGAAAGATTGGCAGCTGAATTAGAAGCCCAAGTTGGAAAAGCAATCTCAATCTCAAAAACCTTTGGTGAGTAAAGAAAGAAGCATATCCAGCCTTGTCTCCCTGCAATCAGAGCCATATTATTGCTATCCATTCGCGTTTTTTAGCATTGTCAATCTTTGATAATAATGTGGCTTTTTTGTCCAGGTTAAACGTCCTCCAATGCTCCGAGCTTTGTAAGAAAAGGAGCTCTACCGTTTCATTTGAATAGAAGATATTGTGTGTGTGATTTTGAAAGAGGATAAGAATGGAGAGATTGTATGGAATTTGTTATTAGGCTTAGTATTATGAATGTGAATCTTTACATAAATTTTTGAAAAAGGCTGTAAAGTATGATATGGTGATTGGTGGTTTCATACAATTGAGTGTGTTTATTGAAGGTTAGCCATCGTTTCTGAACAAAAAGTTTCTA
Organism: Taxus chinensis; assembly: GCA_019776745.2. Taxonomy (NCBI): domain Eukaryota; kingdom Viridiplantae; phylum Streptophyta; class Pinopsida; order Cupressales; family Taxaceae; genus Taxus; species Taxus chinensis. The sequence continues at coordinate 54,750,784 of CM034152.1, read as the reverse complement.
AAATTTGGTATGTTTGATGACATGTTTGGTGTTACACTCTGAATTTACCATATAAGCACTCTGAATTTATACTCTTTACAGAAACATTTGTTTTGAAGATGTATTTCATTCATTTTAAATTGCAACAGAGAAGATATGACATCTTTAGATGTCTAATAATTGGATAATTTGAATTTAAGCAATAATAATTTCAAAAACTTCCTTCTGCAACCAAAGTAAAACCAAAACAAAAAACATATATAGAGCTATCTGATGTGTTTTTTATGGGTGTTTCTCCTATCTTTCATCATTTTTTGTTTTTTAATAAAAAATTATATTATTTTCAAAAAAATATTATAAAGTTTTTTTTTTTAATGAGAGCAAGTTATATACTCCGTTGAGCGTAAATTGATGGTGTGTTGGTGTTGACCATCTCCCTTGTTATATACAGTTTGTCCTTTACATATCGACCATTTAAAACAGGCCTAAAATACTAACTCAATAGGGAAGTCTTACAAAAACAATACTAGGCCATACAATAAAGATTAAGGAACAAATATGTTTCTTGCAACATTAAAAATATGTTACGTACAAAAATAAAATAAAACAAGGCCATGATATGGCAAATCCTGCCGATGCCAATGTTTTTTTTTTGTTACGCTGGATGTGTTGGGTCTATGTTTTCGGGGTGCAATTTGGTTGTTGGAAATTAGAAGGATTAGTTGAATTGCAACCGAGGCATTGTTGGAGGCGTTGAATGTAACTTTGCATGGATTGAATTATGTGCGGACATTGGTTTTGCAATGCAATGAAGTCGTATTGTGTAACAAAAAGAGGATATTCAAGAAGGACGAACAAACTATTGTAATCGTAGAAGGGGTATTGTATGTGTTACGAACAAAACTATTGTAATCGTAGAAGGGGTATTGTATGTGCGAGTATATGTGTAGTGAAGTAGTTAATGTTCTTTTGATCGGGATGGTGTCTTAGTTATGTATGTGCTTGTATTTTGTTTGAATTGAAGGTGTGATGTTGAAATTATTTCGCAATGTAGCATGATGTCTATTAATGTTTGTTGAGTTTTTATTGCTTGTAGATTTGCACTTGAACTTCAATGCACCATTGTAGTTGTTTGAGGTAGTACATGAATCTAATATGTAGGTTGGGAGAACTATGAACATGCAATTTGACTTTGTATGATTGAAAGACATTACAGTTATTGTGTTAGGTGATTTCTTTTTTTTAAATGAAACATATTGTGAATACGCTGACAAATTTATATAAATTGATGAACTTTTGTTAGCGTGTTTGAAATATAAGATTTTAAGAATGGGAAGGGGAAAGAATTTTTTTTTCGAAAATGTGAAATAGACTATTTTGATTGAGTTGTGGTGAATTTTGATACGAGGCTAATGAAGATTTTAGTGAAAGTATTTTATTCATAGTGTAATACAACTTCAGTTAAGAATTGCATGGCAAGGTGGGGTGGTCTTTGCAAAGTGTCAATTGTGTTTAGCAACATGTGGCATCCAGACAAAATCCGACCATTGGAAGCATTGTGAAATTATTTTATTCAAGTAGCTTTAACAATATGTTTTGTTGGTGGGATGTATTACTTCGAATTCCACACATACAACAACAGTAGTTCATTTTCTAACACTGCTCAAGCCGAAAGGAGATATGCCCATTATAATAACAGGAAGAAAACTTTTACAGGTAAGTGTTAAAACACATTCTTGGCAGAAGTATATATTTTCCGAATATTTAAGGATTGAAATTGTTCTTTGTTTCTATATTTAAGATGAGATTAAACAGTGGGCGATCGCTGGCACATTCTGTGCAGTCCCCAGTAAAAACTGTAATATATATGTATATATATTAACTGATGTAAGGTCTTACTTTGTATATATTGGTTGATCAGGCCCTTCTCCATTTTAATGTCAAAGAGATTTAACAATGACAATTCCAGAAGTTTTTGTTCACAACCTTAGCGGATTAGATGTGTTGTCATTATCCAACTGTGTATTGAATATTAGCCCAGCCTGGATTCTTCCATTCCAATTATCTGCTTTATATTTTGACATTATGTAATATAAATGGCCAAATTCCACCATGGATTTCAACGTAATTCTTGCATCCACAAGACTTAACATTGGCTAACAACAGTTTTGTTGGACAGATTTCATCTTGGATATGGGATATTTCTTCATTATATGCACTAAATGTTTCAAGTAATTATCTGGAAAGTTTCTCTTTTCCCAACATCTCAGGTTAGCCTGGAAGTGGAGTGGGGCTAGTGGACTTGTCTAAGATACAATCAATGTGGCCTACAATAGAAGTACTTCTAGCGTACATTAGAAGTACTTTTGCTCAATGACAATTTGTTGACCGAAAATATTTCTCCAAGTTTGGGATATTTTTTTGATCTTAAAATGCTAAATGTGGCCAATAACAATTTAATAGGAACTATCCCTCCGAGTTTAGGTAATTGTTCTTCCCTTAAAATACCGAATTCATAATAATAACCTCCGAATTCCAAAGTCAATTGGAAACTTGTCAAAGTTGAGAGTGTTGTTTGTGAAGGGAAATGGTTTTTGGTGGCAGAATTTCTTCAGAAATACAAAGATTGAAGTGCCTCCAGATCTTGGATCTCTCAGTCAATTACTTATCAGGTTCTATTCCACCCAGTATTTTATCCTCGGAAGCAATGGCCACAACAACCCAACATCTCTCTGTGTTGATCATTGATGCACCACTTGAATTAATTATGGCGATACATGAATGTGATATGCAACTTGAGAAAAATATCAACATATAGATGTAGTTTGTATGATTGAAGGGCATTATCAATTCATGGAATTTTTTTTTTAATGAAAACATATTGTGAATACGATGACAAGATTGTGAAGAAGCATGTACTGTATTTAGTGCAGAAGGAATATTAAAATCTTAAAAATAAAAGAGGTAAGATAAAAATTTATGAGAAAAGCCAAAAAAAAAAAAATTATGGGAAAGTGGTCAATATAAATTCGACCAAAGTGAAAGTGTAATTATATATTCATTTCATAACTACATAGCAATGTGCCCATAGTTAGTGGATAGTGTCAGCTATGTAAAATAAACATCTGACATGTTGTGTTGTGCATTGTAAAAACATTTTTTTCTAAAAGACGATGGCAAGTTCATGATCCACATAGAATTGCTCCATTGCGAGTGGCTCGGAATGCAGAATGGAAAAGAGGGCATAGTTGTGTTTTGCATTGTGTTTGCTTCAATGGAGTCTAAAAATTGGAGAAGGAGGTTAACTCAAGTCTTATATGTGCTAGAGAATACAAAAACCACAGTACTGAGAGAAGCTGAGGATTGCAAGAGACGAGAATGGGCTACTCGCATTTCACTAGAAGAGGTGGGAATCTTTGGGCTTTGGTAAATAAGACTATCTTTTAAGCCGTCCATTTTTTTTGCAGTTTGTAGTAGATTAGTTGTAGTTGTTAAAGAATTGATCAATATATTATATTGGTTTTTCTGAGTTCACATTATGAACATAATATCATAGCATAGACAAAACTAATTCCACCTAAGCCATGGGATGCTTGAACCCGTGAACTATTTATAGTTGATTTCCCATTGTAGCTCTTGTATTTTGTATGGGGGATAATTAGAGATTAATAATAGATGTAGTTAAAGTAATTTAAGGTACAACCAATTGAAATAAACATGAATTAGATGTCACTTTGCATTGTTGGATGGAAATGCTTGTGTTTTCTATGAACAGAAGCTTTCTTTCAGCTGTGCAGCTAACCAAAAGGCTAAACCCATGCTGGAAATAACTGCATAAGGATTTAGAACAAGTGCAGAATAGAAAGGGGCAGAGAAAATATTTTGAATTTTTGATACAATGTCAATCTAGTCATTGCATAAAAAAGGACTGAAGCTCATCAGTGCCTATGGAGGGTAAGGATAAACTAAAACCTCGGAGGATGAAGACAAATGATGTGTCTTTGTTTGCACATTTTTGTTCAATATGTGAGAAGGAAAAGGGAAATCGAACTGCATTTACATATTCAAGCATTGTCAGAGACTATTACAATATTGTCAAAAGAAAAGAAAACACATCCGTGGATATTTGATATGAATGTCAAGTTCAATTTCATCATTATGACATATGATGTCATTTAATGTTCGGCCAACAAAGAAGAAAATACATCAAGTATGAGTGATAACATTAGTAGAAACTCAAATTGAAATGAAAGCTGTAAAAAACCATATGAAATGAAAGCATCATTTTTAAGTCTCCATTCGTTGTCCTTGGCCACATATTTTGCTATGCTAGAATACAGTAGCTCCATGTGGGAAGCCATGAATTAGATCAATGTCTAAAAAGAGATGTTGAAGAGAAATTCACATCCAGGTCAGAACAATTTTGTAGGAGTCCTCCAAGTGATTAGTCTAGTATTGTGTGCGGTAGTGAGTATGCAATCCTTTATACTTTGTATCTATGCGTGAGTGAAATGATTGTTTGCGAGAAATGAAAAAAAATTGTAAGAACATGATTCAAAAAATGCTTTTGGCATAGCAAGTTGAGTGGACATAAAACCTTAAATCGAGAAAAAGTAGACAACACTTGAAATTTGTATATTCTTTGTTATTATCCGTTTACAATGATAGGTCAAGTATACAAAGTCTATTTAAGAAATTTAATATTAGTATCATCCATTCTGCTATTTGCATGAAAATATATCTTTAAGAAAAGTAATGCATGAATTCACAAAGGTGGAAGTTGCTAATTATAGTCAAATTGCAATGATGGAACAAATATTTATTTGGTGCATATTGATAGCCAGAATAGTAAAAATATCAAAGCAAAGACCAGGGAACTGGAATAGAAGTTTTTTTTAATTTTATATTAAAAAATGTAGTGGTAGAACCTTGCTATCCAGATGAACCAATTTCTATAATGCATTTTGGCAAACAGTTCATGTACTATATTTTTTCTTTTACATTTTGCGTGTATATCTTAGAAACAAAACAAGTTTTCGATTAACATTTACAAAATTAGTCACTGTCATGTTTAGAAGCAGTGATGTATATAGCCATACCGAACATTGTGTAATCTTGTCAAAAACATAGGAGTATAACGATGGACTATTCCTGGTCATACGGGAAGGCAGCAATGGAATTTCTTCTTCTACGTGCATGGAGTGCAAAATCGGTCCAGGAATCTGAAAGAGCGTCACACAATGTTAGACAGAAAAGAAGGAGTGAAACTCACATGTAATGAATAGGACTGGGAAAAGGAGATGCTCACCAGAGAAGGGAGAAAGCTAGGTTTCTTTGATTGTGGAAATTGAGTTATCAACCATCAAAGTGAATGTACACTTGATTTGGAATTGACGGAGAAGAAATACATGCTTAGAGATGTCTTCTTGATATTCATCATATTTTGTTTGAGAAAGTTGAGGGAAGACTTTTCCGAGTAATGGTTGCCGCAGTGTGTAGTGAAGGGAGTCATCTCTTGTTTACAAAGTGTAATGGAGCAAATACTTGTACTTATATGGTTTTGATGTATTGCATGTTAGGAAAAGTGAAAAAAATTTCAGTTCAGCTGGATCTGATTCCATGAGATGGTCATAGTCTAGATAAAAGGCTTGGAAAGGAGAAAGGTAGATGTTCTTTGCACAAAGTACGCCAGTGATCTACACAAGGGAGATGAATTTGTTAAAGGGATATATTCTTAATAGCCTACATATAATGGGCGAGAAAATCCTGAAGTGAGATTGGTGAAAAATGCAAATTTTCTAGACACTTGCCTCTATGTTTGTGTTTATGAGGGATTATAAATATGCTTTTGTAGGTTCATCATTTAGAGGGTCGATGAAGGATGAATAACCTACATGCACAACACGTGAACCCTTTGTTCCTTGTCTAATGAAGTTTTTAAAAAGCAATAGTGGCATGTTGCCCGCTGCTATATTGTCTCTTATTCTGTGACATAGGGAAACATGGAAGTTTCCCAAATGTACCTGAAAGGTGAAAGCAACATGTTTTGTTAAAAGTAAAGGCAAGAATTTGCTGCAATGTGTATCTAAATGAAATAAGGGAAAGTGTTGATACTATTGCTTTGGCATTGTTCGTGTTGGAGTCTTTAACATAGAGGGTGAACAGGTCATTGGTGTGATGAATTCCTGTTACAATTGCTACAAATGAGCCGATGGAGAATGTTGCATTTGATTCAACAAGCTCTTGTATAGTCGTGTCCAGTGTCAATTTTTGATATGAGCAAACTATTGGTATGTTTTCCATAGTGGTTGTTGCAATTGTGGATAGAGAGCAGCTTGCATCTCCTCGTTCGTACTTTGTTTTTTCTTTGATAGTGAAACAAGTAACACACAAACCGCTGCCAGCAACCACATTAGATGCAATTTTTTTGATGAAGGTGTTGCTCATGTTCAAAGTAATGGTCCTTTGACCTTTCTTGTCAACTAAATCAGCACGTAGGATTTCATATTTTGAAGGGGAAATGTTGTTTGCATGTGTTGGTCCATATACGACCAGGATATCACCTTCAAAGATTGTTGCAAGTTTTCCTGCACAGATGTCAAGTATGGACGATGGCTGCTGTGTTCCTAGTTTTGGGCTGCATTTTGTAGCATATTATGATGCTTTTATTAGAGCGTTGAGCATAATATTAAATGAATGACGGTGAGAAATTGTAGAAATGTTAGAAAGAGATTACGGTTTAGAGGGTTCTTGGAAATGGTCACTGCTGCTAATGCCCTTGTTCTTGGGTGGCTAGTCCATGTTTTTGCTGCTACAACTACATGTAAAGCATTCAAATATGTAGATTGTTGTTATAGAGTGTGAAATGAAAAGGAAAGAAAATAGTGAACAAATTAGGTGTTAGTGTTCTTGAATCGATATAATGAGATATGTGCACTTACAATTGCGTAGTGTTGCTGTGGGTGTTTTTGAGAAGGGAAAACAATGCTTTTGAGAAGTTGGTTTTTGGGGGCCTATTCTTAATTCCATGTTGGGTGAGTGAAGCCAATGCCAGAGATGGAAAGCTAGCTGTATAAATCACGGGCACGTAACATCAGTGGGCATGGTTAGGTTTGTATATAGAATGTTTAAATGTTATGTTGACATTGTGATGTTTGATGCTCTGGAATTAACTATATGCCTTGCGTTCACTTGGAATAGTAATTTGTTAGAAAAAGAATGCAGACCCCCTTATGCTCTCTCATTTTTTTCTTTCAAACACCTGCAATATAAAGTGAAACGAGTATCGTTCAACAAAGTTTGTAATGAGAATATGTTAGAAAAAGAATATTTCTTTATATCATTAAACATATAATGCAAGGAAATTGCTTGCAGTGAAAGAGAGATCATTGCCAAATAATTAGATGAGGTTTTAAGATTGAAAAAGGATGCATATGGGAAAGGGGTCAATATTTTAATGGAACAAAATGAACAGATTGAAAATCAGTGGAAGAGTTACTCGAACTGGGTAAGGAAAGCCCTCGCTCTATTTTGGTGTGACTTTTCAGACTGTGGTACGGAAAGCCGCCCTATTGTGTCACACGAAAAGTCACCTTCTGTGGTTCTTTCAATGGCCATAAGAGTGAATACAGGGCATTACATAGCATATTGAGGGTGATAAAATGTCTATTTATTGCAATGTTCTCTACAAATGAGATGTAATAGACTTTAGATAATGTACACTGCAATCATAATACAAGTAGATGGAAAAATCAAGAACTAAAGCACAATATGATCAAAGGTCGATGAATGACTGTTACATCAATTAGTTGTGGCATAGCGTGTGCCTTGCTCTCACAAAGTTGAGGATTAAATATGGAATTATTAAGAATAGTGTAATGATTCAACAAAATGCTGACATGTAAAATTTGGGCCTTAGAATTCAATATTAGAGTAAAAAGAACTTAACATTTAAAAAAACACAAGATTATTTGTTTGTAGTGTTGTTGCAGACTGCACCCTTTGGTTTCGGTCTTTGCATTGACTCGATGGAGATATCACACATTTTTTAATCTACAATTTTGTTACATATTTAATTTTATATTTGGTCAGTCATATGGATTTTCCAATGACAGATTACCATCCCTAAGTGAGTATTTCAGAAGATATATGTAGTGTGAGTGTGATGTTTGGCTTAATTCCAATAACAACCTCTTATTTTCTCATTTCACATGGCATGCCATGAATTTAGTGCAGTCTCTCTGTTTCTATTAGACTTCATACCTTTGTAACCTAGCACAAATGTTTGCTTGTTTGTTAACAAGTGAAGATTCTAGTATCATCGAAACATGAATGGTGGAAAATTCATAGGATTTGTTATGGTCAACAATTGAGATGGCAAAAGATATGCCCATGATTGGGATCTTCTAGATTGATGCTACTATAGTGTAATCGTCTACTGTTTTATTGCATGTTGTATCATTTCTTGAACTAATTGTGTGCAAACCTCATGAAGATAACTAGTTCAAATAGATCCAATAACTTGCAGTTGAAAGCCATTGAAATTTGGGATTAAACTTCCAAGCTTACAACATGTTCTTAAGAGATAACTCAACCTACAAGATTATGGGAAAAAGCAGAGTTAAGCTAAATTTTAGACCCTTGGGAATGGAATATTCCATTTTGACTTTTTCTATATGATTTCCCTTTAACACGAGACTACTTGTAGATGCAATATTGGAGCAGTAGTGACCTCGGGGGATACCCTTGGTGCAGGGACAATACACAAAAAGGCACCCAACAATGATTGCGAGTTTCAATGGTAAAAGAGACTCTTTTTTATTAGCTGCTAGGATATTTAGGTAATGCAAGGTTTGTTGGGATGTCCTTCACGTGGCTATCCGTATTGTATTTGGAAAGCTAAGATTTACATCTATATTCGGGAAGCATTTTAAGAAATAATAATATATTGATTGAAAAGAGCACTACTCAAAACGTTCATTGACAGTTCAGGGGAAAGATGTATGCCTACCTTAGATCATTAGCTAATTAGATCATGTATATCTGCCTTTCCAAAGTTTCATCATCGTCTCTAGATAGAAATAAGTGTGATATAACAATTATTAAGGAAGAAACAATCAAAAAATATATAGGTTTAACTGTTTTGTATATTGTTTTCTCCTGCATGTATTCGAGACAGTCAAGATTGGAATGAAGAGGAGCATATACTGAGATGATTTTTTGTGTTCATGAGTCTAATTAGCATCATTTTAAATCTTTGAAGGTAAATAAACTTGCCTCAATGAATGAATTTAAAGCTATTACTCAATACAGGTACGAATACTTTGTTTCAGGTAAGAAACTCATCTTTTATAAAACAAAATCTTATTGTTGTGAATGAGTAGAGCATCTACAGGTCATAATTACAAAATAGGAAAGCTAAAACAAGTCTCGATGAAAATTTTGTAATTGATTATGGACTTTGGAAAGTTCTATGGTGTGAGAAAAGAATAAATTTCTCTATCATGTTATATAAAGCCCTGTTTCAGGATTTCGCCTCTTAAAATCTTCATAAGTTTGTTTCCAAGCATCTGATAAAGCTCACTATAGGAAGAGTTCATCTTTGAGGTAAGTATTAATAGTTGAATGAGGCTGCTAAGTGATTTTCATTAAAATTAAGGAATATTTCTTTGATAGTGTATGAAAACCATTAGCAAGGGGTATCACTATTCACAACCACCAAAACAGAACGTCTAAGTAGACCTCTTTTTTATGTCAAAAATTTAAACACAGTCCTATACGAAAAGTTTTTGGGGTATGATTTACAAAACTTCATCATTGACTTGCTAAGGAGCGACATGCCAGGTTTGTTAAAGCTCTGGATCAACCATAGAAAACAAACATATAAACAAGAGAAGCATAATAAATTTAAATGCACTAAGTACCACGCTCATAAAAAAAAATGACCTCCATATTATGGTTTGTATCCATAATATTATGGATCTGATTTGTTCAAGATTTAGAGGTTAATAGGTACAGAATTGGGTGTCAAATTTTTTGGCGGGATACTTGTAGTTTTCTGCCCCCCGTTCTGTTTTATCCTTGTTTGGTTTTGGTTAAATAAGTATAGATTAGCAAGAAAAATGACAACGTTGCCAAGAATGGAGCAACAACTACAAGCTCTTGCTAATGGAATCCAGAATATAGCCTAAACATCATACCTCTTTCAAGCATTTTCGAAACTGGGCGTGATCTATGGCATCGCTAAGAATTTCTATTGTACAGTCTTTTTCCTACATCCTTTTTTTTGTAGTCGAGTCTGGGTCTGCAGTAGTAGATGTCTCCTTTTCGATGTCAAGAACTCGAAATGCATTGTCTACATATGCTCTGCCCATTGACAAAAAACCTATGCACAAAGAAAATGCTAAAAGCACAGTCTTCCTCCCACATCGCTAACCTTTTCCAAATTTGTAATGAAGTGATCCTTCCTATTTCTGTTGCAATCTAAAGCTTTGACAAAAAATCCAAAAACCAGAAAACACATATTCCTAGAGCGATTGGAATAAGCACAAGCAATCTAAAGCTTTCACAAAGAATCCAAAAAGCAGAGAACACATATTCCTGGCCAAAGAAAGGGAAAAGAGTTTCACCTTGATGTTCTTGAAGCTGGTCGATCTTCAGGCAGTGGATGAAAATGGCACGAGAATAGTATACTTTGAAAGCATGAAACATTTCCATCCTCGAGCCACACAAAACCAACCCTGCATAATACACAGTAAATGCATTAAATGGTTCACAGTAAATGCATTCAATGCGCAATAGAGCATCCCCTTTTCCCCTCTACAGTGGTAAATAAAGGGAATAGCCAATACAAATTTGCCACAAATACAAAATCAAAACTTCAAACTTTAGTCTAGCAACATTTAAATACAAACATGAAAATCTAATTGGAAGGAGGATAAATATGTAATTGTTATTGTGAAAACAATATCCTAGCCTTCGGCAGGATAATAAAACATTGAAATATGCTATTCTCTTCCATTGTTTAATGATATAGTATACTAAATTGAATTTATACTGCCAGTTTAAATATCACATGAATTTGCAAGTTAAATTGGTCAACCAACCAATAAAAAAATACTCCTAAAAAAATGATAAACAATCCTCTAATTAATCAATAATTCAACTAGGCCTAGAAATTGACAGGGTGTAGGCCGTTTTTTGTGATTTTAACCATATATTACAGGTAAAAAATTTAAAAACTGTAATTTTTTAAAAGTAATTTATATAAAAATGTAATATATATGTATATGTATATGTATACAGTACACACACACACACACACACATATGTATATATAGACACACACACACACACACACACACACACATATGTATATATAGACACACACACACACACACATACATATACATATGTGTGTGTGTGTGTGCACACACATATGTATATATAGACACACACACACACACACACACATACATATACATGTGTGTGTGTGTGTGTGTGTGTGTGTGTGTGTGAATACACACACACACACATATAAAAATTACTGGGATTTACAGCCACCTAAAAGAGCTAAGCCGTCAGCAAATTTTGATTTGACAGGCACATATAATTTGAAATTCCATGCCTGAATTCAACTTACAAACTTTAAGCTCTTCAAAACGTATATAACCATAAAAAGAAGATCAAATTGTTGAATATAATAATCTTGATTCAATTTTGATTTTTATCTTCTCTCCCACTAATCCACCTACCCTTGCATTTAATGCATTGTTTGAGCGCCCAACTTTTAAATTCTTTATTTTTTCGAGAAAGTTCATTAATTCCTAACATACCCTTTACCTAATTTATTTAAAAATTTATTTAATTAAATGCTCATCTCCTCACACCTCATAACTAAATAAACTAGCAATCACATGTGTACAATACAATGTGATTGCCGAACAGTATATGTTATTTGATTTAGAGGGATAGTTATTACTTTTGTAATTGATGTTGATAAGGGGTATGATTGATTTTGTAACAACCAATTTTGTTAGGGGCATAGCAAAGGCCAAATTTCTACAATTGGTTAGCATCAAGAGCATGTCGAGTGTATGAGCCATAAAAAGCATGCCATATTTCCTTAAATTCCAAATGTGTTTTCACTTAATTTTTCCATGTTGATTAGTTGTTATCTCAAAGAATTTGTATATTTGGCGGAAAATACTTTGGTCCATTGGAAACCATTGCAAAAATTATAGGAGATGGATTGGTTCTATATATTGTTAGTATGATATATATGCAAATTTCCTATATACTAATTGGTACATGGAAGAAAATTGTCCTTTCAACATACCCAGTAGTACATGAAAGAGACATTAATGCATGCACAAAAAGAGTGGTATGTGGTATCCAGAAAATATGTGAAGAGGATTCGGTTATCCTCCCTACCAATCAAAGTATGGGTAGTGCCTGTGGATAAAATAAATGAGTGTCATTTCTCCCCAAGCCGCGAACAAAGAACAAGTTTTTTTGTATTCATATGGTTGGGTTTCAAACCTAGAACCTATTTGATTTTCCCCATTTTTGGACCCCTTTAACCACAAATTACATTCACGTGAAAAATGCACCTCCCTCAAGCCCCTTCTTCAACTCCTTTCTTCTCCTTCGACGTTTCCATCACACATTTATTATGTGCTTATAGAAAATTAGTAGCTTTTTAATAGATCTAATAGTTCATAATGGAATCTATAGGTTTTTATATCGATTCATTAGATTTGGGAAAGTATTTCTCTATTTTTTCTTCAAATATCTACATTTTGGGAGATAGGAGAATATTTCTAGCTACAACTCCTTACTATTTACAACATTAAAATATTCGCCTCCCAAATGGGTGTCCCCTCCAACCGCTTTCACCTCAATCTTAGGTCTTTGAACCCTAAAAAATAAAATATCAAAGGTGCCTCCGCTCAGATAAAAAATAATCATGTCCTTTTTCTTCTTCTCTCTCATGGATCCATAACTTATCGTTGCAACAGTGGGTTCGTTGATAATCTACAACTTTGACAACAGGACCATATGCATCCACACTTTCTGTTGGTTGATATGTTGCTGTCGGGTATGAATAAAATCAATTGTCCCTTGAACATTATTTATAATTTCATGGGCTTTATCCTCATTGAAATTCCCAACAAAAGCTAGGAAAATACCTCCATAATAAATTGTGACCACCAAACACAATTTTCTTTTACAATCTAGTTCAAAGAAGTGCACACAAAAGAATGAACCTTTTACTGTGTACAAAACAAAGGAAGCATATCGACCTTACAGATTTACCTTCAGACCATTCCTTGGATGGTAACCTGTGTAAACAAGATTGCATGGTACCCCACAAAAAGCTATGGATGAACTACCAAATTTGAACTTCCTAAAAGCAATCTTGAATGATTATGTTCTCCTTCATATGTCACAATTAACATATAAGGATCTTCCAGAGAGCACTCAACATGCTTCCTAGCAAGACAACCTTTCATGCTACTACACTTTTAATACCCCGTTGGTACTTGTTTTGATCTTGCACAATTTTACCCTAATTTTCCTCTGTCTGAAATATTTTGTCTCTCACTGTGGGTGTTCTGAGAGCTTCTACCTCCACTTGAAAGCCTTGAGTTTACAAAATCCATTGTCATGTCCCTCCTTGAAGGAGTCTCTGAGTTTTCCTTGTTTTTGCCCTAAATTTTTCAAAATCCATGGGCTTTGCCGTTTTTCCTAATTTTCATTGACCATGGAAGCTCGAGAAGGATCAATTTATATTTGTAAGCCTTTGAAAATCCAAATCCATGGTCAAAAGATGCTCGGAACCATGATTCACTTGGTTTTGTTTTTGAAGAAATTTTCATCCTTAGCGAAAAAGATCAGGTTTTGGACACGAATGGAGAATTTTTGTGTATTTTGACGGTTTGACGGGTGTCTTTTTCCTCTCAAAGTTATTCCTCAACATTCAGTGTAGTCACGTGGATTCTTTTGGTTGGTCAACAGATGTTAAGTGAAAATTCTTTAACTTATTGCTTTTTTCTTTTTTGCAAATAGGGAAAATCTGGTCCCATAGCTCAACTCAAGTTTGATTGGAGTTGCGTTGGGAGCTTACATGTGGAAGTCTTCTGATTGCTTGGTGCTGGACGGGTTTTTGTTTTAGCTCGTTCTGCAGCTAGATACAATTTGGTAGAACAGGTTTGAACCCATGTGGTAGGCCCCGCTAGGCTTTAATCCAAGGTCTCAAATTTTAAGTGGTAGGGAACATCTCAAGATGTGCCATTATGACACACAACAACCTATAAGGACACGTGGCAAAAGCTAATGGTGGAGATGTGAGACCATTTGGAGGCAAAGTTGGAATTTTATCCCTCTTGTCACACAAGATGGATTAAAATTATCAAAATAGAAACATACAAACCCCATCAATTCATTTTGAAGCCTCAGGGTTTTTAACAGTTGCGCCATGGCGACACGTGGTGAGCCCGCGCTCATTCAAGGAAAATCTCAAAATTTTGGGGGCCTCTCAAGATGTCAAGTGATGTCTGGCAGTTTGAAAATTCAATAGGGGAGGGCAAGTGGGCCATTAGGGGCAACTTGGCCCCTTGTCATCAAAGGATTAAAATATCAAAATGACCTCAAAAGGAGGTCAAGGTTTTCTTTGAAAATGTTAAGAGGCGGAAGTGCGGACCATCGGAGTGCAATTTGGACATTTTTTCCCTCTTGTCATCAAAGGGATTAAAATATCCAAAAGGAGAGCCTTAAAGAAGGAGGTCATGGTTGGAAAAATGGAGGTGGGAAGGCGCGCTATCGGGGGAAACTTGGAATTTTTTCCCCTTTTCATCAAAGGGACCAACACACGGACCCAATTGGGAAAGGTCAAATCTTGTCAAGTCAACGACGGAAGTTTTTGGAAAATTATCCTTTTGTGGAAAAAGGGAGTCAAAGGTGAAAAGCGGAGTGTGGTTCCACTGGGACTCACAATGGGACACGTGTCAACCTTGTTTCTCAAGGGCGGAGAAATTTGGAAAATTTTCCCTTTTCCAAAAAGAAGGTGAATATAGAAGAATTTGGCCATGGTTCTTTTGGGACCCACCTTAGGACATGTGTCAGGCTCATTTCTCAAGGGCGGAGGTGCGGAGAAAAATGTGAATTTTCTACATTTTTTCAAAAAAAAAGTTTTAAAAGGAAAAGGGGACCCATTTTTCAAACTTTTTCCCTACCCATTTGTACGGATTCGATACAAATCTGTGAAAGGGGAATATGCATTTCAACTCAAGGCTCAAAATATTGCAAATATAGACACCGTTAGAAAGCTTCTGGACCTCCACTATTTCTTACCATGGAATCATAAAATATTACTTTCAACAAGCATTGATGGGAAGAAAAACTAAAAAATGTATTTTTCCATTAAGATTAAATTTGACCTGGATCTGCTTTCGATATTCCTTCCTAAGCCAAAAAGAACTAGATTTGATAGATTACGGGTGCCAGGTAGTTGGGAGTAGAGGGAAAAGTGATCTACCAGAAGGAGTTGAATGCATGGAGGATATTAAGAGAGATCCACTCCTCGAGCACTGTGAATAGATTTAGTAGCTTTTATTCTGAGAATCAGGATCGAGATTAGTGGCGAGAACTAGTGCACTCAAATGTTCTCTTGTTTTTGGGATAAAACTCCCTATTTGGTAAAATCTGCTATAAATACAAGCATGCTTTTTCTAGGTTAGTAAGAAGGAGGTTGGAATGTTGGAGTGTTAGAGGTCAGAAATTGATTTTCTAAGAGAAAAGTTTGATAGATCCCATCTTTCTGAGGGACAATTTGAGAAACCTGTATATCTCTTTTGGGTTAAACTTGATTGTGTCAAGGTGGTTACGTGTTTACAGCCATTGACAAGCTCTGAGACTATTCTAGAAACTTTCCCCTACTGATAAGTTTAATGAAATTTGAGTTATTCTGTGTTGACTCTGAGTAATTAATGTTTGCTTTGTTTCAAAATGTCTACAGATAGTTCTATTTGTTCCTATTACAATCTTATACTAATTTTTTTTGAAATCACACAGGATCTCATCCCTGTGACAATTTAATGGTATTTGTAATTTCATTTTAAGAAGAGCATTCATCTTGGATGAGATAAACAAATTTAAAATCAATTCATTATTCATTTTTTGATAAAGATTATTTGTAATTCTTCGGGTGTACCTTAGGCGTGGTTAATCAAAAACCATAGTGTTTAATTGAGTCTTCCTAATTTGATCATTCGTATTGGAGTCTTAAATATTATGTGAAAACTTGCTGATTTGGGCCTCCATTGAAGCACACCTTCTAGTTGAGGGAATGTCGTGGACTTTCCTGAAGCTTTGTATTGTGAAGTTTCTCATTATTATAAATTCCCTCCAAAGATTTGGTATAATCAACTTTATCCTGCTTCACCTCTCACCAAAAATTCACTTAAAAATAAATAATCATACCCATACTACCCCTTTTTTTCATGTGTGTATACAAATGCATAATTTTTACTACCAAAACATGTAGAAACAATCAGGTTTTCATTGTCTTTAGTGGCCTGAACCTTTCTTAGAAAATATCTCCATTATCTAGAGTGAAAACTGGTGAGAGTTAGGTTTTGTTGCATTGATCATATTTTCTTCAAGGTTTTCTTAATATTTTCACAAGGAAGGATATCTCCATCTCCTCCACAAACAGCAGGCTCCAAAAAGGGTCCTCTCACCCTGGTTAAAAGGCACAACCATAAAGTAGTGAGGATAGGTCAAATCCTCTTGAGGGTGCTACCCATTTCTCCACATCTGAGTGACAAAGATCAAGCTGCATTTCATCCCTGGCTACAAAACGACACACTACATGCTATGCTTGTCTCTACGCTTCTTGTTAAACCTGTGATGCTGTCTCAACTTCTGAGGGAGAATCAATTTGGGTACCAACACCTTACTGGCGTTGTTGATGGGGATGCCAGTTTATTCCAAACCTGGAAAATACTTACTTAGTTCTGTGTGCTAAATACATTTTTTGAAATATTCATTCCCTGGTAAGACACTGGTAAGGGGTATTTCTTGCAAGTGTTATGTGTTGTCTGTCCAGTTTTTTCCAGCAATTATTGCACTAGCTTTCCTCACCATTCATAAATTTGGGTGAAGGAAAGTCTGATTTGTAAAGCGATTTCCATGATTTCTAGTATTAACAGACATTTGACTAGATCATATTTTAGTTCATTTACACAACTAAGGTGGAAATCCTTAGTGGTGACTCCCTGTTGATTTGATTCTTGATAAATTACTAGTGTCTTAACCTCTGTCAAGTGATAATTTGTTACTAATATTTACAAAGTTGGAAGGAAGAAGATCTTTCTTTGCTAGCAGACCCTAGTAGGACAGGTTATTTCTAGAGTTAGGAAAAGTCAAAGTCAGAAGGAAGAAGAATTTGGAGAGGTTGTTAGAGATCAAACCTAGACAAGAAAAAGAGGATCTCCATTGATGAAACTGATTGGCATATGATTAAAGATTATAATGCTTCCTCAAGTGCTTCTGAATCAGGTAGTCTCTTTGTGGAATCTGAATTCTCCAACTGGAGAGGGGCCTTCATTTGATTTTGAAAAGTCTACTTCTCATTCTACACCTATCTTTTGAATCTTGATAGGGTCTTCCAAGAAAAAAGGCCTTTAGGGGATAGTCCATTTTGAAATTTATACTCCTTGTACCAACAGACCCCTCTACTCCCCTTATCAATGTTGCTCCCCACAAGAATCACCTCCTCAGAATAACATGGCTCAGCCCCCACCCAGACCTCCATTTGTTGTAAACACCTTTGGTCCTATAAATTTTATAGGGATGGTTGGTTATCCAAATGCAGTCCCCTATAGGATGTAAGAAATAGATTACCAAAGTTCCAAGGAAACAATGCTATAACTGGTGATCAACATTTAAATATTTTTATCAATATGATGGAAGACTTTGAGATTGAACATGAAGATGTATATATCAAATTGTTTATCCATACTTTGGAAGAGGATGCAAGGGACTGGTATAAAGCTTTCCAGATAATTCCATTGATTCTTGGATCTGAGATGAACAATGTATTTAGATTACAGTATGGTGATAGAACTAGACCCTAGGTTTCTTTTGTTAGAATTTTAAAACATCAAGAAGAATCCTAATGATTAGGTACATGATTTCAACACAAGGTTTAACAATACCTTGAGGAGATTTCCTATTAGCTTAAGGCCATGTGATGAGTCATGTTTGATCAAATATTCAGATGCATTTGATAAAAAGGTTGCTTATTACTTGAGGGAAAAAAAACCCTACTAATTTGAGGCAGGCATTCACCATGGCTCTACAAATAGAGAACAACATCAAGGTAATTGGAAAGCCTCCAAAAAGGGAGGGTGTAAAACTAATTAACCTGGAAAAGCCTCAAACAAGTAAGGTTGTTGATTTGGAGGAAGTTGTGAAAAATTTGGCAAGGGTTGTCAAAGAAATATCATACAAATTAGCCCGAGCTAGAAAAAGGAATTGGGCAGAGTTCACAAGGTCAACACAAACAGCAGGGCCAAGATAGGTTTACAAATCACCAAAGATCTAATGATAGAGGCAAGGGACCTATTGGATTTGGAAATAGGCAGTCCCAAGCCATAGGGAAAATAGAATGGTACCTGATCCTTTGGCTGCCAGAGTTGTTGTTGTGGAGGAGACAAATGTCATTGATTGGTTGTGACAGATGTTTCATGCCCCATGCTCCATGTGAGGAAGATCAGAAAAGAAGAAGAAGCTGATGATGATAATGATGATGATGTTTGCATGATGGGTTTCTCCACGAGCTCACAACAAGGGGCAACTTCAACTAAGGTAATAAGTGCTATAACTACTGCTGATTTTTGGGATTGCATCCACCGGGTACCTCTTCTTCCTCCCTCTCATAATTTAGAAATAGATATTGTACAAGATTTTGAATTTCCCAATAATTACTTTGAATATTTAAGGGCTTTGATGATAAAAAAGTATGATGGAGGAATCCCATCTGAGGAGGACAAGAATTGTTGATGAATGTTGTTGTGGCTCAAGAAAAGGAGTACAACACAAAATTAGGGTTGTCAAAGGGATAGGGCCTCAGGCCAAGCCAAAACCTCCATTGCTTTAAAATGTTCCTAAAGAGGCTCCTAAGAAAGATGGATCTACCAAGGGCCTTGTTGTCCCAAACGAAACTCATACCCCTCCTCATGCCCAAGCTGTCAAAAATCATGTGCCATCTAATGAGTGTGTCAACCTTCCTTCCAATGTTTCCTTGCCAAAGTCTGTCCCTTATGATATTGCCCAAGTCTTGAGTCAGATCAAGATTTCAGTTCCAATTGTTGAGTTGCTTAGGATTCCTGAGCACAAGAAGAGGGCATTGGAGTATTTTGGATTGAAAGAAGAGAAGAGTGCCCCAAGCAGAAAATAAATATTGTGGAGACTCCACCAATCATCAAAGAACTAGAAGCACCACTAGCATCAGAAGATCTAGATGAACCACTTGAGGTTTATTTGAGGACATCCTTCATATATTCCCAGCTAAATGTGGATCCATTCTTCACCACTCTAATCATTAAGGATAGATTGTTACATAACTGTATGTTTGATTTAGGGGCATCATGCAATGTTATGCATTTAGAAGTTATGAATGAACTGAATATCAAATTAACAACAACATATGGGAAGTGTACTTCCATGGATTCTAGAGAGGTGCTAGTGGTGGGATGTGTGAAAGGTCTGATGGTATAGCTTGCAACCTATCTGGGAAAGAATTTGAAGCTTGATGTAGTTATTGTTGATTGTCCAGCCAAGTGGGGTATGTTGTTATCTAGAAAATGGGCTGTAAGTGTTGGTGGGAGTGTTCAAATGGATATGTCCTATGCCACCATCCCAATTAAGGGAAGCCTTGTCAAGTTGTATGGGGAAAAGAAGATGTTACACCTTATTGAAGATCCCAACAATGCATCTTATGAAGTATTGTACACAAGTGTTGATGCTAATAACTTTGTAGGATTTGTTGATGGAAAAGAGAACAAGATTGAAGAATTCAAGTGTCTTGAGTAGGAAGGCTCTCCTTGGACTTTATTGTTTGATGGAGCTTGCTCCAAGTTTGGAAATGGTGTTGGTGTTGTTCTAATCTCCCCAAGTCAGGAAGAGTTTTGTCTTTTCCTTCAAACTCAACTTTGAGTGCACTAATAACATTGTTGAGTATGAGGCACTTGTTGTTAGGTCTAAGGATTGCTTGGAAATATGGTGTTAAAGACATCATTGTCAAGGGAGATTCAGAATTAATTGTAAAGCAAGTCAGAAAACTTTATGCCACAAAAAATCAGCGAATGAAACAATACAAGCATGCAGCTTGGGATCTCATTGAGATGTTTGATTCATTCAATATTGTGCATCATGATAGGAGGTTCAATGATTTGGAAGACATGCTTGCTATGTTGGGATCAGTTTGATAATTGTGTAATGTATATTGTGAATATGATGTTGAGGTGTTAACTAGGCCATCTGTACCTAACAACATTAAACATTAGCAATTTTTTGATGATGATGCTTAGGTCAGAAGATTTATGCAGAACAAAGGGGAGTTTTCTGATCAAAATATTGATTGGGAGCCAATGGTGTGCATAACAGAGGGTAAGGAAACCTTGTTTAACAAAGGCATCATCCAACTAAATGCTAATACCATTCCTAGAGGGTCGGTTGCTCTTGAATCTAACTTTGATAATGTCTAATCGCATTATTAACAGATGCATGGCAGCCTCAAGGGATATTGAGGAGCATGACCTTAGCACAAAGGAGAAACCAAGGAAGATTTGGTTAGGTAAGCAATCTCAGCAAGGAGGAGAAGTAGTCCTACATCCAATTGCTGAAAAAGTATCAAGATTGCATGGCTTGGACTTATTCTAAACTAAAGGCATATAGAGAGGATTTGTTTCAACATGAGATTCCCTTGGAATCTAATGCAAAACCATTCAGGTAGAAACAAAGTCCAATAAATCCACTCCTATCTCTTAAAATGCAAGAAGAATTGAAGAAACTTAGGGATGGAGGGATTATTCAGCCTACAAGGTATTATTCTTGGGTTGCAAACCTAGTACTAGTTAGAAAGAAGAATGGTGACATCAGCTGTGTGTGGATTTTAGAAATCTGGAACTGAGCATCAATGAAGGATAATTATCCTTTACCAAACATGGAAAACATGTTGCATCTAGTGACTGGTTCTGAGCTACTTTCTACCCTAGGATGGTTTCTCTGGTTATAACCAAGTTGTGGTGAAGGAATCAGAAAGAATTAAAACATCCTTCACCACTCCTTGGGGGACATATGTATATGTTAGGATGCCCTTTGGATTGATGAATGCTGGAGCAACCTTTCAAAGAGAAATGGATGTTGCTTTTTCTAGTTACATCAATGATTTTATTGTTGTCTACCAAGATGATGTAACTGTGTTCTCCAGAAAGAGAAGTGATCACTTGCTGCACTTGGAAAAAATGCTGATAAGATGTAGAGAATATGGCATTTCACTCAATCCAAAGAAGTGTCATTTTGGAGTGCAGAAGGAAAAGTTGCTTGGTCACATTATGTCACAAGAGGGGGTGATGATTGATCCAGAAATGGTAGAGGCCATCAACAAGGTTCCAATCTCGAGAACCAAGAAAGGAATTTAGTCCTTCTTTGGGAAAATAAACTTCATCAGAAGATTTATATCAAACTTTGCTGAGTTGACCATTCCAATCACTTCCATGTTAAAGAAGGACCAGGTCATCAAGTGGGAGGAGGATGTCATTCAAGATTTCAATGGGATTAAAGAGGCATTAAAGCATGCACCTGTTCTAGCAGCTCCAGATTATAAGAAGCCCTTCAACATGTTTTCTTTTGCTTCAGGGAACACTATTGCATCTATCTTGTTGCAGAAGGATGATGAAGGGGCTGAGAGGCCAATTGCCTTTTTCAGTAAGGCATTGTAGGGGGCTGAGTTAAAATACACTATTATGGAGAAACAAACATTTTCCTTGGTAAAAGCAACAAAGGTTTTTAGGCCTTACATTTTGAGCTCTAAAATTGTTTCTTATGTTCCCCACACTATGGTCAAAGATATCTTATCAGAGATGGAAGTCTCAAGCAAAAGATGCAGATGGGTGAACAAGTTGTAAGAATATGACATGGATATCCAAACCACGAATTGGTGAGAGGTTTGGGCTTGGCTAAGCTTATGGCTGAGAGCAACTTGCAAACTAGTTGAGGTGAATGAGGTAGCAGATAAGGAAGGGTAGATGTCTTTGAAGAAACTAATGACTTCAGAGTGGTACAAGGATGTGATTTTTTATCTCAGACATTTATACTTCCTTGAGTATTTGAAGTAAGAACCAGAAAAGGGCCCTTAAGTTGGCTTCCCAGAAATATTTCATTACTAATTATGGGTTAGCTTGGAAGAACCCTGAGGGAGTCCTCTTAAGGTGCATTACTGAAGATGAAGCCCCCAAGATAATTGTTGATCTCCATGGAGGAATTTGTGGAGGGAATTTTGTTGGAAGGGTCACAACACACAAGATCATAAGGGCTGGTTATTGGTAGCCAACTTTCTTCAAGGATGCAACTCTTTTGGTTATAAGATGTGAGAGTTGTCAGCGCTTCTTTGGAAGACTGAAAGCTTCAGGCTCCCTTCCTTTGCAGCCTGTATCAATTGAAGCTCCATTCAAGCAATGGGGGATGAATTTCATTGGTGAGATTTCAGACCCTTCAAGTACTAGCCATAATTGGATTCTTGTAGCCACTGATTACTTCACTAAGTCGGTGGAGGCAAATCCCCACCAAAAGAGCAACACACCAAATTGTCATGGATTTTTATGTTGAACCATATCATCTGCAAGTTTGGGGTGCTAGTCAAAATTTTGCTGAGAATGCCATGAGCTTTAGAGCTAAACCCTTACTGGCGATGTGTAAAGAATATGGGATCAATTTGACATATGCTTCTAATTACAATCCCCAAGGAAATGGACACGCTGAGTCCAGTAATAAAAATTTTTTGAAGATTATCAGAAGAACCTTGGAGCTAAACAAGAGAAAATTGGGTGATTAGTTAAAGTTTATTATCTAGGATGACCAAATTATTGTTAAAAGAGCCACTAGAAAGAGTCCATTTGAGTTGGTATATGAAGCTCAGGCCCTATTTTCTCCTGCATATGAAATTATCCTCATATCAATTCATGCAACAAGTAGAAGATCAAGAAGTAAGTCCATATGATGCCCACATTAACCAAATTGTTGAACTTGATGAAGAAAGGAGGGCATCCCACCAAAGGCATGTAAAGTTCAAGAGAGGAAGATGAAGAAATTGTTTGACAAGAAGGTCACCCCAAGAGCTTTCAATGTTGGAGATCTCCTGTTGTTATGGATAGCAGGCATGAAGATAAGGGAAAGCATGGAAAATTTGATGCTTTATGGATGGGCCCTTACTCCATTGATATTAGAATTGGTGAACATACCTTCTTCTTGAAAGACTTGGATGGGAATTGCTCGAATTTCATGTTAATGCCATGCATTTGAAATATTTCTTGGATTGATTCCCCAGAATCAAGGTGAACATCGTCTGTACAGTGTATAGTTTGTTGGTTTTTTTTCTATCTTTCATATGTTTTTGTTCGTTCTGGCCCCCAGTGGCCTGTTTTTAACTTGGTTTCTCTGTTCTTTTTGGGGGATAGTCCTAGTTTTGTGCTTTGCAAGCTGACTCCTTTCCCAATGGATATTTTTGGCACTTGGTCTACCTTTTTTCTTATGGCACTCGTGGGGAGTGCCCATCCCTAAGTCGGAGCCATGATGTTGGTGCTTCAAAATGAGTCTAGACACCATTTTGCCATTAATTTTTCCTCGGATCTACTGCATGTTGTGAAACATTTTATCTCTTGATGTGGGTGTTCTGAGAAGATCCTCTACCTCTATTTGAATGCCTAAAATTGTTTGCTGAAAATCACATTGGATCATGTCCCTCTCTTGAAGTATGTCTTCGAGTTTGAGTCCCTATTTTTTGCCCTAAATTTCTTCTAAAATCCGCTTGGCTTCTGCCATTTTTCCTATTTTCCCCCGGCCATGTCAAGATTGAGAATTATCAATTGTCATATTTGCCCTAAATTCCTTGAGAAAAACGAAATGGATGTAGCTCAAAGGAATGTATTTGAGCCTTGATAACATTTGGTTTTGTTTCGAGAAATATTTCATCCTTACCTTGGAGAAAATTTCATCTCCAGACATCAAATGGTGAACGTTTCGCATGTTTTTGACAGATTTGACGGGTGTGTTTTTCCTAGTCAAAGTTACATCTTCAGCGTTTAACAGGAAACGTGGTCTCTGTTGGTTGGACATGGCTTAGCTAGGTGCACTCTAAAAATTATCACTGGATTGCCTTTTGACCCAAATTTTAAATTTGGTCCTGTATGGACCGAACAAATGCTCATTTGAAGATTTACTTTTTGGTTTGGCCTTGGAATTGCGTCGGGAGGACATGTGAGGTTTCCGCTGCTTTTCCCGAACTTAGAAAAAAATTTATGCACTAGTTAAAATTTTGTGGAACAGGCACACATGGTGAGCCCGCGCTCGTTCAAGATCTCCACTTTGGGTTTTGTATGTTGAAGATGTGCCATTATGACTCGTGGCATTTTGAAAGGTCAAAGGGCGGGGAAGCGGACCATTGGAGGGAACTTGGATTTTTTACCTCTTGTTGCCAAAAGGATTAAAACATCAAAATGGCCTGCAAACCCGACAGAAAATAATCAAAAAATTTCCCCGGTCAAGGGCAGAGGTGCGGAGAAAAATGTGAAATTTCTACATCTTTTCGAAAGTTGTAAAGAGAAAAAGGGACCCATTTTTCAAACTGCTTTCCCACCCATTTGTACGGATTCGATAAAAGTTGCAAAGGGGAAGGGAAGCGGACCATTGGAGGTAACTTGGAATTTTTTCCCCTTGATATTTAAAAGAATGAAATCATCAAAAAGGCTCGTGGGCTCGATGGGGAAAGGTCAAAGCTTGCTCCAGTCAATGGTAGAGGTGCGGACCTTTGGAGGAAAATTGGAAAATTTTCCTTTTGTGGAAAAAGGGAGTTAAAATTGAAAAAGGAAGCGTGATTCCGTTGGGACCCACCTTAGGACGTGTCAAGCTCATTTCTCAAGGGCGGAGGTGTGGAGCAAAATGTGAAATTTCTACATCTTTTTCAAAAATTGTAAAAATAAAAGGGGACCCATTTTTCAAACTATTTTCTCGCCCATTTGTACGGATTTGATACAAACTACGAAGGGGCATATCTTTTGACTCAGGGCTCAAAATATTGCAAATCTAACACCGTTGGAAAGATCTGGACCTCCACTACACCATGGAAGCATAAAATATTAATTTTAACAGGCCTTGATGGGCAAAAAATTAAAAATCAGCTTTCACGCCACTAAAGTGGATCTGGTTGCTTCCACTACCCATTTTTTGATATTATTTTCCATTCTTCCTCCTCTAATACGCCAAAGCAAGCATGGAGGACAGATTTACAGGAGCATTAATGACTGGTGTACCTTAGGCAATGTTAATAAAAAACTATAGTGTTTAATTGAGTTTTACAATTCAATCCTTCATATTAGAGTCTTAAAGATTATGTGAAAATGTGTTGATTTGGGGCTCCATTGAAGCACACCTTCTGGTTGAAGGAACATATTGACTATTCTGAATCTTTCTGTTGTGAAGTTGCTCATTATTGTAAATTCCCTCCAAAGATCTGGTATAATCAACTTTATCCTGCTTCACCTCCCACCAAAAATTCACTTAAAAACAATTAATCATACCCATACTATCTCTGTTTGTCATGTATGTATACAAATGCATAATTTTTACCATCAAAACATGCATAAACAATCAGGTTTTCATTCTCTTTAGTGGCTTGAACCTTGCTTAGAAAATATCTCCATTATCTAGAGTGACAACTCGTGAGAGTTAAGTTTTGTTGCATTGAACATATTTTCTTTCAAGGTTTTCTTAATATTTCACAAGGACATCTCGATCTCCTCCATAACAGCAGGCTACAAAAGGGGTCTTTCTCACCCTGGTTAGAAAGACACAACTATAAAGTAGTGAGGATAGGTCAAATCCTCTTGAGGGTGCTACCCATTTCTCCACATTTGAGTGATAAAGAGCAAGATGCATTTCATCCCCAGCTACAATATGACACACTACATGCTATGCAAGTCTCTAACCTTCTGTTAAACTATGATGTTGCTCAGCTTCTGAGGGAGAATCAATTTGGGTACCAACATACCCTCTGCAAACAAAACAAAGATATCAATCACTTGAGAATCTTTAAACCCTCAAACATTGAAAGAAATTCTAGTCCTCAAGGACATAAAATTTGACGGAACAAAGATAAGTAAATAAAATTTGAGGCCATATCAAAAGAAAGTAAGTGAAAAATTATGACAAGATTCTTGTTAACAGACATATTGATAAAAGAATTGGTATTACCTTCAGACCATTCCTTGGATATGTAACCTATGTAAACAAGATTGCATGACACTCCACAAAAAAATATGGATGAACTACCAGATTTGAACTTCCTAAAAGCAATCGTGAATGATTATGTTCTCCTTCATATGTCACAATTAGCATATAAGGATCTTCTAGAGAGCGCTCAACATGCTTCCTAATAGGAAAACCTCTCATGCTACTACACTTGTAATACCCTTTGTAAACAAAAAAAGATATCAATCAATTGAGAATCTTTAAACCTTCAAATATTGAAAGAAATTCTAGTCCTCGAGAACATAAAATTTGATGAAACAAAGATAAGTAAATAAATTTTGAGGCCATATCAAAAGAAAGTAAGTGACAAATTATGACAAGGTTCTTGTTAACAGACATATTGATAAAATAGTTGGTATTACCTTCAGACCATTCCTTGGATAGGTAACTTGTGTAAACAAGATTACATGGCACTCCACAAAAAACTATGGATGAACTACCAGATTTGAACTTCCTGAAAGCAATTGTGAATGATTATGTTTTCCTTCATATGTCTCAATTAGCATATAAGGATCTTCCAGAGAGTGCTCAACATGCTTCCTAACAGGAAAACCTCTCATGCTACTACACTTGTAATACCCTCTGCAAACAAAACAAAGATATCAATCACTTGAGAATGTTTAAACCTTCAAATATTATAAGAAATTCTAGTCCTCAAGGACATAGAATTCGATGAAATAAAGATAAGTAAATAAATTTTGAGGCCATATTGAAAGAAAGTAAGTGACAAATTATGATAAGGTTCTTGTTAACAGACATATTGATAAAACAATTGGTATTACCTTCAGACCATTCCTTGGATAGAAATAAGAATGCATGGTACTCCACACAAAGCTATAGATGAACTACCAGATTTGAACTTCGTGAAAGCAATCATGAATGATTATGTTCTCCTTCACATGTCACAATTAGCATATAAGGATCTTCCAGAGAGCACTCAACATGCTTCCTAGTAGGACAACCTCTCATGTTACTGCACTTGTAATACCCTCTGCAAACAAAACAAAGATATCAATCACTTGAGAATCTTCAAACGCTTAAACATTGAAAGAAATTATAGTCCTCGAGGACATAAAATTCGATGGAACAAAGATAAGTAAATAAATGTTGAGGCCATATCAAAGGAAAGTAAGTGAAAAATTATGACAAATTTCTTGTTAACAAACATATTGATAAAATAGTTGGTATTAAAATTTGCACGACCTTTTAGTAGATATAGGAATCATGCCTAATTTCATAAGGTAAACTAACAATCCAATCATGTATCTGAGAAGTTCATTAAATTTTGGCTTTGTAAATAGATAACACTTTCGATAGAGAACAAAAATGAAAAGAATTGCAATCCCAAGATTTTAGAAAGCGCAAAGGAATGATCAACCACAGCGTGAAGAATCAATATTTAGCTTGAATCCATGTTGAATCGCCCAACATAAATCAAGAATGCAACGAAAGAGAAATGAGGATGATAAAGGAAAGTTCTAAATATAACTATAGATCGTTGTACTAAAAAACACAATAAAAATTGGAATGTTATGGAGCTTACAAATTTTGAAGATATTTGAAAAGTACTTGGGATGCAAAGAGCCCTTAATTGGCTTTTGACCATATTTCCTTGGGGAAATTTATCTAGTGGAATATCTACTAGTTTGCTACTGATAGCAGGAACTCTGACGGTCCGCTTAACTTTCAGCTTCCTGCAATTTTCATTTGTCAAATTACCATTCTCTATTTTATTAGTTATGAAGACTAAAACTACTTGCCTAAAAGCCTAGTCCAGGTGGTATACTCTCTGCTACCTTGTGAACACAAAACATTGATCATATAATGGTGCTTTTGTAATAAAATAAACTACACAAAATTGGGAATAAAATTTGAGCAATAATTCATATAAAACTAATTTGTTACAGACTACTAACCTCTATTTAGAGCAGTGGCACCTTCCAGTACTTCCACATTTACCACTTTCATCTTTTCCAGAACAGTTCCTCTTAGAAGACGTGTCAGGTATTCACTCTTGAGCAGGAACAATGGATTGATATTGTACCATTTGCTTGTCATTGGCTACACTACCGTCCATGCTTAAGGATGACATAAATGACTTTGTAGAAGAAAGTGTGGGCGTGCAGCTATTATGGCACTATGAGTTTTCCAATTTCATATATGCATTACTAAACATTTCTTTAACAACTCATTAAAATCGATGAAACTACCCTTGCACAAATAGGATTATAGTTTATGCCATGTGGATTATTTAGTTTTCTCACCTAATTTGTTATAGACTACTAACCTCCGTTTAGAGCAATGACACCTTCCAATACTTCCACATTTACCACTTTCATCTTTTTCATAACATTTCCTCTTAGAAGACGTGTCAAGTATTCACTCTTGAGCAGGAACAATGGAATGATATTGCACCATTTGCTTGTCATTGGCTACACTACTGTCCATGCTTAAGGATGACATCAATGACTTTGTAGAAGAAAGTGTGGGCATGCAACTATTATGGTAGAATTTCATATATGAATTCCTAAACATTTCTTTAACAACTCATAAAAAACGATGAAACTACCCTTGCACAAATAGGATTATAGTTTATGCCATGTGGATTATTTAGTTTTTGCACCTAATTTGTTACATACTACTAACCTATGTTTAGAGTAGTGGCACCTTCCAATACTTCCACATTTACCACTTTCATCTTTTCCATAACATTTCCTCTTAGAAGACGTGCCAGGTATTCACTCTTGAGTAGGAACAATGAACTGATATTGCACCATTTGCTTGTCATTGGCTACACTACCATCCATGCTTAAGGATGACATAAATGACTTTGTAGAAGAAAGTGTGGGCGTGAAGCTATTATGGCAGTATGAGTTTTCCAATTTCATATATGCATTCGTAACATATCTTTAACAACTCATAAAAATCGATGAAACTACCCTTGCACAAATAGGATTATAGTTTATGCAATGTGTATTATTTAGTTTTCACACCTAATTTGTTACAAACTACTAACCTCCATTTAGAGAAGTGGCACCTTCCAGTACTTCCAAATTTACCACTTTCATCTTTTCCATAACATTTCCTCTTAGAAGACATGTCAGGTATTCACTCTTGAGCAGAAACAATGGACATATATTTCCTCTTAGAATAAGCCCCCGGTTCCCCCATAGGACTAGATATAGACCTATAAGAGCTATTGTTTGACACAATTGAAGAGGAATTAAAGCTAGGAGAAAATGCATTTAGGCTCTCTGTGCCATTGGTGTGCATAGACGATTGGGCATGTAATGATGATGCTTTCTAGAGGTTTCAGGGGCTGCTAAACACAATAATTATTAGATTTTTGAGATTATTTTCACAGGTTTGCTTTTTTGATAAATATATCTAGAAACAGTTGTGTTCATATTATAAGGGGTATACAAACCTTGCAAAATTATCTCAAATGCATCCAATAAGGACATGGCCGAAGGTAAAAAGTTCAAACACCTTTCCAAGGGCTTTGCAATGGAGTTTATTTATCAGGATTTCTGCGGTTTCAAAATAGAATTTCATAAGGGTGACCTTAATTGACATCCATTTAGAACTTGATGGTTTTGAATAATGGTTATTCATACAGAGCCTCACTTTTGTATAAGTATAAGTGTCAATGGAACAAATGTAACACATGCTATAAGATCACGTCCGACAAGAGAAATTGGTATTGTATGTCACTGAACAGGGGTCAGTTTGACACACTTGCACCACTGAATGTTCTGAACAGGGTTTTGAAGGAAATAGGCCAACGTAAGGGTTTTGAAGAAAAATACAGATCTGTTACTTACAAAAAGGATCTTCTGTTTACACGCGGATCTTGTGCTCAACCTACAATCGACCTCGACCTCTTTGGATTTTTGCAAATTGTGAAAACACTAAGAGCAATATAAATCTAAGGAGAAAATAAATTGAGAAAGAGCAAATAGTGAGGGGTAAGGAAAAGTGGAGAAATGGATTGTTGTATTTATAGAAAACGTAGGCCAGGTCCTTGATCTCTCCAACAAATGAAACAGATTCCTTAACAGAACCACGATCCACACCCACATTCAATTTTCAGGAAAAAACATTGAAATAACCCTAACAGATAGTGGTCACAAAGCCAAGGAATGGGTAACAAAAGTAATGGAACCGCTCGGCCATTCATTAGAAAAAACACTACCAATCGAAGAAAATACGGGACAACTGCAAAAAAAATTACCAGATCCAATACCATAGATCACATAAACCTTTGAGAAAAAATCTAGACTGATGACTGAAAGATAAGTGGAGGTTTAAAGTAATGTTTTAAAGCAAAACTGCTGAAAATAAACTGGAAAAGTGAGAACGTGAATAAGGCCGTCATAACCGTCATTCCGCCCGTCAAAATTAATCACCTTGGAAAAACTTCCGGGAGGCCGTCAAATTTAACATCATTCAAACTAAGATCCATTTTCATGGCCTCTACCTCCATAATAAATAGTAGGCCAATCCTTTGTAAAATAGTCCCTCACTTGAGAAAGAGCTAGAAAATTCTTGAAGCTTTCATAGCCAACTTCTGTTAAAATCTGCTCATAGCATTTGCATTTCTACATTTGGAAAACTAATCAAGAACATCCATAATCCAAATATTATACAAGTCCAAGTGCTTCTACAATCTTCATTAAGGTTTGCAAAGAGAGACTTACATGGAGGTTTGTTGTTTTTATGGTTTATCTTCTGTTTAGGTGACTTTTTTATTGTTTACATCTAGAATGGTTAGGAGGCCTAGGATTCTAAGAGACAAGCAAGCCAGAGGGAAACATGTCTTTAGATGATTGGATAAAGATTGTGGATATGTCTTGTAGATTTAGCGATGGTATTTTTGCCATTTTCACTTATATAGAAAATTTAGGAGTTAGCGGAATAAATATGGGTCAAGTGGTGGAGATTTTAGTTTCATTCGTCAAATCTAGTTTTATATTTATGATGCTTTCATTTTTAACATGAGTTTTAATCACTTGTTTCAAATGAGTTTTAATCACTTGTTTCATGTTGTTAATGGTTTTTTAAGTATTTTTTATTGCTAAATTCTTGTGGGTTATTTGGAAGTTTGAATGTTGAGCTTAATGTCTGATTTTGTTTTAATGGGTTTAAATGTTAATTTTTGTTATTTATTATATTTTAAATTGTGTTTTGTTAGGATGTTAAAATTGGGTCAGCAATGGACGTGCTTGGGAATAAATGTACAAGAAACATGCACCTAACCCTATCGAGTTCTTCTTGGAGTTTATATATCTCCACCAATGTAGGTGACGTGTATGGGGTATAACTTTATATTTCCACTATTAAGAGTGATGATATAGAGGATATTATATTTTACTTTTCTTTCGTTAAGGGAGGAAAGCATTCCATCTCTTGATCGTTTTTATAAGAATATTGGAAACAATGCCACTTTTGGTGGGGTTTTCTTGTAAAAAATCCTAGTTGGCACTTTATTAAGTTATTCATTTTATGCTCATTGGTATATGATGTATAATATTGTAAATGTTGATGTGGCTATGAACCCAATGTGTTATTATGCAAATTTTAAGAGAATCTTACTTATGTTGATGTAGATTATAATGAACACTTGTAAATATGATATTGCGCACAACACCGTTTCCATACAAGATAACTCTCGAGTCTCAGTGGATCCAAAAAAGCTCATGGGAAGTTGCACATAATCTGATTTAGTTGAATTTGAAATAATGATATTTATCCTCCCAAGAACATAGAATTTTGCATTTAGGTCACTGATTATGAGACAAAGGGTCTGAAAGATTCGTGAGTGTTTGTTTTAATGGATAATGTTGGAAATTAGGGTTTCAATATTAGAGTTTCTAATATAATTATAGTTTATAATTTTTGTTATTATTAGTGCTTAGAAATTACACCAAAGGGTTTCCCCCTATGGGAAAGGCCCTTCCAGACGTTTTTGTAACTATGTTAAATTTGACGTCCGTTTGGACGTTTTTTCAGTGCAATTAATTTTGACGACTGTTTAGATTTTTTTTTACTATTTTAACCTATTTTAAAGTTGTTTTTAGATTTTTCCGGAACACAGGATTGCTAGGATTTGGCAAGTTCCTATTCTTCGCATAGGAAATCTAGATCTGATCACTTTGCATATCCTTTGTGTCTACTCTCCCGTGTTGCGGCCCACAAGTGAGAAAACAACATTCAATGCGAAGCCCAGTGACTTTGCCACCAATTCAAGTTGAATTGGATGTTTACATGAGACTCGACCTTTGAATGTGACTCGGTCCAGCTGGGTAAGTGGGCTATGTTGAAAAACTCAATACACTGGTGTGTGGCTCGTTTAGGAGCTTTGTGTTTAGCATGGATGAAGGATCCAGAGAAGCTTTGATAGATTGGTGTAGGGGTGGACGTGGATCCACAGGTTCCTGCTTCATCCTTCAATTCGTAGAGCAGGGGTCGGGCTTATCAAAATATTAACTCGTCCACTCAAAACTTTCAACCAGTGTGATTGATACAAAGCCCGGATCTTCCATGGCAGAGGTTGCTATGTGATGCTGCCGCATGCGGTTTCTTCATTCCCATTTGTATTATTTATATAAAAATGGTTTATTTGTGCAAGATATTGCCATTGAAAATTGTATTCAACACATCCTATCAGGTTAGGGTTAGCTCTTGTCTGTAAAATTGGCTTCCCCTGTTTTTTCAATGTTAGTGAATGCCTTTTACATTTTGAATTTGATGTGACATTTTTATCATCATTGTTGGCTATTTCATTGAAAACAATTTGTTTTTTTGTTGTTGTTTTTACAAAAAACATTTTTGTCAAAGCTTCTTGAGTTATTCAAAATATATGAAGACTTGAAAAATATTGATGGTTTACACTTGATATATTAATTCATCAAAGGAATCAGCGAGTACAGTGTCTTGTTTTTCCTTGATAAACTTATTGTAAGAAGTTAATTAACATATTGTAAGTTGTGAATATGTTAAGAAGTATAATTGGTTGTTTTTTCACAAATATTTGAAAAAATCTTCAATGACAAGCATATAGTGGATATTATAGGTGCACTTGTGTGTAAGGTGATGCATCTTAGAATTTACCAGAAATAACCCAGGCACACTTGCACATCACTCATCCTAGACTGAGTGCTCACCCAAAGTGCACAAAGGTACCAGGCCCCTCTTTAGGATTGCTTATGCAGGATGTTAGCAAGATGAAGAGTTGATGCATTCAAATCCATAAATAATATAAACATTCTATAGAGCATATTCCAGATCTATATCTAAGGAGTAATGGATTTAAACAATAGACATAATGAATTCAACCATGCAAGAACTAGTTGTGTTCATGTTTAACACCTTGAATCAGTCAATACACTCCATTATATTAAACACAATAAATACACATAATCTTCTTACAATATTTAGTGTCATAAAATTATGCGTGCATTAGTCTGACATCATAACTCCATAATATCTCACTACTCACTCTCTCTATTCTACGTAGATTACTACACATTTAAAAGGGTGAGGAATTTCCCTGCATCGCTTACATAATTCCCAAAATAGGTTGCATGCTGAAAATAGCCTTGCGCCTTTACAATTATAGACACACATGTAAGTGCGATGATAATAAATCTCTTAATGATTAACTAGTAGTGGTAATCCTATTATTAACTCGAACCCATGCAAAGCGCTTATTAGACGCTCTTCCAAAAATAGCCTATGCGTGTCGTGCAAGTCTTTATATAGTTTGTGTGCTCTGCACGCTATCTCCAGAAATAGTCTGTAATCCTAAAAATGGCTAAGTCCCAAATATGTCCCTATCTTTTGCGCACGTTTCCTTCTGTATCCTTCCACGCCTTTTAATGCTCCCTATTACCACACACGAACCTTTTGTTCACCTTCTGCTAAGTGGCATACTTTGTTTGCTCAACATTACCCCACACTAAACTACATTGCCACCCTGAAAATGGTTTCCTCTTGATACTTTTTAGAATAAAGAATGAGAATGAAAGAATATTAAAGAATTATTTTACAAAGAATGAAATTTCACCCTGCAACATCCTCTATTTCAACAGGAAGAAATAACTCCAGATATTCTTCTTTGATTTCAGCCTATAAGGTTTGTCAATCACTTAGCACGACTTCTGCCTTTTTTGGAATATCTGATGCAATAGAATCTAACTCCTCTTTCAAAATATCTTACTTTTCATTCTATAATATTATAACAATGTTGGATATTGCAGTCACCCTTCCTTCCAGAAGATCCATCTTTTGCGCTACAAGCTTTCCAATTTCATCCATCCTTTCTTTATGTGGGTCTTAGGTTACTGCAAGGGCCTCACACTTTTGATTTACCATTTTCAGTCATTCTACACGCCCCAATGTCTCATCTTTCATCACCTTTAGGACTTCATTATCTTTTACCATTGTCTGGATTCTTATTACAACTTCTAGAGCTACATAAATATTCAATGCATGGTATGATTTCTTCAGCTCTTCCTATAAAGTCTGGAGCAAGGCTTCATAAGATGAAATCTATCTAACTGCTGAGGCCCTTTCTCTCTCCGCTTCCTGTTCAGGGTCCTTTGGTTCTGGCATCTGAATTAGTCCATCCTCAAGCACCAAATCAACTAATTTATGCACATAATGCATAGCCAAAGGGAATCTCTTAGGGACCTTGGACTATAGGTACAATCTTGCCTTTAGGACATGATTGTCGATCTCCTCTACCATGCTGATGAGAACACCATTCTTATTTTTCTCCAGGTCCTTCTCTCCTTTTAGATGCATTATTTTGGCATCTTTAGCTTTGATATCTTCTCTTAATGCTCTAATAGTTGCAACCTTATCTACATTCCACTGCGCCACCTCTGTAGATACCTTCACCAAGGAATTACTCATATGTTCATCAGACATAACAGTGGGCTTGATAGTTATGTTCCTATTTTGCGGTTCCTTTCACATTCTTCTAGACACACATAACTCTTCACATACATAAAAATCAGGCTCATCCATGTGAGTTTGCATGGACCATGACAATTGTTTCCTCACGCGCATAGTAGCCATGTCTGGGTCCATCAACTCCCATCCATACAACTCCTTGAGGCCTATTGTATTCTGGAATCGTGGACAGATAATTTTACTTGTGTCATCATATCCCATGATCGGTGCGTCATACTCCTCACTTTCCCTCTTTGTTCTTGGCCCCTTAGGAAATTGGGCGCCAAGGTTTGGAGTTGGATCTTCTATGTTATGAGCAATATCTTGTTATGTTTCTCGTACCTATTTTAATCCTTCTTCATCCTTCATTTCTTCCACATCCTCTGGTGGTACAGGAGTTCCAGGTGTAATCTCTGTAGACTCCTCCACCTCCTCATTCAGCTTCAACTTTCTCCTTCTTTTCGCAACTTCCTCTTTCTATGGAGAGAGTTGTGGTGATATTCGTACTGACTGTGGAGTTCCCGTGCCTTGTTTTCTTATTCTTTTGAATACCCTCTTGAAATGGTGCTCTCCCTGGACTACTTCCAAGTCCTCTTCT
Source organism: Taxus chinensis (assembly GCA_019776745.2). Classification (NCBI taxonomy): domain Eukaryota; kingdom Viridiplantae; phylum Streptophyta; class Pinopsida; order Cupressales; family Taxaceae; genus Taxus; species Taxus chinensis. The sequence continues at coordinate 54,714,657 of CM034152.1, read as the reverse complement.
TCTTCTTGTACCTGAGGTGGGGTACTTGTGCACTTAGCCTATACTCTGTCCTAAGCCTTCAATGTCTTCATGCTCTTCTTCCTTGTCATCTACCTCTATAGGTTCTGTGGGCTTTGAAGCTGGTACGTTCTCCATTGTATGTTTTCCCTTAGGTGGCCCTAAGAGAGTGAACTCATTCTCCACATATTTTTTATTCTCCAGCTTAGGCTTAAGCTGAAGGTATACGAGTGCTGCTCCAATGTCCCCAATTTCCAAGCTTACAGGATTCATGCTTATAACATCTAAAATGAGCTTCTCAACATTGGCAGTCTGACCTGGAAATACATATGTCTTCCTCAGAGTGTGGTAGTCACAGTCTACCTTTTCTACAATAAAATTGAAGCGGCGCACATCAGTAAAAAGATGTAATGATGCCTAGAAGTAGCGTGTTGTGAAGGCATATGGTAGTTTGCACCATGGGCTCCATGTCCCATCCTTCATAGCAAACCACGAGATGTAGAAGTGTTGGTACACCATGAATTGTACTGCCTTTCCCACCATTGACGTTATCTCCTTAGGAATGCACCACTCCTCTTCAAATTCCACATAGATCCTGTCATGCCAATCTCCGCCCTCTATTTGAATGGACCACTCATCAACCCTTCACATAAATATTTGTCAAACCTTTCTGCAAGGGATTTTTTCTCCATGGGATACTCCTAGATCTTTTCCTTCGGCCCATTGGGCACTCCAATCTCTATAAATACTAAAGAAAGTAAAATAGCTCCAAAACTGATTTTATCACCTATGTGCACTTCCTCAATAATGTTCTCTGCAATCTAGCATGCTATGTTGTAGATCACTCCCTGCGACATTCTCCTCGTGATATACAGCCACATTGTATTCAATTGCGAACACCTCTCTTGGTCATTCAAATTTGTTACCAGATGTGCAGCTGCCTGAACCACTGATTACTTCTTTAACTTGTCAATTTTCATCCCATGTGGACCCTTTTTATATCCTAATTCTTTATGTGTTTCCATGATCACTGCCTTATCAGTTAAATCACTGCCAAGGTCTACCCCTGTACCTTTTAATCCTGTCATTGTTGCAATCATGGTGGCTATGATTCTGACCCTCTGTCCAATGAAATAGAAGAAGTCCTCGTGGACTCTTCTCATTAACCACTGGTATAATGGTTCATACTTGCCAAAATAAGGGAGCTCGTACAACTGATAGACTCCAACCTTCTTTAACAACTTCTCCCTAGTGTCATCATATACTGGCATGTCCTTCATTGTGCACTTGTTGTTCTTCGTGCTCAACAATGCATCTAACTCCTTTTTATCCAATGTGCGGTGGTTGTAATCACTTATTTTACACTTACGGATGTGGGAATCCCATTCTTTCCCAACTATAACACATTATGGGTACTGGATCTCCTAAAAATTACTCTCGAACACAACTTCAACTTCTGCCTCCACTTTCTTCTTTCCTTTGGCTCCTACAACAGGTACTTTCTTTGGTGCCATCTAAAAAAACTCAACTTCTTGTCCTTTGTAATGTGTAAATTCTTCACTTTCTGTCTTCTATAGTAAGCAAGTTCAAACCCTATCTTGAATTTGCGTGCCCTAGTTTGGAATCTTGTGCCCTAGCTCTTTTGCAACACGTATGCCTCTCGCAAACCCTTCACCAATGGGAATGCAAGCTTCTTCTATGCACAAATCTAATCTCCACGTCTAGTTTTGCACTCTCTGCACCTCAATATACATTGCTCTTTCAAATTCTTGCGATCACAATGGTAAAAATGAACTCGTATCACATCCTTATATAGATTTTTAAAAATTTGGTGCATTTATTACTCCTTCACCTACCAAAAATCCTCTCATTAATTGACCATTTTCACAATTTCCATGCGGTACATCTTCACGCCTCATTTATAACCTTCTAGCACGCCTTCCTACCTTTTGGCTATAGACTTATCTTTAGCGCGCTTTCATGCGCATGAGTACCTTGCCACTGCACCTTCTCTTGGTAGTCTCCATGACCGTTGCTTACCTCACGTTATAATGTTCCTTCATTTATCTCCATCTATGGTCCTTGTTTGGAAGCAATCTTCTTTCCAACAACTGTCCAAACTTGAAGAGCACCTATAGCAGTTTATTCCTCTATGTGTACCCATTTTTCAATAGCCACCCCACACAAATGATATGTGCAGTCCTCTGCGCATAAAAATTCTATAAATGGTAATTAGCTTCTAGTGCACAAACACACTTATTTATACAAAACACCAACTAAACTAACAAAGTATAGTGACGAAGAAGGAAATACATTAAGGGAACACATAATTGAAAACCTAATCTAAATGGAAAATTTACCTTATTACAAACACCAAGAAGTCTTATTTATAGTAGGGCTTTAGCCTACTCTTGTTGAAATAACCAGGTAACTGTATTCCATCAAATGCCTATAACTGACAAGTTCCTGTTTCAAGTATGTGAGTGATAACATACAGTCCTAACCAATGTAATTTAAGTTTTCCTGGATGACGCAGAAACTTAAAAACATAAAGAAGCACCATCTATCCAATCTTAAACTTTTTGTCCCTGATGTGCCGGTCATGCCATTATTTCTTTCTGGCCTTTTCTTACTTCTGACTCCAACGTGTTATTGCTCGTCTCTCATCTAGTTCGGTCAACTTTTCAATTCATTCTTCTAATGCTTGCTCATCAACTAGACCTCCAGCGCACGTAATACATAAAGAAGGTAACATGAATTCCATAGGAAGAATTAATTTTGCACCAAACACCAATTGAAAGGGTATGGCCTTGTTTAACCACTTGTATGTTGTTTTATATGCCCAAAGCACGACAGAAAATTCATCATCCCAAACTTTTCTTCCAACATCACAAATTTTTGTCAATGTCTGGCTCAAAATTTTGTTGAAAGCTTCAGAAGTCCCATTTTCTTGAGGATGATATGGCGTAGTCTTATGGTGTGCAATCACGAACTCATCCAATAGAATTCTAATTGTCTCATTCAAAAATTCTGTACCCCTATCACTTATCAAACTTAGCGGGCATCCATACCTTGTAATAATATTTTCCCATAAAAACCTAGCTAGTGTAGTTGTCGTACAATCCTTTGTAGGTGTTGCTTCTTCCCATCTTGTTAGATAATTTTTGTAAGTGATGATGTAGCGTGATCCATTCCTATGCATGGCTAGTGAAATAGGACCCACAAAGTCTATAGCCCATTTTTCAAATGGTTCTACACTAGGAATAGATCGTAAAGGAATTTCATCTCTTTTCCCTGGTTTTTCAAGGCGTTGACAGTGATCACACACCTTGCAATATGCCTTACAATCCTTAAATAGTGTCTCCCATCATAATCCAACGAGTAGAATCTTGCACGTTGTGGCATCACTTGTGTTTTCACCAAATAACTGCACCCTCCGAATGGCCAAAATGTGAACATGACGTTTGGTGTGATTGGGACACATGAGATCACCTCTCAAGTTGTGGGACTTGGGCTCGAGGTGAACCTTCGGATAAGGTTGGCTTCCTCTTCCTAAAATAATTTTGTACTACTCCTAGTGAAATAAAATGTCTATCTAGTCCTATGCTAACATTTTCATAGGTGTTAGGGAAAGAAATTACAAAAATTAAACTATACTAGGGATGGTGATGAACCAAATAAGTTTATTGTTAGACTGAGGAAGGGTTGATTTGAAGAGGGTGTGTGCACCACAGGTCAGCTTCACCTACTGCAACTCAAAGAGGGTATGAGATACCCTATACTAGGAAGCAAGTGCATTCCCTTTGCTAAACTCAATTAAGAAAAACAAGTCTATCAGTATTCCAGTGAAGAGGGATGAATTTGAGAAGTTTGATGAGTGCACCACAAATGAAATGCATGTAATACTCCACCACTTGATAAGCAAATAAACTCCAAGAACCTGTAACAGAAATGTGAGACTTGCACAGTGTACATGCAAGCATGACGAAAAGGCACAGAAGAATTATAAAAGAATGAAAGGATTGATATTAGTCAAAAAACACACACTTTTATTGCTTCAACAATAGTGCATAATGTATCATACATTCATAAGAGGTAATGGTTTACCATTACAATCTTTGAAGAGGAGGATTGAAATTTATCTCAACATACAAGGACAACTTGCAGAAAAGAGAGAACTCTTAAAAAAATACACACTTTGCCTAAGATGTCTAACTATCCAACCTAATATAACATATTGGAACCACTTTGAAATGAGCTTCCAACTTAAATTTATAGAAGAATATATAAGAAAGAAGAAGGAAAGGTCATAATTACATTCCTAAATTAAAGGCACATGAAGTATTTATTATAGTTGGTTGAACCACTTTGAGAATCTTCCATCATGTATCCATTAATGCCTAGTTGACCTAGTCTTCTCAGTTGACCTTATCCTCCTTAATTAATTAAAGATAATATTTAAATAATCATAATAAACATTATTATTAACATATTTAATTAAAAATACATTAAATTAATCAAAAAATTGGTGGGACCCCCCCCGTTGATTGGTTTGACTCGAAGATGGAGGGGTCATGATGAAAAGGTCAAAAAATGAGTCTAACTTAGTGGTTGGCTCGCTGAGCCAACTCTTCAAGTTGGACTCAAGTCATTCCATGCCACACCAAGATGAGCTCACTTTGAATCAAACTCATCCATCGACCGAGCTCCAACTATGAACTGAGCTCCTCTTACCTACACGCATCAACCGACTGACGAGCTCAAACTACTACTCCTGCATGAGCTCACTGTCAAATTTTTTTATACGAGTTGAGCTCCTCATCACATCGTAACCGAGCCACCCAGATCTTATCTCAGTCTAGATTTACACTGAGCTTGCAATCTAACCCACTTGGGAAACGTATCTTCCTTTTCTGTGAGCTTAATGATTTTTATGCAGAACTAAATAGGAATGAGTCTATGAGCTCTATGTTTTATTACATTGATAGAACTTATGCTAACTTAAACTAATCTCCATGTCTTTCTTAGCTAGTGTACGAAGCTCTCTACTATGAGATCTTCCTACCAATCCCCCATGAATTCTCTCAGTCAAGGACATGACTTTGATCCTATGATATGGCTTGGTATTTTACTCCATGTGAACTTGTCATGTATACAACCTCGCTCAGTGAATGGTTCAGCTCGGTGGATCGAATTCTTCGTGCGAACTTCATGCCCTTTTCATGCATATATGGGCATGAATTTGGGCTATAATCTTGCTACCTAGATCATTTATCAAACATGGGTCAATGCTCATGCTTTCTCAACTATGACATTTGAAATTTGACATGGAACACTAAGCTTAGTCTTAACTTGGCTCACCGAGTTTAGCCTTTATCACTTCATATGTGTTGTGTCACATTCATGATTTCCCTGACACTACCCCATCCATGTCTCCTCACCCAATAAATCATTCTCTGCCTAGGTCTGATTCACTCACCATGTGAGCTTAAAAACATCAAAATATTTTAAAAATTTTCTACTCTCTGTTATTAATTATTATGATCTTTTCTTCCTGAACTAATCTACATTACATGAACTCTTCATCAAATAAATCACAGAGCCCACTACATCATGGATCCATCGAGTTCTAAAGCACTGAAATTATAAAAATATTGACACATGGGTTAATATCTCGCAACACCAACATTCGTTGAGCTCTTGTTCTTCTGTGTTCGGTGGATCTTACACCTGATGAACCCTAATCCATGTCTCGTGCTAGGAAATACACCAAGTTTCTCTCCAAAATTGCCTAAGCTCAATCATGATCTCGTTGCAACCAATCTCCGATGTGCCAAATCGAGCTCCTTTTGTGCGTGTGTAGCTCATGAATTAGCTATGTAATCCCAAATTGCTTCTTCTAATGAACATATATCCATCCATCCTTGTCATATTATCCCTGGGTTCCATTCCCTCTGACTTAGTGAGCTTGTTTGTGTTGTCATGTTGACTATGATCCTAAGCTCAAAAAAGACGAGCTCTTTCCATCACTGAGTTTGAATGCTAATTTCTGAAATCAAATTTACTCCTTGGCACCACCATAAATTTCCTCACATCTGTTCTACCACTTCAAGATCACGTGGATCTCACATTTGAGAACACATCTAATAACTATACTCATTTTGAGCTCAGCTCCCAACTCATGGTGAGCATGCAACGACCTCACATAGAAGTGTGGTTTTTCATGACTCACTCAAAACGAGCTTCCTTTTACATGTGCACACTGAGTTAGAATTCTTGTACATCATACATGCCTAGATCCTCCATATTAATGTAATGAATTATTCACCCAATTGTTTAGATATTCATCACCGAACTTGGTGTACATGTATGTGTCCATGAAGTAGCACACTCATGTGCATCGAGCTCCTGGATCGTCGATGGATCTTCACGCTTTCTTGGAAATGCATTCTCCAAAGTCCTGAGTTCCTCGTCACTTTGGAACTCAAATTCTGAATGAGTTTCTTATGGTTGAAACACCTTCATTTGGGATATGCATTCAAGAACCATACACTGATCTCAAATTCTACATTTCTTGGCATTTGATGTGGTCCTACCGAAATACTGTCATTTCTTATCCACCTATTCATAAGGAGATCCACTTGCCATGAGTCGGTCAATCAACCGCCTCCTCCAATTTCACCAATGTTCTCTTATCTTCCGCTTTTACAGTACTCATGCCGGAATCTCATGCTTGTTTTCCATCTCTAATGTCTCGAAACTCAGAAAGCTAGCTCTCAATTCCCCACTAACCAACTTACTTATTGCTGCATTTTCATGGTGGACAGTCTCGACATCCTTATTCCCCTATGTAATTGGAAACTTCAGCTTACAAACCATGAACGCCATCTTTTCATGCCAAGCTTGGCATGGCTTTCACACCGTGAAAGTCTGATAGTGGGAATTCGGGTTTTTGGCACCATCTTTCCCATGATCATCATGGCTAGATAGCCACCGATCTCCACAAATTTATGAGAGTTGAAATTCCATCTTAGTTCGCTATTACTAATGCTCTAAACTGGGATTTGACCTAGAATTCTTTTGATAAAGTTCTACCTTGGTCAACCAAGTTGATCTCACTTTACTTTCTGACTAATCAAGGTTATAATCCTTTAAACGAATCACCCTCTCCTATCTGACTCGAGCTGTAACTACTAGCTCCTCCACATAATGAACCCGTTTCATCCTTTCGATATCTGAGCTCAACCCCAACCATCACCTTAGAGCTGACTAATAATTGATTTTCCATGAACTCATCATGAGCCTGGCTACTAACCCCCTCACTTCGACTGACACAACCCGAGTTCCACATCTGCATAGCTCACCATCGTCTTGTGTAGCTCAATTTAATGTCTTGAATTTGTGTTACTGCAGCCCCCCCAATAGAATTTCCCTTTTCCTTTTAGTAACTCCCCTAAGGGTGTGGCAACCTTAGCATATCCTTTGATAAATTTTCTATAAGACCTAGTGTGACCCAAAAATCCACGCAGCTCACTCTGACTGGTATGTTCTTTTAGGCCGACAATAACTGTAATTTTAGCTGGATCTACCAATAAACCTTCCTTGTAGATAATATGCCCTAACAGAGTGCCAAAAGGTGTAGCAAACACACAGTTTTTGATGTTCAAAGATATGCTTAATTGTCTACATCTTTCAAACATTAATTTTAAATTATCACAATGATCCTTAACAAGCCCGTATACTGTCTAATCATCTAAGTAAACTTGCAAGAAAAGATGAATAAAATCTTGGAATGCTTAAACAACTATTCACGAAAATATAGTGGGCATGTTTTTCAATCCAAACGACATCATAGTATATGAAAAAATTCCCCATTTAGTGGTGAAAGTAGTCTTTTCATGATCCTTTTATGCAATCCTAACCTGATGATACCCAGAGAATCCATCTGTAAAGGAATAGATATTGCGCCCTGCAACGTCTTCTAGTATCTCTTCTGTGAAGGGCATGGGAAAGGGATCAATTACACGTGCAACATTCAGCTCCCTGTAGTCCACATAAATCCTAATCTGACCATCTTTCTTTATATTAATCACCACTGGGCTAACCCATTCTGACTCGTCCAAGGGCTTGATGATTCCAGACTTCAACATTTTGTCAATTTCTTCTTTGAGATTTTCGCACAAGTTGAGGTTCATCCTGTAAGGTCTCTTCCTGACCGGGCACACACCTTCCTTAAGCTTTATCTTCATTTATTTTAATGATGCATGCACTCCTTTCAATTCATGGTAGCCCCTAGGAAATAAATCCTGAAAATCACAGAGCATATTTTTGCTACTTCAAATTCAGACCAATAATATCCAATTATTGCCTCTTTAGGCTCTACATCCATACCAATATTCACTTTCTTGGTCCTCATAGGTTCATGATAGGTGCATGTGTTGTTATCTGCACTGTCCAAGACCTCGCGTGCACATGTTGAATGGTTTATATCTAGTTCTTCTACTTCTTCATCATCCACCATGTAGACCATCTTCCCTTTTTATTTCTCAAAGCAAGCATGCTTAAGTAGTGTGGCATCTGTCTCTGTTTCTACAGCGAAACATGTTCCTGAGTCATTCCCATCAAATAAATCCTGAATGATTTCTTCCGCCTTTGCACTGTCTCACATAGTTAACCAATTTATAACCCATAATGCCTCTTCTACTGGAGGCTTAGTAGAAAAGTATTCAAAATTTTGGACCATACATATAATCAAATCCTGCCAATTTCCATTTTCTCTATGTAGCTCTACATATACATACCAAGCACGTGCATAGCCTTGTAAAGTAGAATAACATTTGTGCACCCATAGTGACAGCAGTAAAGTTTCCTGCCCCTCTATCCAAAGCCTCTCACGTTGTTGGATGTGGTGTTGAACAGGTTGATTACCATGATATGTGCAGATTCAAGTTGGTCCATTGCTCCTAGAAAACTGAGTTGTAAGAGCAATCCTGACTTCATCCCATTCTACAAGATTATCCTTGTGAACCACCCACATGCACGTTGATGTCCCGCGCAGGGTATATGCTAGCACATTTCTTCTCTCGAATTGGTCCATCCATTGTTCCTTTATGGCGCGCAAGAATACCATAGGGTCCCCTTCCCCAGTGTACCAAGGTTCATGGTTGTTACCTATTCTCCTAAAGCAATGAGGTTTACTATTTTGTGCAAATGTGCTCCTTACTTTGGGCCCTACCAACTCATAAGTACCATGAGACCAATTATCACAAGCAATACTTGTAGTATCATTAATAGACTGTGCATCTTCCCACTGAAGGATTCCTTCTTTAGATGGCTCAAGCACTTCTAGGTCCCGGATGGCACGTACATAAAACCTTTTCATATCTTCCTCACTCAAAGGCTCAACATAGGGCACAGATTTTCCACCACAACCTTGGCCTCTGAATCCACCATGGTATCCTCGACCTCTGACATGACCTCTTTCAAAACACCCTTCATTCTGATCATAGCACGCTTGATTGTGATCCTGATCCTAATGCTCACCCTTACCCTTATAGTTATCTGATACTCACGTATGTCCTACACCAATAGCTATAGCATCATGGATCTGACCAATCAGCCAATAGTCTTCCGTATCATGAGTCATGGACCTGTAAATTTTATAATAGCAAGAGACGTTCTTCCTTATTACGCATTGTAATAATGGGCAATGGCTAACGTCATGGTTCAGGTGACATATCTCACAATCTAGTAATATTGAACTCATTGATCTGTGGGGACAACTATCCTTGGTGTGCCATTCCACTTCACAATTTGTACACCAAATCCTAGTGCGCGTCTCATTTGCTGAATTTTCTAATAGTTTCTCCAACTACTTCACCATAGCTGCAATTTGTGCCTCCAAGAATGGGTTGAATTCAGTGTCTATACTCTCAACTGACTCAGCGCATAACACTGTTTCAAGTGCTTTGCGCGGATCAATGTATGTCTTATGTGACAGAGCCCTTCTAAAATGTGTGATCAGACCTCCAACAAACCATTGTGCATGCTAGCTTGCGTGAATATCATAAGAAATCTTAGATAAAAGTGTTTTGAAATGAGCATCATTCTCCTGGAAACTTTCATTAGTGCCTTGTTTAATATCCTTGAGTGCACTTATACTCTTCTTATCAAACTTAGGGATATAAAACACTTTAAGGAATGCGTATTTGAACGCTGAATAATCTACGCAAGTTTGATAAGGGTCAAACTTCCTGTACCAACTGTGTACATGTCCCTGCAATGTAGTTACAAATTGACTTGTCTTGCACTTAGAAGTCGTGATCCCTTTTGTGCGCCACAATATTTCACACATGTGCATGTGCTCAGCACCATCTTATATGCCCATATACTCTGGAAGATGAAGAGACATCTCCATGTAAATATTCTCGGGTTGGTGCAGACCTTTCCCACCTGATCTAGAACCTCCTGTGTTACCTCTGCCTCCAGAACCACCAGAACTAGAACCATCTATACCTCCTGATCCTCTACCTGTAACCGAAATCGGACTAGAATATGTACTTCCCTATTTCCCAATAATAGTATTGTACTGAACTCCTATAGTCTGCGTGGTGGTACTACTCCCAGAAGTGAGCCCCAAATTCTGCGCGCTTGAATTTTGTGTAGATGATGCACCTGAAAATGTACCTCCAAACAACCATGAAGACGTTTTCCCTACCATCAATGTACTTGCTATATGACATACTATTGGTTTCCTGTTGCCCAATTTAGCTTGTTGACTATTTGATGTACTAAGTACTAGAAAACCAAGTCTAAGGGCTAGGTTTCTAGGTAGATTCAAATGCGCGCCTGGGGCTTAGGTTGTCTCTGCTCGCACACTTCCATGTGAGGCTGAGGGGGGTTCCCTATCATGCTTGCCCAAATGGGGGAGTTCCTGATGCTCTGGATCCATGCCTTATGCGTGAGCTCCAAATCCTTCATGAGCCATCTCTCTCCGCAACGCCATTCACTCTACAACATCCTGTTGCTTCTCTATCTCCCTTTCGTGTGCCTCATTATACTTAAGACGCCTTTCTTCTCTCTTCCTTTATGTCGCTAAGTCTACAATCTTTCACCAAACCTACTCCTACCCCCACACATGGTGGGGTTTAGCTAGCCATAGGTTTTTCTTCCAAGTTCAGAGTTACCATCAAGATCTTGATCGCCAGTGGAATGCCTTGCAAGTAACTTCCCCTGGGATACCGTAAAAAATGGAATTCCGCTACCTCTGGGCAAGAATAAGTGGAAATTTAGTACTCCATAATATATTTGTTCAGAACACCATGAAACCAAGTATCCACAACGTGTGTCTAAATCAAATCATCATCATAAAGGGCCTGAAATTCTTCCTACGTCTAGACAAGTGCACGATACCAGCCACTCGTATTCCTTTTAGATGCATAAGCAACCAGCCACTCGTACAATTCTACCGGAAAAATAGTGAAGAAGCTCTCATACAAACTATCATACATATTTTGTTCCATTCACGTGCCTGCATCAAAATCAAATCCAGTTTTGAACCTCCGTGTGTACTCTTCTTCTAGATATTTTATCCACTCCTCAACACTTGCTAGGGTCAATCGGTACGTCTTCATCACGAACCATCCTGAAAACAACTGAAAAATAGGTCCTACAATAGAACCAATGATGCAACCTAGAATTTACTAGAAATAACCCAGGTGCGCTAGCACATCACTGGGCCTAGAGTGAGCGCTCACCCGAAGCGCGCAAAGGTACCAAGCCCCTCTTTAGGGTTGTTTGTGCAAGATGTTAACAAGATGAAGAGTTGATGCATTCAGATCCATAAATAGTATAAAAATTCTACAGAGCATATTCCAGATCTACATCTAAGGAGTAATGGATTTAAACAATAGACATAATGAATTCAACCATGCAAGAACTAGTTACGTTCATGTTTAACACCTTGAATCATTCAATACACTCCATTATATTAAACATAGTAAATACATTGAAGCTTCTTACAATATTCAGTGTCAGAAACTTATGCACGCATCAATCTGGCAGCATAAATCCATAATCGCTCACTACTCACTCTCTTTATTCTATGCATATTACTACATATTTATAAGGGTGGGGACTTTCCCTTCACCACTTACATAATTCCCAAAATAGGTCACATGCTGAAAATAGATATGCACCTTTACAATAATAGACACATGCAAGTGAGCTAATAATAGATCTCTTCTGGTTAACTAGCAATGGTAATCCTATTATTAACTTGAACCCATGCAAAGCACTTAATAGACGCTCTTCCAAAAATAGCCTATGCATGTCGCGCAAGTCTTTATCTGGTTTGTGTGCTCTGCACAATATCTCCAAAAATAGTTCGTAATCCTGAAAATGGCTAAGTCCTACATATGTCACTGTCTTTCACACGTGTTTCCTTCCCTATCCTTCTGTGCCTTTGAACGCACCCTGTTCCCACGCGTGCACCTTCTGTGTGCCTTCTGTTAAGTGTCATACTTTGTCTGCTCAACATAAGGCTTCTTGATTTCCCTTCTCATTTACTACTCGAGAAAAATGTGCTCAGTTAGAGATTTTAGTGGATCAAATATGGTTGATTGCAAATAGAATCAACAAATACCAGCAATCCATTATATGATGTAATGCCCATATTTGGTTACTATATCTGGAAAATGAAGTGGTGTGTGTATGCTTATTCATTGACTTTGTTTTGTTTGTAATAGAATTGATTGATTTGCCTATGATTATATAAATGATCCAAAGATTCCATGTCGTCAAGAGCATCATGCATTTCTAAGGGAAAAAGTTATATTAAAGGAGGTAATGTACATGTGCAGACTTATTTTGAGTTGTTCAATATTAAATATATCGGGAAAAAGATTAATGGAAGTATGTGTCCATTTTTCCACATATGGCTAACACCACCCTTTATTTTTCTCGTTACACTTGATATGTGGTTCCTATCAGAGATCCTTCATTATTATTGAAGATACATCAAACATATAGGGTTGGTTCTATAAAGGTGACTTTTTTACTAATTGCAATTCTCGATAGCCATTTTTGCCAGCATACTTCCATCTTGTCTCAAAATTGGAGCTTTGGATCGGGAGATGGACATTGGTCAAACCACAATAAATAGTTATTTTTTGTTCAATGTAGTTGTAGGTGCCATGGTAGACATGTATGGAATAAGAAGAATCATACACAATGTGTGTATGATTCTTGACACTGTCGTGCGATGAGAAGTGATCTTGTGGACTGCAATGAATGGGAGCTTTAAAATAGGGTATGGACATCCATCAAAACATAAGAGAAAGTATATTTTGTCGAATATTATACTTTTTAATACACGTTTAGACATGTATACAACATTTATAAGCATACACAAAGAACAAAATGTTTGACAAAATTACTAGAGGATATGTGGTCTCAAGGAATGTATTTGTTTCATTTATTTTATTGACATCACAAAGCTAATCACGCTCTCTTCTCTATGCCCACCTATCCCATCCTCGACTATAGCTATATATCCCCCCTCCATATAGAGAATTCTAGATATGATTAACCCCTCTCCCCATACCATATAAATAAAGGGTCATATAGAGAATTCTAGATATGGTCAGCCCCTCTCCCCATACCATATACATAGAGGAGGGTCAAATATTTTGATAGGGCCAGCCATTCTCATTATGTTGGGGGCATCTCCAATTGAGGGACTCATTGCCGGAAAGAGTCGAGTCTTTCCAGCAAGAGTTTCCCAGCAAAAGTTTTCTTAGTCAAATTTAAGGGCAACATTTATTATTGTCGTCAAACTATTTTATCAATCATCCATTTTCTATGTTATGCCTTAAGTTGTCTATTGTTTGAGGATTCCCATTCTATCTCTATGGAATTCCCATCTCTTCTAGGTTAAGTCTTTGTTGAAATATCTTTGTAGGGTTTCACCATTGTAATTTCCTTGCTGACAAGTGAGAACTACTCAATGGTTTTGTGACCAATAATCTTCTTATTTTCTTAATCAGTTGTGAACAGTATTACAAGTGTTGACAAATTTTCTTATAATTTCACTAACAATTTGAAATTCTTATCAACTGGAATACTTTGTCTTTTGATGCTCTGTCTCAATTAATTTAAAAAGGTTATTCCAATGGCTGAAGCTTGGAAATTGCTTTGATTTGCATCACCTTTTAGGACTCTGTGAATTTCTCAACACAATCTACGGTTTGATTTTTTTTAGTGTCCAACTTTTAGCGTGCTTTTTTACGGTTTCCATCTTTTTATGTAGTTATACAGGTGAAGCATCTCTTTTGGGTATGTTATAGCAGAGCCTCCGCCACTGTTAGAAGGACGCTCTCCTATTTTTTCAGGTCAAGATATATGCTTTAATAAATAGAGATTCTCTTTTATCACGGAATATTATATTTGCAGCTAACAAAATACATGTAAATCCTCACACAACATTGGCGTTGTTTGACCGAATACAACCAATAGTTGTCCAACTTGATCGGTTCACCTTTGCTAGAAGACTCCAAAACAAGAGGTTTGAGATAGGATATAGACATCCATTAAAGCATTATGGAGCAGGAATTTTTGTCAGATATTTCAGTTATGTATACAAAATGCAAAAGCATGCACAGATTGTTGCAAGACAAATTTATGTTAAAGATGAAAATCGGCTCCATAATTTCAAAAAAGGACTATGATCTTGTACATATTATTGGTAACGCTATGTGAAACAATATGTAAACTTAGGTTTGCACCATAACAAGGTGCACATTTTCAGCCCTGCACTGCTACAGAAGAACCCAGGGTTTATTTTTTTCCATGTTTTTTATCATGCAATATCATATTTGCAGCCAATAGAGGTCATTGGCATCTACACAAAGCGTTCACGCTATTTCACCAAATGCAAACAACAATTCACCAACCTCATCAGTTCACCTTTGCTGGCATACTCCCAGCATGTGCCAAAATAGGCACTTTGAAATAGGGCGTGGACATCCACCAAAGCATTATGGAGAAGGGGTATTTGTTAGATGTTATAGTTGCAAATCCCCTGGAAGATATCCTCAGAGTCATTCTACAAAATGAAATTCTCAGAATACGAATTAGGTTTGGAGGATTGCTATCATTTTATCACTCTTGGCTATCTTTTACCCATTTTTGTGGAGGAACCCGAACCCCCGAGTTCATCAATGAGAAACCACTAATCAGCAAGGACATATCTTAAGGGATCAAGTTAGTTGTTGGAATCTTTTTGGCGTTACAAACATCAGAGAATTTAAGTTGTAATTGCGCACTAAACAATTGTTCTTTCCAGAAAAATCTGGGCAACCCTTTGCATTAAAGATATATTTGATATGCCTATGAATTAATTATTTCCCTGGTATCCAAAAATTGAAGTTTATCAGGAGTGTTCTAGCTGTAAATTCTAGAATCTTTTAACGTCCAAAACTCTACATTTCTCTTCTTTATTGAAAACAACAAGATATAGTGCCTCTGAGTTTTTTGCGGGTAGTTAATTTCAAGGAAGACAAAGCATTTAGTTGGTCAAGTGATGAAATGAATATTTCTTAATTATTTTTTACTTCCCCTCAGTGTCAGCCAAATCAGGTTGGGCTTGTGTGAAGAAACCAGTCAAGAGTTCCATGGAAACTGCTCGCAGCATCAAGAAAAGAGGAATGCCAAATCTCCAATTAAATCTCATGAAAGTTTGAAACCTTTATATATGTTTTCTAAATAATCTGATTGATTCACCTTTGGTGGCAGAAATTTATATGTAGAAGGACATCTGCAATATAGTATCTTTTGAAGGTCCTTATCGAGTCTAAGTGGAAAGACACAAAGCCTCTTTTGCATTGAAGAATGCAATTCGGCAGTGCCAATTTCAGACCAACACATTTAAAATCCAATGCCTTTGTTGGAAATGAGGTGTCTCAACCTTGTTTGGTTTATTCATTTAAGATTTTCCTACAACCGTTTCACATTGTCTAGGCTCTAAAAATAGAAATAGGAGTTGTCAAAAGATTCTCATATGATAGTATATCATGGAAGGACTATTTTTAGAGATATTATGACAGATTTTATGACATCTGTAAGGGTCAAAAATAGAGGAGAATATTGTGGACGTGGGAGCCTAATTTTAGACCAAAATCTTGTTGTTTAATGCTATCCACCTCATGAGAGATTTGGCACATGGTTTTGTAAACCATAGATGGTTTCCTGTATAACCGGAGGTCTATAAATTGAAGGCTTGGAGAAGCAATTGGTGAAGTGAGTTTTAATTCTCCTAGAATTGTTTCTAGTGAAACTCCTGTAAGAAACTTGCTCTGTAAGTGTATGTAATCTTGTTATTAGATTTGAAATATATTGAGTGGGCTTTTGGAGTGTGGGGTTTTTTATCCGAAAGGATTTTCCCCACGTATATCTGGTGTTTGTGTTTTGTTATGAATATGTTGCTGATATTTCTGTAACTATTTTACTATGTTGAAAATTTTGCATAATATCTCTCCTCCAAGATTAGCGTAGGAAGTTGTTCCGCTACTCTTAATTTCCTATCAACCTTCAAACAGATCAGTATGATCTTACATCACACCTATTTTTCACAACCGCCCTACAAAGCCGGAAGTGTTATTGCCTATTGTCATGAACTACCTCCATGGAGCAAATTTCGTAGCTATTTACACTGAAATGATTTCCATTGAGTATGAAATTGTTTACATTTCGTATTATTTTTGAGACAAGGATCAACATATTGGTTGTCATTTTGGCAAGAAAGGTCACTAAACAAGTGCTGCAAACAAAACCCACCCAAGAAAATTGACCTCTCAGCTTCTTATAGTGAAGATTTTGTTTATTCTTTTTTTCTTGTTCTGAAGCTATGTTGAATTAGTGGTATGCAAACAAATTACTTTGGCACTACAATGCTATGCTCGACCATTTTGATGATGATGAAGTATGGTGGTGGACTAAAGCTTGAAAGGTCAAAATCCCCACTCAAATCTAGGATCTACATGTGGGTACTCTAAAGATGAATGGAATATCTTTTGTCTTTGACTGAAGGTAAAGGTACTTGGATGGAACCCACTTTGTCTCACTATCTTTAAAAGGTGTTGGAAAATCCTTTCTATAAGTACGATGCCAAAGTAGTGTAAAAGCTTGGAAGGACCAGAATTTGGTGATGTACACATAAGTTTTAAGAGCATGCTTCTATTGATGTTCAAAATTGTGAATGTTATCTTATGCTAGTGATTTGTTTTTGTAATTGGGTTTGAGTATTTGTTTAATGCAACTTGTTTGATATTGGAAATTTTCAAACTCTAGTGTCAGAAATCTCTTAGTTGTCCCACAGTGCAAACTTTTTTAAAATGGAAATATGTGTAGGTTGTGCCGAAACTCCATTACGATGTGCATTGCACGCACACATACATATTGCAGTTTCATAGGTACTCTACAACGGAAATAAGACATTAGCACAGCAAAAACTAAGCTCAACATTTTGATCATTATATTGCAAATCTTCAATTTGAGCATTATTTTTAAGAAATCATGTACATCTACTACTGTTGCAAAAATGTTTCTAGAACTTGCAACCTTTTGAGCGTGAGTAATAGGTTCTGGCAATTTGGATTTATTTTTTGAAACAATTTAGATTTGGAGAGACCTTGGTTTCTATGCTCTTAATCTTTTTCAAGTTCTGTTGCAACTTAATTATTTTCTTTAGGTACGCAACGAAAGTTTGCATTGTTTACGGATTTCCAAAGTTATTTACAACAATGAGAATAGGCGCCGGCTGCATACATTTTTACATTATTTCTCCATCCCGAGAACTTCCACCAAGCAAAAATAGATATTAAATACTTCATCTATATTCTTACACTTACAAAATCAATCACACCCCTTATCAACATCAACTATAAAAGTAATAACTATCCATCTAAATCAAATAACATATACCATTCAGCGTTCACATTGCATTGTACACATGTGATTGCTAGTAATAAAATCAAGGTTTTATAATAATAGTATATTAATAAATTTGTGCAAAAGATGTGATATAATTGAAATGAGAAATTTGAGAATAACATTTTTTGACATTTTTTACATCTTAGATTTATCAAAAATTTATGTATGCTAGAAGTAGATATGAAGCATGTCATATAAATTTAAATGTGTAATAACATCATAATTAACATACAAAAATTATTTACATATGTAATATGCATAAGATAAAATGAAGATAATTTGATATTCATCAAAACATGCCACTCACATCACATAAAATGTCCAATAATGAATCATTTCAATTCATGAACATGCCATTTAAATGAAAAGTATTATTTCTTTAATAGTGTTATTATTGCAATTATATTACTATAACAAGAGGTTAGGATTAAAGTAGCCAAATAGAGTCATGAACCCAAAAACTGTTAAAAGACTAAATAATTAGTTAGTAAATTATTACTTTGCAAGTATCTACGTACATGGGCTCACAACGTTAGGTACAGGAGGAAGGGCTTCAATGGTAAACAACTCAATGAGAGGGTCTTGAACATCAAACCAACCGTACAAAGGGTATTAGGTACCAAACTAAACAATAATTCCCCATCTAAAAGGCGGTGGAGCCTATGAAAGTCGTTGCTTGCAAATGAGAAGGCCAACGAGATGAAGTAGCATTAAAGGGACTAGCCACAACTTCTCCCTGTAGTGGTGGCATACTCCACCCCCTTTCTGCTGAGGTGGCATGGTATTTATTAATTGTTATATTCCAATTATAAATTCTGTGTAGGTCACACAATTTTCAAACAAAAAAAAAAAAAAAAAAAACACTAGGTGCAACCAGATGTGAGGTGTCCATCATTTTTTAATGCATTATCTCTTATTTTTTAAAATTTCTCTTTTATTCTTCAATTTTCTTACAAAGTGAGCACGATAAACAAACAACGTATAATGTAATTTTGCTTCACTCTTAAATAACAGGGAACAACGACAATATAGTTCAACCATAGTTATCAATTTTGAATCATGGATATGTGAAGCTCTTAATTTTTTAGTAACGGAAGTTCGAGGTTTATATATCGTTCCCCTCGATGGAGACAACCATAGCATGGAAATATTATGAATGTATGTAAGTACAATATATATCGTATTTTTTAACTATGAATTATATATGAACATAGTTACAGTTGTAACTTTGTTGACATTGTTTCCATTTTCTATTTTAGTAGCCCCCCCCCCCCACTTTTCCACCCTCTAAGCCCTTCATCTTCACCCTCTTCCTCTCCCAATGTTTCTCTCCTTCCAATATGAATCCTTCAAAAGACCCCCTTCGACGTTTCTAACGGCCCCTCCTACACAACATTTCCGACCTATCACTTCCATGCACAATAATACAAGCACTTTATTTGATATGTGAAGGTGTTAACCATGCTATAACCCAAGTTAACGTTGAATATTTAGCAGTGATTGGATAGTTGCAGTGAGTGAATGTGAGTCTCTATTGAGAATTCAGTGGATGCCGAGAGGCCAACCTTGATATTCTCAGGATGATGGTCACAGAGATCTATATCATATGAGAGGATGGGGTTTCCAGTTTTAGATATATTATTGACATTACTGGTGGGGTTATATAGTAGAAATACTTGAATCTGGTTCCATACGTCATCATAATCCACCCATGCATCCTAATATGCATTGATCTTGAGATCGTGCTCAGTAAGGCATAAGACTGAAGTTTTGTTCCTCAGAGAAACGTTCACAGTCTGACTATCGATTTAGTAATGAAATTGTCTTATACAATATTTTTTTGTTAAATATTAATTATACATATTGAATAGTATTTAGTTTTTAATATTTTATTAGATTCTGTAAATACCCCAAATACGGTACTGGAATTGTAATGGCGCTATTTTGGTAGATTAGAATGGGTTTATTACGTCGAAAGGCGTATCCCAGTTGGATATGGGGCGGTTGACTATTACAGAAATCAAAAATCAAATGATGGGCAATGAAGCAGGCTGTGCGTTAACAATCCAACAACGGATGATACGGCAGAGGAGGATTGTGGATCTCAAAACGAGGACCAATGAGAGGAAAGAACATGGATTGTGATTGTGTATGGGAAACATTAGCCGTATATTTGAGGGACTATTAGTAGTTGTTGATTCAACAACAAATAGGAAGGATGCAGTGCGGAAGAAACCCCTAAAAAATCATTTCTGGGAGGTAGTGGCTTGAAACAGTAAGGTTGTGTGCAATCACTACCTTTCGATGTTACACCCACTACACATGTTTCTATCTATGTTGTGTCTCATTAGACTGCACTTGATTTCGAATTAAATTTACGTATGTTCTGACTAACAAATATATGCAACAACTGGAATTGTAAAATATTTTTTGTTTCTTCAGTATTGTTTGTCCAAACATTACATTTTCATATATCTCCACAAGCATTTGCATCCACATCTTACACGAAACACCTTTTCTACTTAGAATGCGCAAACAATCATCCATAATTGAGCCCCGCAAGTGATTGGTCATATGACTCAAAGTTAGATTTTATCTACCAATCTATATTTGCTACTTTTTTATTTCATGGCATCAAGGTTTTTGATAGAACAACGTTTAATTTGATAGATAAGATGAATGCATGAATAGAAATGTGGAAATAAAAAAAGGTGGGAATCAAACTTGCACGTCCCACACCTATTTCACGGATCATATTATTCCTACACAAATAATATCTACTCTTTGTGCTCCATTTTATCATTTCAATGTAGCAAGCATTATTCATGTGAGTGCAATTTGAGTTTAAAGCGGCCAACATAAAAAATGTTGAAAATCCAATAGGTTCCAAGTTTGAAACCCAACCACTTTTCCGAACCTTAACGCCTGGTATCATTGAGTTTATCTCCTGATCACAACCATCCCAAGGGTGATTATCTATCACATTTCACTTCAATTTTGGGAACATCAACTTAACTTTTATTGGAATATTATTAGTGCTACACTTACTCTTACTCAGAGTGACTTTGAAGAAGTTTTTTCAACATAAACACACAAATAGACTGCTTCACTCTTAAATAACAGCAAACATCGACAATATAGTTCAACCATAGTTATCAATTTTGAATAATGGATATGTGAAGCTCTTAATTTTTTAGTAAGGTAAGTTCGAGGTTTATTTATCGTTCGCCTCAATGGAGACAACCATAGCACGGAAATATTATGAATGTATGTAAGTACAATATATATCGTATTTTTTAACTATGAATTATATATGAACATAGTTAAAGTTGTAATTTTTTCACATTGTTTCCATTTTCTATTTTCGTAGCCCCCCGCCCCCCCCCCCACTTTTCCACCCTCTAACCCCTTCATCTTCACCCCTCTTCCTCTCCCAATGTTTCTCTCCTTCCAATATGAATCCTTCAAAAGATCCCCTTCGGCGTTTCCAACAGCCCCTCCTACACGAAATTTCTGACTTGTCACTTCCATGCACAATAAGACAAGCACTTTATTTGATATGCGAAGGTGTTAACCACGTTGGAACCCAAGTTAATGTTGAATATTTAGTAGTGATTGGATAGTTGCAGTGAGTGTGAGTCTCTATTGAGAATCTAGTGGATGCCGAGAGGCCAGCCTTGATGTTCTCAGGATGATGGTCACAAAGATCTATATCATACGACGAGATGGGGTTTCCGAGTTTAGATACATTATTGACATTACCAGTGGGGTTATATAGTAGAAATACATGAATCTGGTTACGTGCACCGTCATAATCCACCCATGCATCCTAATATGCATTGATCTCGAGATCATGCTCAGTAAGGCATAAGACTGATGTTTTGTTCCTCAGAGAAACATTCACAATATGACTATTGATTTAGTAATGAAATTGTCTTATATAATAATTTTTTTGTTAAATATTAATTATACATATTGAATAGTATTTAGTTTTTAATATTTTATTATATTATGCAAATACCCCAAATACGGTACTGGAATTGTAGTGGCACTATTTTGGTAGATTAGAATGGTGTTATTACATCGAAAGGTGTATCCTAGTTGGATATGGGGCAGTTGGCTATTACAGGAATCAGAAATCGAATGATGGGCAATGAAGGAGGTTGTGTGTTGACAATCCAACGACGGATGATACGGCAGAGGAGGATTGTGGATCTCAAAATGAGGACTAATGAGAGGAAAGAACATGGATTGTGATTGTGTATGGGAAACATCAGTCGTATATTTGAGGGACTATTAGTAGTTGTTGATTCAACAACGAAGGATGCGGTGCGAGGGAAACCCCTAAAAATATCATTTTTGCAAGACAATGGCTTGAAACGGTAAGGTTGCGTGCAATCACTACCTTTCGATGTTACACCCACTACACATCTTTCCATCTATGTCGTGTGTATTAGATTGCATTTGATTTCCAATTAAATTTACGTATGTTCTGACTAACAAATATATGCAACAACTGGAATTGTAAAATATTTTGTGTTTCTTCAGTATTGTTTGTCCAAACATTACATTTTCAGATATCTCCACAAGCATTTGCATCCACGTCTTACACGAAACACCTTTTCTACTTCGAATGCTTAATAAAAACTCATGTGGTTATTGTAGTGTGGAGTTCTAGATTGGTTCCCCATTCCGATTTTCCCACACTTGCACTCATACACCCTCAAACCCCTTCTTCTTAATCCCTCTTGCTCTCCCATTTTTTTCTCCCTCCTCTTTCGCTTCTTCACAAGATACCTTTCGACATTTCCATTGTACATTTCACGTACGATTGCTAGTCATAGATTAACTATGTATTCTTTTTTTTTGTGAATAAATGTAATTTGAAGTGTGTTTCTTAACTATGAAATGGAACCAATGGATGCTTTGTTTATGAGTTAAATTAAATTACGATTTTGAAATTTAGTGAATTCTAGGTAATATGTGCATTTTGTTTTTATTAAAAACGGTTTTGTGGTTACTTAGCTATGTTAGTTGTAATGTGTCTTTCAATCTTCTTAAGGCCTTAGGAAGCCATAGTTAGGAAAAAGGGTTCGCCCTATGAAAAGTGTTGGCTTGGAGTAGGTGGACTTGTTTTGAGCGACATGAATGTGAGTAGAAGAACGTCGATCCCTTAACATGGCACTATGAGTAAGTTTGCAATCTCGACACACTAGCTTTGCCTAAGAAATCTCGATGAGCCACCATGATTGATTCAATGAGTTGAGTCAAGCTCCTGTGGAATGGCCGGGAGTTTGTTGTAGTCCAATTCACATATCAAATAAGAGGTTGTGTATGTGAAGTCTTTGTGAAGGGGTGGATTTAAAGGGGTCAACGTCAGGGTTGCCTAGCAAAGGTAAAACCATGCCACCCAAGTAAATCATTATGGGGAGCCGATGTGGAAATCTTTGTCGAGGCATTATGAGTCAATTGGGTTACTACCTCATCTAGGTGCATCATCAAAAAGTGTTCGGATAGCTTGTAGGGTAGATCAATATTGATTTCATGTAGTTGTCGTATGCTAAGTTAGGTACCTAGGGGCCATTGTTTTGTTCTAAGATGAAGGACTTTGAAGTGGGTAATGGCGTAAGGGTTGGGTGCTTGATGAGTTTGAACTCTAGGATTTTTTTTTAATGAAGCAACTAGATTGGCTATGTAATGTTAAGGCTTGACAATCTTGATAAATTGTCTAGGATTTGACAAGGTTGAGTTGTCTCGGTCGTGTCCAATGAGTTGGGACCATGTTGGATGCTAGGTTTCCTTAGAGGTGTGGCAAGGCATTGAGTGATCACAAAATGGTTGAGATGGGCCATGTAACAAGCTCAGAAGAGTTGACCTTGGAAGAGAAGTCCTTGATGAGGCCAAAACCTACCATTATTTCATTTTACGATGAGTGCCTTAGAAGTAGGTTAGGGATTAAGGTTTTGTGATGCAGGATCATCGTAAGCACCTTTGTGCAAAACTTGTAAATATGTTCTTAAGTGGTGGATTAAGGTCATAGAAGTCCTTACGAGTTAATAAAATATTTTTATTTATCTATCTTAAAACATAAGTCATTTACCTTCTAAAAAGGGTAGTTTGAAAGTTCGAATTTCTAATTGAGATGCATAAGCATTTGTAAAGATTATAAACTATGTATTATAGTCCTACGGCACTATTATGGTGTTTTAAATGTATTTTCCCCTCCATGTAATGTAAATGCACTTCAAGGGTCACCTAAGTCGGTTACCAAAGTGGGAGAAGATAAAGATAAACCTATTTCATGATTTTAGGAAGATTCCTAAAATTTTCCAAGTTAAGGAGGTTGGTTTGAGTCTTGTTAGGATCGAATCATCCTTGGAGGATACAAAATAAGCTATAAAATGAAAGGAGAAGCTGTGTGAAATCAGGCATATAGAGAGAGGCTAGTATGTAGATTGTTTGGAGTGATTGAAAATCATGGTTGATGTTCATACTATGTAAGTTTTTAAGCCTCGAATAAAATCAATTACACATCATTTAGAGCAACCACTACACATGTCTAAAGCACTCAACCAAGTCAAAGAGTCTAGTTTCATCCATTTTCAAGCATGCAAATGTCCTAGAGCCATGTCTTAGCAAGAGCAAAGTCACTATAAACATTGTTCAAGGGTTTCAAAGGAAATGGTTTAGTCACACAGCTAAAGAACACTACATCACGCTACTTGTTGGGTGCATTTTCTACTCTATAATTAACATATTATCTTTGCGTCAAAAAACATGAGAGGACTCATAGGGGGTTGGCTTAAATCACACTTACACTTGCACATGCACTTAGGAGAACTACATGAGGCTTGATTTTGCATGAACACATGTAGTGTAGCACTTGGATTGGTTTTGTAAGGGTTGACCATCAATGGTAGTCCAGCATCACCACACATGATTTATCCTTTTGTTATCTAATGCTTTGATGGAGGGTAATCCATGTATCCATGGTTTCTACTTTGTCACAGGGGATTGCACGTTGTGTTGAGATTGTGTGAACAAGAGAAACATACAGCGAAATACATTTCCAAACAAATAAAGTACACAAGAATTTTCATAACTTGACTACAAAAGGGTCCAAGACCATATAGATCCAAAGCAAGACTATACAATAGTTATGCAGCCCTACACTAGTTCAATTTTAAGTTCACAGTAATAACGAAGCATCTAAATCTTTGATCAACTTGTTCCAACTTCTACACACTTAAATCTCCTATGTTCCAATATATATAGCTTAATCTTCATCTCCTCGTGTATTTGAACTATCATTCCATCGTTTATGATTGTTGCAAGTATTAATGTGTAAAACTGATTATGCATTGTCAATTGTGAATTAATTAGATCACAATAATCTCTTGCAACAAGCCCTTGTATCTTATATTACTTTTTTTTTATTTATATTTTTCAAGGTGTGAATCCGTCATATTGCATTTGTATTTTGTACAGAGCCTTTGGGTGAGCCGAGGCCCCATGAAATCTGTAGATAAGGCTTGTAAAGTTGTATAACCCCCGAAAGTAGTGTGCTCTTTGGGTCTGTGTTGGAGCCAATGTGAAATTCCAGACATGCGAGCATTTTCAACTTTTCATTCAATTGTATGATTTTGTTATATCTTACATGCACTCCAAACCTAATCCTGATGTGACTGGTATGACACATCAATCCATCAAGAACTCTTTTGTAATATAAAATGATATTGGGAAATATGTCAATTAACTTGTAAATGTAAGTCCACACCAAAACTCCAAACCAGGATGCTTGGCAAGGCACTTCAAATTTTTTGACTTATTTTGGAGCGCGGCTAGCAGAACGTATTTAGGTATTGTCAACCCCCCAAAAAAAGTCCTTTCAAACTCTATCACTACAAAATATTTGCATATGGCAGCATATATAGGAATTCCAGCCCATGCTATATTTAGTGCACCTATACTAATGCTTTTGAATGCAAGAGAAAAAACAATTTACACCAGGAACAGGACCCTCCACATGGCAGGAAGCTTTAGATATCTCCATCGATAGTTACTGTGATAATTAAAACTTACGTGTGAATACTGACGCAACTTCGGTTCTGCTTTCACTCTGTACATCTATAGATGCTTAACGTACATACTGATATGATTAATCGTGACAATTTCTATAAAGCCAATAATATTTGATCAACAGTTTGTGTAGCGCCAAACATCAACAAACTGTACACATTCATTGTAGGCTACAATTGTAGCTCCATTCTTCTCATAAAAGTAAATGCCTATCGACGTTATCAGACAATTGTACCCTGTAAAATAAATGTGAACATTAAATTAGACCTTGGTACTTTTTAAAATGAAATTGAACTTGAAATTAAATTATGAGAACCTTGGAAGACTATTTGGTCCTTAATAGAGCCTCACATTTATTGTAGACAAATCTAAACCTTGCACCACCTAAACCTCGTAACTTTGATTGTATTCTTCATGTTGCATACGGTTAATGTGCTTTGATCATCCTTTAAAAACAAAAAGCATAAAAAAATCTATTTTGGCTTATGAAATTATGTGCATTACAGGTCATAGCAGCAGACTTTCTGGGGATTTGAATATTTTGCACTAGAAAAATGTTTTATAATACGATGAGATTGCATTGAGCATGAGCAAAGTTGTTGGTTATAGGCCACAACGCTGCTGGAGTACTAATTTTTAGTGGTAACTGTTGGGAAAATGTATGTTGACTGATCCGGACATAATCTTAGATTAATAGAAGTGACATTCTGTCGGGATGGGAGCTGTAAACATAGATAGAGGACTGGTGCTTGGGGGTCAAATTTGAAA
This sequence comes from Taxus chinensis, assembly GCA_019776745.2. Taxonomy (NCBI): domain Eukaryota; kingdom Viridiplantae; phylum Streptophyta; class Pinopsida; order Cupressales; family Taxaceae; genus Taxus; species Taxus chinensis. The sequence continues at coordinate 54,687,825 of CM034152.1, read as the reverse complement.
TAGGTTGAATACCTCTCTTGAAGATGAGCAAGGCACCTCCCAAGCAGGAGAATTATTAGTAAGATGTTAGGCTGCATATACACATTAAATATTATTGCTTACCACCAAAAGAACAAGAGGTAATGATGTACTACATTTACACCTTTTCATTACTTAATTTAAATATTGTTGCTTACCACCAAATAAAACAAGAGGCAATCCCAGTGAACTCCTTTCGGTGTGATTGTTTAGCGAATTTGAATATGCATTGCTAATGATTTAGCATAGCCTCAAACGAAAGGTGGTTGTGCTGCATTACAACTTTGCATCACTAGGACACAAAATTTCATAGATTTATCTTTATTCATATGAGAATATCAATAATCGAAACTAGTAATGTAATTATGTTATCCGCCATCTAAATTAGTACCATGATGATGTTCAAAATCATATTCTTCAACTAATAACTTCTCGTAGGCTTTATTTTTCTGTGGAAAACTTCCATTACTATAATCATAATGAGATTATTTACCATTTTTCTTGCAGCCTACTTTCTTCCTAGATTACTATACTATTGAGAAGCTTTGATAGCCTGAAACTTTGATAGCCCGTGATCAAGGAGTACTATAGCCATGACCTTATTACCCACATTGCATAAAGAAATAAAACCTTCAATCATCTATGTTGTTGGATTGCCTTTCTTCTAGTATTAGAGCTATAAACACAACATTGATGAAAGAATAAACTTATAGTTAATTATGTAAAACTTCATCCCTCGTCTAACACAAAATAGTCGACACTTATCAAGAATACAGTTTTGAAACTCAAATGCACACTGGAAAGCCATACGACTTATGGCACTCATCATTCTTAACATCTTGACAACCATTGTAACTTTGGCCATATTAGGCTCTTGCAAAAGGTTCTTGAAAACATGTAATAGTTGGCTCCATGAATAGTGGTTGAGGCTCTTGTGAAAGAGTATTGTAGTAGGTTTTTGTGAATGTATACTAGTTAGCTCCATTGATTATGGCTCAGGCACAGGAGAAATTTTGTACAACATATTTTGGCAGACACATTCTGTATCTATTTATATCCATGGTATAGTCTTAAGCAGCATAAATTTCTGTAAGAACTTTTTTTTGTTTTTAGTTGTTTCTTTATCAATTACCACTTTTTAAAAGTCCTTGTGTTAATGGGACAACAACCCTCTTCCCTCCCAACTGCAATACGGAATCCCATAACACTTTCTTGATAACACTAAGTTGCATGCTGACTAACGCTATGGATATGGTACATAAGATAGAATTTTCTTTCCCTCATGCCAACGAAACAAAACCTAATACTGCGTTCAGTTACAAAACTCAAGTACCACCTGTGTGTATTTGTACTATGTGAAGTACAATATAAAGAACAAAACCACAATAATGAGAAATAAAGGTAACTTACAACCCCCACTAGTAGGGGTCGTCTTATCCATAAAGATAAGAAACATGTCAAATCCATAAGGATAAGAAACGTGTCAAATTGAAACCATCTATAGAAAAGACAAACATGGAATGGCCAGCTAAGAAAGTGAGATGAGTGATTGTAACGGAGATGTGGTCTTGTGCTCTCAAAATTCTGGAAGGTTCTTACAACAAAGCTCAGGTTCTGGAATTAGTGACTGGCTTCAAACTAGCTCAAGGTAAAAAATTGAATATCCTGAAATAGGAGACTCGTTACTTATTATTTGGGCTATGACATCCAACTCAAGTTGCAGGATGCTGTGCTATATCCTTAAGGAGGCCTTCCTTCTCTCCTTCCAACACGTCTTCAAGCTTTTGATTCAGCGAAGCCAACAAACCTGCTTGCGTGCTAGGAAACATCAGAGTTGATCTACCCTTGGAATGGGAGGGCCTGAATAACCAATGATTAGCCAAGACCTAGCAGCAAGCTATTTATCATGATGCCCAGTAGCATCATGCGGGTTTGTGTTCTTCTCGTGTCCATCACTCCTAATAATTATAATCATTAGAGATAGGGGGTACTCGTCATAGAAGATGTGTTTATTTGTGTTACATGTGGCAGCACACCAATTTAGCACCCAAAGGTGCATTAATGAGGGAAGGGGGGGTAAGTGATCAAGCCCCCATGCTCCCATGAGCACTCGTCTAAGTGCCCAAACTACTCATCAATTTGCACTCTTTCCTTACCAAGCTACTCATCTCTTTTGTAATTTCCCAGTGCACCTGCCCCTTTCCTCTGTTTCCCATCAGACCATTTCACCTTGAGGAGTAAGTAGAGGAAGACACAGCAAAGGCAGAAATGGTCGTGATGCACTTTTTCCTTACCAAGCTCCTCACCTCCTCTGTAATTTCCCAGTGCACTTGCCCCTTTCCTCTGTTTCTCAGCAGACTATTTCACCTAGAGTAGTAAGTAAAGGAAGACACGGCATAGGCAGAAACAGTCGTGATGGTGGCAGTCACTGGCAGGGGACATGAACCTAGTTGTGAACAAGGGAAAATAGCAGAAACTTTGGAGTAAACTTCGTTAGACAATGGGCAGAATGGAGAATCACAAGAAATGGTACCATAAATGGTGAAAACTTCTGGGAACTCTTGATATTATTGACAGGAAAATTCAGACACTTCTACAAATGGTATTAGAAACTTAACAAATTCAAGAAAGCAGAGATACAGTGTAGGAAAGTGCTGGAAAATTCTAGAAAAAAACTGGAAACTGCTCAAACATTTGCAAAAATTTCCAGTCCCTCTAGGAGTTTCCAGCAGTTTCAGAACTTTTAATACCATGCAGCAGCACTTGGGAAAAAATCAAACATTCATTTTACCATGTCATCCAAATTTTTACATGTAAATAGAAAAACATAAGAAAGGAAAAACAAAAGACGATCAGGTCCTGAAATTACAAAAACAAGATAACCCACTTAGGGTGCCTGTTCCTCATCACCGAATGACATAAAAATCAAGGATTCATCTAATCTTATCAATCCAAATTTTTAGGTATGCAAGGAAAAACATTAAAAAACAAAAGAACACAATGTCTTCACATATAAAATCAAGGATACCAATTTGCAATACCCACAGCCCATTATCACCCAATTACAAAGATCAAGCATTCATTTAAACAAAGTCTATATCAATTCAAATTTAACCACACACACGGATACATGAAAAGATAACAAGTTCATTAAGACCTCATATTTCAAAGATAAATGTTAACCAATTTGCATGGCTGGACCTTATTTGCAACCAGCATATATTTATGGAACATTAGGAACGGCAATTATGAAAAACAGAAGGATTCATTTGACCATACAAGAGAAAATTTTTACTTATGGAAAAAGAAACGTGAAAAAACTAGAAGATCTGCATGGTCTCACATATGAAAAATGAAGGACATCCATTTGGGGAACTTGTAACTTATTGCCCAATTACAAAAATCTAATATCTATTTAACTACTATGTTGCCAGGATACGGGTACGGGTATGGGTTCGGGTACGAGTTCGATACGCGGATACGTCGATTTTTAAAAACTCTTGGGTACGATACGTATTGGATATGTCCGTACACACACATATATAATTCATATACTCATTTTACTCATTTTTTAGTCCATAAGAAATACAAAACTTGAAGAATATAGTACGATCGATGTTCAAAACATTCAATATACTTAAGATTTTACATTTTCTATGATATATGAATATTGTATTCCTTTGTGTTTGCATTCATTTCCTTTGAGATTAATTTTTATGCTGCAATGATGGCCATAAAGGACCTATTTAATTAGGTTGACTCTAACCTGCCAATGATAACTAAAGAGGTCAGTCCAATGGTTGGCCCTTGCATTCATATCATCCAAAAACACATTCTAATCATTTTCATCTGCACTATGCATGCAACGCAGGGATTATCCCAGAAAATCATAGCTTTGAGCGTATGCAACCTGGTAACTGTGGTTTCAGGTTTCCTTTTTCCCCCTTTTTAAACTGTTTATAATTATTATTCTAGGCTCGACGGATATGGCTTGGGATAACTGGGTAGCCGTATCTAGGTGTATCAGATACGCACTAGGTAAGGGGTCATATATGGATATTCAGCTGCTCTATTAATAACATGAGTCATAGTTCAAAACTTACTGAATCGCATATGCACGGGAAATACTAACAAAATGAAAAGAAGTGATCAAATATTCCCGAGGGTTTAGACTATAGAGTATTAAATTGTAGATCCTCTCATTGAAACAAGAGAGTCGCACCAAGCCAACTCAATAAAGGTTCATACTGCAACCTAACCTTGGGGCACGTAATGATTTCTGTATTTCATTGCTCAAAGAATGTGCAGAAAAGATCTACAATATAAACTTATCCAAATCTTAACCAAGAATCATGATGTCCAATAGAAATATTATGGACCCCAACGAAGCAGAAGCATAGAAACCAAGTTAAAATTAAAAAAAATTAAAAAATTTAACCCTTTTGCTGTCCAAACCTGTGGGTTCACCATGGATACGACCCGGGTACGTCGAAATGTACCCAGGACGTACCGGGATATATCCACAGCAAATCCGAACCTGTACCCACACGTATCAGGTAGGGTACGGGGGGGGGGGGGACGAACCCTGGTAACATAGTTTAACTACTAAAGCATATATATCATTTCAATTTTTTCATTATCACAGGGAGACAAAAAAATTAAAAAGTTCATCATGGCTTCATTTTTAAAAAGCCAAGGACATCAAGTTGGAGTACCTATCCCTTATCACCAAATTGCAAAGAAAGCATACATTCATTTAACATTATCAGTCCAGATTTCTGCATATGTATAGGGAAACATAAAATAAAAACTCTGTTACCAGGAAACGCCTAGCCCCCATCCCCCGCCGTTTCGCCCTTGAAACGTTTCCAAAATGGAAACTCCTTCGAAACGTCCTAGAGATAAGTATACATGATAATAAATCAATGTCACTCTGTTATTGAAGATGCAGGTGCTCCTCACCAACCTTGGCCCAACTGGAGCCCCCTTCCTTGAGAACCTTAAGCATTCAGTAGCCCCATAATGAATCTCATAGGCAAGGAAAATATGGGTATGCTCATCACCGATCTACCTCAAAATTTTGCACAGAGTAGGCATTGAATTGATATTATGAAACCAGTTAGACAAGAACAAAATCGACAGCCTGTGATCAGAAAAAATTCGGGAAAGAACAATCTTACGCTAATATCAATGGCTTCACTTTTACCTTATTCTCAAGGTAGTTCTAGTCTACATTCTTTTGCAGGCCTGACAAGTGTGGGCGGAGGTGAGCTAATATAACATTGGTTCCCAAGTTCCAACAGGGCTGTAGCGAGGCCTGGAATGCCTGTGCATGCTCCCCATTTCATAACAGTTTTTTCAAAGAATGAAGAAATTGCCGAGATGGGGTGGCCAGATAGTGGGCCAGAACCAGAGAACAATCCCTAGTCCAGCAACCTGCTTCTTCTTTGCCTGTAAGGTTACCTGTTTTGATTTCATGCTCCTGTATAAGAAAAGTCCCATTTGCAATATCAACCTCTCTGATATTGGCAATGATAGATGCCTTTTGAAAAAGGCTTAACATAAGAAATTACACAGTGAAATCCAGAAAATCAAAACTAAGATCTGCGTGTCAGGTTCAATAACTGTCTTTGCAAAAGATTCTACGTCTCCATCTCCTTATTTCCAGTGGTTTATTATTGATATTTATCCAAAAACAGGTTTCACAGTGGCACCTCTTATGATAGGTATGCTTTTAGTTTTAGAAGGAAGTTCCATGGAAGGGGCAACTGCAACTATGTTCATGTTGCAGATGGTCCCATGCAACCTCAAACTTCAGGGGATAGCAAAGAAATAGAATCTTCACCTAAAAAATATAAGCAGCTACCACTTAGTAGAAAGAATTTCAGAGACAGATAGAGGCTCAGAGCTAGGATTTGCAGCACTATCAGAGAATATTTCGTTACTAAAATAGCAATTTGCAATCAATAACTAATTGTTTTATAAACATCTTTTGATTCTCTCTCTCATCCAAACCTCCTAATTTTCTCTGCGAGTATAATATTATTAAATCTGTGCGGCCATTTCAGTGCAGAACTGCTCCTGAATAATCTCAGTGGCACCCACTAGATTATTTTTTGCCGTGCAGTTGAATGGGACCAGGCTCTTAGACGAATTACTTTATGTGATCTATAAGTAGGCATTCGGTAACCAGTTTACACACAATACTAAATAAAAGCCAGCCTATGACATTGTATACTGCTAGACTACAACATACCTTCGGTGCATAGTTCGATTCTTCGGGTTTGGTCAGGACAGAACCTCAGATATACAGGTTACAAAAAATAAGGTATACCCACTTGGAGCACCTGCCCCTCATCAACAACTTACGTATAAGGACTCATTCAACCATACCAACCAGAAGTTTCAAATACAAACTGAGAAACATGAAAAAACCAAAAGATCAACATGGCCTCACAATTCAAAAATCAAGGATACCCATTTGGGGAACTATACCTTATCACCCAATCACAAAATCAATCATTCATTACGGCCTCATATTTAGGGAGACCCACTTAGGCCACATGCCTCTTATTACCAATTTACAAAAATATACATTCATTTAACCACACTAGCCATGTTTGTAATTTTAAAAATATGAGAGATTCAAAACAAAAAAGTTGAAATTCATTCTAACAAAAAGAATTCTGCAAAACAAGAAGAAATCAACCACAGAGTTTCGTTTCAATCAAATATTCCAAAGCATTCAGGACTTTGATTAACATTCGATGTAGCATCAGCCCAAATATTTGTATATGCACAAGGAGACATGAAAAACACGAAAAGTCTACCATGTCCTCGCATTTTAAAAATCAACGACACCCAATCAGAGCACCTTCCTATCATCACCCAATTCTAAAACTCAACTATAACTATATAGATTTTTACATACACAGATAAGAAAGTCAAAATATTCAATCTTGCTTAAAAACTTTAAAAATACCAATGTCTTCGCTCTGCCACTGGGGATCCAGATCTTTCTGAGGAACCTTAGCCCACCTGAAGCCCCCTTCCTTCAGAGCCTTAAAGCATTCAGTAGTCCCGTAACGAAGCTCATAGGCCAACAAAATCTGGGTATGCCCATCACTGATCTGCCTCAGAGTTTTGCACAGAGCCGGCATGGAATTGACATCATACAGCAAGTCAGACATGAGAACAAAATCAGCAGGTTGAGAAAGGCCTGAGTCTGAAAGGGAACTCTCGTCGCCCCATAATAATTCCTTCACTCTAACCTTGTCTCCAAGTTGGTTTTTTTCTACATTTTTCAGCAGGCCTGGCAAGAGTGTGGGAAGGTCTGTTAATATTACATTGGCTCCCAAGAGGGATGCAGTTAGTCCTGGAATACCTGTGCCTGCACCTAATTCTACGACAGTTTTTTTATTGAATGAAGAAGGCGGCCAAGTGGGTGTGGTCAGATAGTAGGACAGAACAAGAGAGCAATCCCATGTCCAGCAACCTGCTGCTTCCTCACCTGTTAGTGGATCAGTTACGTTTTCATGCTCATCTATGAATAAAGTCCCGTTAGCAATCTCAACTTCTCTGGTATTTCCCATGAGAAATAGCTTGCGAAAATGGTTATTTCACCGCTTGGTTTAATCGTGATGGAAACCCTTGACCGCGGCAGTCGCCCAGTTGGACAGATCAGATCAAACCTTCTGGATGTCCAGTTATTGTTGGTGATCGGTAATGAATTGGAATTTGGGGGTGATTTTTTTCTTACAATTAGTTGTAATCGGCTGTTTTAGTTGGGGATTCTTTTCCTATGCAAGTAATCACGGCCAATTTCCTTTTTAAGTCGCCGTAAGGTTTACTTTGATGGCCGTATGATCGTATTTATACCTTTTTTTTCCCTCAAAATAAAATCAGTTTCCCTCTTAAATAGCATCATTGTTTTTCTCTTTAAAAATAAATTGTAATTGTTTTAAATTTTTGCATCTTCTATTATTAGATAGACCAAAGGTTTCAAAAGATTTTGATATAGAATAAATTTTTAATTTATTTAGAAAATAATCTGCATATTTATCGAGTCTATGGCTATGCCCTAATCCCACATTGGAAATTGTTACTATTTTTATTGTTTTATTGTTGGATTATAGCTACCTCATATTGATTTGATTACTTCGTTGTTATTGTAAGCATGCCAGGACCCTCCTCTCATATTAATCAAAACTACTCAATGTGTCTACGCTAATAATTTAATGAAGTTAACTAAGACAAGTGGCTCTTGAATTAATAATTTAATAAAGTCAACCAAAACAAGCGTCTCTCAAATTGATTTTCTCGGGACTTAGATTATGAAGCCTCCAACAATCCCTACATTTTCTTAGATTGCATTATGAGGTTGTTCGGGCGTGGATCCTGTTTTTTGGTCTTCTGGAATCAACATTGAAGTGTTGGAGTTCAAATGGTTAAGTTTGGAGACTTCAGGAGCATTCTGAAGTCATGTGATGTTTTTGTGTTGCGTAATTGTTGCATATTTGTTGTTAACTAACGATTAATCGGCTATTGTCACAGTGATGGATTTTCACCTTTGGATAGAGACAGATTCGGGACTTAGCCATTTTCAAGATTATGATCTATTTTTGGAAGATGGCATGCAGAGCACACAAACGAGATGAAGACTTGTGCAACATGCATCGGCTATTTTTGGAAGAGCAGCTATGGAGCGCTTTGCATGGATGCGGGCTAAAGATAGAATTGCGACTAATAGTTAACTGGGAGAGGTTCATTGTTAGCATTCTTGCATGTGAGCCTATTATTGTAAGGGCACATGACTATTCTTAGCATGCAACCTATTTTGGGATTAGATAAGCGGTGAAGGGAAAGTCCCCACCCTTATAAATATGTAATGAAGTGTGTAGTATAAAAAGAGGTGTAAGAATTGTATTACTGTGAGATTATGCTATCAGATCTGTTACACGCATGAGCATATAATGTTATTATTGTAAGAAGCTTCTGTGTATTCCTGTGTTTTTAATATAATGGAGTGTATTGGCTGAATCAGAGTATTAATCCTGAGTATAATTGGTTCTTGCATGCTTGATTTCATCATGGTTATCATTTAGTCTGTTATTCTTAGAATCTAGATCTGTACATGCACTGTAGAATGATGTATTAATTATGGATCTGAATGCATTAAGTCTTCATCATGCTAACATCCTACAACAACAACCCTAAAGAGGGGCCTGGTACCTTTGCGTGCTTCAGGTGAGTGCTCAGTCTAGGCTGAGTGATGTGCCAGCTCGCCTGGGCTTTTACTGGTAAATTCTAGGCTACATCATTGGTTCCACTTGCCAGGGACCTCTTTTTAGTTGTTTTCAGGATGGTTCATGATGAAGACATACCGGTTGACCCTAGCAAGTGTTGAGGAGTGGATACATGACCTAGAAGAAGAATACACATGGAGGTTCAACACTGGATCTGAGTTTGATGCACACACATGGGTGGAGCAGAATCTATATGACTGTTTGTATGAAAGCTTCTTCACTATTTTTCCAGTAGAATTGTACGAGTGGCTGGTTGCTTATGCATCTAAATGGAATTGGAGGTATCACACACTTGTCTGGATGCAGGAAGAATTTCAGACCCTTTATGATGCTGATCTGATTTGGACTCGCATTGTGGATACGTGGTTCCATGGTGTTTTGAACAGTTATATCTTGGAGTACTCAATTTCCACTTATTCATGCCCAGAGGTAGCTGAATTCCAATTTTTATGATATCCAAGGGGAACTTACCTGCAAGGCATTCCACTGGCAATCAAAATTTTGATGGTAACCCTGAACTTGGAGAGTAAACTGATGGCTAACTAAACCCCACCACGCGTGGGGGCAGGAGCAGGTTTGGTGAAAGATGGAAGACCTAGCGATAGAGAGGAAGAGAGAGGAAAGGTGGCTTAAGTATAATGAGGTGCATGAGAGGGAGATAGAGAAGCAGTGGGATGTTGCAGAGTGAATGGCATTGTGGAGAGAGATAGTTCGTGAAGGATTTGAAGTTCACACAGAAGACATGGAACCCAAGCATCAGGAACTCCCCCATTTGGGAAAGCATGACAGGGAACCCTCCTCGGCCTCACACAGAAGAGCACATTAGCAGAAATGACCTGGGCCATGGGCACGCATCTGAATCCACCTGGAAACTTTTCCCTTGCACTTGGTCTTCCAGTATCTAGTACAACAAATAGTCAGCAAGCTAATTCAGGTAGTGGGAGAGTAGGAGTGAGTCATATAAAAAGCACATCGATGGAAGTGCAAATGTCTTCATTGTTATATGGGAGTACCTTTTTGGGTGTATCATCTGCACAGAATTCAGGCACAAGACTTTTGGACTCTCTTCTGGGAGTAGTAACACTTCACAGACTGTCAGGGTATAGTTCAGTACTACTATTGGGACACAGGGAAGTACATCTTCTGGTCTGACCCCAGCTACAGGTTCAGGATCAGGAGGTATAGGTGGCTCTAGTTCTAGTGGATCTGGTGGTTCTGGAGGTAGAGGAAACACAGGAGGTTCTGGATCAGGTGGGCAAGGTCCACACCAACCCCAGAATATTTACATGGAGATGTCTCTTCATCTCCTAGAGTATAGGGGCATAGAAGATGTTGTTGAACACATGCACATGTGTGAAATACTGTGGCACACAAAAGGAATCATGGCTTCTGAGCATAGGGAAAGCCAATTTGCTACTACGTTACAAGGGTGCACACACAGTTGGTACAGAAATTTTGACCCTGATCAGACTTGCGTAGACTATACAACTTTAAAAGATGCTTTCCTTAAAGAGTTTCACATCCCTGAGTTTGAGCAGAAGAGTATAAGTGTGCTCAAGGATATTAAGCAAGGCACTACTGAGAGTGTCAGAGAGTATGATGCTCATTTCAAAATGTTGTTATGTAAGTTTTCTTATGATATTCATGCAAGCCAACATGCACAATGGTTTGTTGGAGGCCTGATTACACCTTTTAGAAGGGCACTATCACATAAGACATACACTGATCCATGTGAAGCACTTGAAGTAGCTTTACATGTTGAGGCAGTTGGAAGTATAGACACTGGGGTGAGCCCATTTTTAGAAGCACAGATCATAGCTATGGAAAAGCAGTTGGAGAAGCTATCAGAAAATTCAGCACATGAGACATGCACACAGGGATTTGGTGCACAAATTGTGAAGTGGAAGGTCACACAAAGGATAGTTGTCCCCACAGATCTATGCACTCATTGTTGTTATACAGTGAGATATGTTATTTAAACCATGATGCTAGCCACTGCCCATTACTGCAACACACAATAAGGAAGAACGTTTCATGCTACTGTAAAATTTGTAGGTCCACGACTCATGACACAGAAGACTACTGGCTGATTGGTCAGATCCATGACACTATAGATATTGGTGTATGATAGACAAGAGTTTCAGATAACTCTAAAGGCAAGAACAAGCATCAGGATCAGGATCACAATCAGGCACGCTATGATCAGAATGAAGGGCATTTTGAAGGTGGTCATGGTAGAGGTCGAGGATACCATGGTGGATTCAGAGGATGAGGCCATGGTGGTGGAAGAGGTGAGTTCCCTCATGGGAACATGTTATACATGTGGATCTCCTGACCACTACAGGCATGAATGTCCTCAGAATATTACATGTTCTTTCTGTGGAAAGAATCATAGTTATGAGGAATGCCTAGACTTGTATGAGCATCTTAGCAAGCAACATAAACAAGAAAACAAAGGCACATGGATGGTTAGGATACAACGCGCTGTGGAAAATCAGTGGATGCCCAAGTTGGAACCAGAATCTGAGGCATTGCAAGTAAGGATCACTACCCACGTTGAAGTGATGCACACCAAAGAAGCATTGCAACAGAGGCCTACCATCACTAAGGAGGAGGTTCTACATGCACGGTACCCAGATCCTACCCATCAGAAGGAGGTTTATCAGGAAACCATGGAGGTACTCAGAAATCTTCAGGGTGAAATACAATATTTAAAGGAGAAATCACGGAAGATGGAGCAAAAGAAAGCATCAGAGACGGTCCAAACTGATATGGATGACTTGAGAGAAGTGTGCAAAATGTTGCACCAGGAGAATATCATTCCACTATTAGGGAATTGGTTAAAGGGAAACACTCCATGCAAGTATTGAGACTGGATGGCAGATCCTGCATGTGAATCTTCCCCCTCATAGCCTAGATTATGACAAGGAAATCACTCTGAATGTTGTTGTGGATGGGTGGCTATTGAGTAATATATTGATTGATACAGGTGTGAAAGTCAATGTTCTTACTTTAGATGCATGGGTACAAATGGGGAGACCCCCATTGCAGCCATCCTCTAATGTATTGTTCATGGCTAATCAGACTAAGGCCACTCCCATCGGAGTTTTAAAAGATGCATCCATTACCATACAAGGAGCCAAGTTCACTGGAGATTTTGAGGTCTTAGCGCTGGCAGAGGTAGATAGCTTCCCAGCTCTACTGGGGCATCCTTGGTGCTATGCAAATAATGTTGATCTTCGGTTCAACAAGGGTTATATCAGCTTTGAAAACAAGGAGGAAAGGGTTATTATCCCATTAACAGATGGAAAATATGTGCCCTATGTTGAGCCCTTGAGTGAGGAAGACCTGAATAGGATTTATGTACGTGTCGTCTAGGATCTAGAGGTGCTTGAGCCATCTAAAGAAGGAATCATTCAGTGGGAGGATGCACAGTCTATCAATGATACTACAAGTGTTGCTTGTGATAATTGGGCTCATAGCACTTATGAGTTGGTAGGGCGTGAAGTAAATAGTATATTTTCTAGGGATAGTAGACCGCATTATATCAGGAGAATAGGTAACAACTCGGTACCTCATTACACTGGAGAAGGAGACCCTATGGTGTTCCTGTGTGCCATGGAGGAACAGTGGATAGACCAGTTGGAGAGAAGGAATATGCTAGCATATACCCTACGTGGGACAACAACGCACTGGTGGGTGGTCCACAAGGATAATCTTGTAGGATGGAATGAAATTAGGATTTCTCTTGCTACTAGGTTCTTGAGGAGCAATGCACCTACTCAAATATGTACTTATCATGGTAATCAACCTATTCAACACCACGTTCAACAGTGTGAGAGACTCTGGATAGAAGGGCAGGAAGCTTTACCACCTTCGCTCTGGGTGCACAAGTTTTATTCCACTTTACAAGGCTGCGCACGTGCTTGGTATGTATATGCAGAACTCCATAGAGAGACTAGAAATTGGTAGGATTTAATTACAGGAATGACCCAGACATTTGACTTCTTCTCTACCAAGCCTCTGGTAGAAGAAGCATTAAAGGTTATAAAGTGCTTAACTATGGGGGATAGTGCCAAGGTGGAGGAACTCATTCAAGAGTTATTTGATGAAGGAGACTCAGGAGCACATTTTGTTGAAGAAACAGAGACAGATGCCACACTACTTAAACATGCTTTCCTTGAGAAAGAAAAAGGAAAAATGGTCTACTTAGTGGATGATGAAGAAGTAGAAAATCTGGATGTAGACCATTCAACAAGTAGGCATGAGGTGTTGGATAGTGCAGATAAGACCACACACACTATCATGAACCTATGAAGACAAAGAAAGTGAATATTGGATCAGATGTTGAGCCTAAGGAGGCCATAATTGGAGACTATTGGTCAGACTCTGAAGTGGAAAAAATCATAGAGTTACTATGGGATTATCAGGACTTATTCCCTCAGGGGTACCATGAACTTAAAGGCATGCATGAATCATTAGGGGAGATGAAGATAAATCTTAAAGAGGGTGCACACCTAGTTAGAAAGAGACCCTACAGGATGAACCCCAACTTGCGTGAAAAGGTCAAAGAAGAGATTGAAAAAATGTTGAAGTCTGGAATCATCAAGCCCCTCGACAAGTCAGAATGGGTTAGTCCAATGGTGATCAGTATCAAGAAGGATGGTCAGATTAGGATCTGTGTGGACTACAGGGAGCTGAATGCTGCATGTGTGACTGATCCCTTTCCTACGCCATTCACTGAGGAAATACTAGAAGGCATTGCAGGGTGTGAAATCTATTCATTTACAGATGGGTTCTCTGGGTATCATCAGGTTAGGATTTCCCAGGAGGATCAGGAAAAGACTACTTTTACTACTGAATGGGGTAGCTTTTCCTATACTGTGATGCCTTTTGGACTGAAAAATGCCGCTGCTGTATTTTCATGCATAGTTGTTCAGGCATTTAAATATTTTATTCACAACTTCTTACAGGTTTATTTAGATGATTGGATGGTGTATGGACTGGTTAAAGATCATTGTGACAATCTACGCTTAATGTTTGAAAGATGTAGACAGTTGAGTATCTCTTTGAACATCAAGAAGTGCATATTTTCTACACCATTTGGAATACTGTTAGGACACATAATCTGCAAGGAAGGTTTGTTGGTTGATCCAGCTAAGGTTGCAGTCATTATCGGCCTGAAAGAGCCTACCAGTCAAAGTGAGGTGCATGGATTCTTGGGTCACACAGGTATTATAGGAAATTCATAAAGGGGTATGCCAAAGTTTCCACACCTTTGGAGGAGTTATTGAAAGGAAAAGGTACATTCTACTGGGGAGAACCCCAATAGTGCACATTTAAGACATTGAAGGAGAAACTTACTACCACGCCTATTCTGCACTTTCCTTCATGGGACCAACCATTTCATGTACATGTGGATGCCTCTGGCATGGCCATTGGCATGGTGTTGGCTCATCCTGGAGAAGGTATTATAGATCATCCTATCTATTTTGCTAGTAGAAATTTGACTCCTGCAGAGCAGAATTACACCACTACAGAGCACAAAGCTTTGTCAATGATCTATGCGCTACATAAATTCAGATAGTACCTACTAGCTACACCATTTGTATTTTATACAGATCACATGGCATTGAAGTATTTGGTGAACAAGCCCATTTTACAGGGGCACATATGTAGATGGGTACTCTTATTTCAAGAATTTGATTTCACAGTTGTGGTAAAACTAGGGAAAAGTAATTCTGGACCAGACCATTTATCCAGAATATAGTCAGGAGAAGAAGCACATGCCATTGAAGATACCATGCCTGATGCACATAGTTATATAGGTTACAACGAGCACCATCAGAATTAGAGGACATTGTTTGTCTTTCTACGAATAGGTATGGCACCAGAAGGAATGAAATCCTTAGAGAAGAAACAACTTGCTATACGTGTGGCACCCTATATGTTGATTAGCGGTGACCTGTACAAGTTAGGTCAGGATGAAGTATTGCACCATTGTGTACTGGAACATGAGCACACAGATATCATGGAGGAAGCTCATGGTGGTATTGCAGGTGGCCACTATGCAGGTGATGCCACTGCTCGCAAGATTCTACTCATTGGATTATGGTGGGAGACCCTGTATAAAGATTGTAAGGCATATTGCAAGGCTTGTGATCACTGTCAGCATCTTGGGAAACTAGGTCAATGAGATGAAATGCCTCTAAGACCTATTACTAGTGCAGAACCATTTGAAAAATGGGCTATTGATTTTGTGGGTCCTATTTCACCAGCCACGCACAGGACTGGATCACACTATATCATCACTTGCATAGACTATCTGACAAGGTGGGTAGAAGCAACACCTACAAAATATTGTACAATGGCTACAACAACCAGGTTTCTATGGGAAAATATTATTACAAGGTATGGATGTCCTTTGAGTTTGACCAGTGATAGGGGCACACATTTTTTGAATGAGACAATCAAGATATTATTGGATGAGTTTATGATTGTGCACCATAAGACTACACCCTATCATCCTCAGGCTAATGGAACTGTTGAGGCTTTCAACAAAATTTTGAGCCAGACATTGACAAAAATTTGTGATGTTGGAAGAAAGGATTGGGATGATAAAGTGTCTGCAGTGCTTTGGGCATATCAAACAACATATAAAAGGTTGAACAAAGCCACACCATTTCAGTTAGTGTTTGGCACAGGAAGTAGTTCTTCCTATAGAATTCATGCTACCTTCTTTGTGTATTGCACATGCTGGAGGTTTAGCTGATGAACAAGCATTAGAAGAATGGATTGAAAAGTTACTCAAACTGGATGAGCAATGAGCAATAGCACGTTGGAGTCAAAAACAAGAAAAGGCCAGGCAGAAAGCATGGCATGACAGGCACATCAGGGATAAAAAGTTTGAGATTGGACAGATGGTGCTCCTTTATGATTCTAAGTTTTTGCACCATCTAGGAAAACTCAAGGTACATTGGTTGGGGCCGTATGTTATCACTCACATACTTGAAACAGGCACTTGTCAATTAGAGGCACTTGATGGAATACAATTACCTGGGTACTTCAATGGGAGTAGGCTGAAGCCCTACTATAAATAAGTCTTCTTGGTGTTTGTAATAAGGTAGTGTTGCCATTTAGATTAGGTTTTCAATTCTACATTTCCTTAATGTATTTCCTTCTTTGTCACTATGCTTTGTCAATTTAGTTGGTGTTTTTGTGTAATAAGCATGTTTGCGCACCAGAAGCTAATTATTATTTGAAGAATTTTTATGCGCAGAGGACTGCACATACCATTAGTGTGGGGTGGTTATTGATATCCAGGTACAAGACTGTTGAAAATAAGTACACATGAAAGGAACAAACTGCTACGGGTGCTATTCAAGTTGGAGAATTGTAAAAAAAAGAGATTGCTTTTGGAAATAAGGACCATAGGTGGAGATGAATGAAGAAACAAGTATAACATGAGGTAAGCAGGGGCCATGGGAACTACCAAGGGAAGGCACAGTGGTGAGGTACTCAGGTGCATGGAGGCACACTAAAGAGAAGTTCCATGGCTAGAAGGTAGGAAGGTGCTAGAAGGTTATAGCTTGGGCACGAAGATGTACCATGCAGAAAGAATGAAAATGGTCGATTAATGAGAGGATTGTTGGTAGGTGAAGGAGCAATAAATGCACTAAATTTTTGAAAATATATATAAGGATGGGATGTGAGTTCATTCTTATCATTGAATTGTGAGAATTTGAAAAGAGCTAAGTGTAGACGAGCTGAGAGAATCATGTGGAGGTGTGAAGAGTGTGAAATCAGACGTGGAGAGAAGTTTTTTACACAGAAGAATCTTGCATCCCCATAGGTGAAGGGTTTGAGTGAAGCAGACACATTACGAAAGAGCTAGGGCACGTAATTTCCACTAGGGCATGAAGATTCGAACTAGGGTTTTAACTTGCTTGTTACAGAAGATAGAAAGGAGATATTTTCAAATGGTGCCGAAGAAAGCACCTGCAACAGGAGTAAAAGGGAAGAAGAAGGTCAAAGTGGAAGAAGAAATTGCTCCCGAGAGTAATTTCTCAGAAATGCAGTATCTAGAGGGCATGATTGTGGGACAAGAATGGGATTCCCACATCCATAAATGTAAGATCAGTGATTACAACCATCACACATCAGATAATAAGAAGGAATTAGATGCATTGTTGAGCACGAAAATAAACAAGCACACAACAGAAGACATGCCAGTGTACGATGACGCTGGAGAGAAGTTACTAAAGTAGATTGGAGTCTACCAGTTGTACGAGCTGCCATATTTTGGAAAGTATGAACCATTGTATCGATGGTTGATGAGCAGAGTCCATGAGGACTTCTTCTACTTCGTCAGATGGAGGGTTAGAATCACAGTTGCCTTAATTTCAATAGTGACAGGATTAAGGGCCTCAGGAGCAGATCTGGAGAGTGAATTAATAGATAAAGCAGTGATCCTGGAGACAAGGAAGGAGCTTGGATATACCAAGGGTCCACATGGCATGGACATTGATAAATTGAAGAAGTACCCAGTGGTACAGGCAACTGCACATCTGATAACAAAGTTGAATGACCAAGAAAGGTGGTCGCAGGTGAATACAATGTGGCTGCACGTTGCAAGGAAAATGTCTCAAGGAGTGGTCTACAATATCATGGATTACATAGCAAAGACAATCATTGAAGAAGCACGTACAGGTGACAGAATTAGTTTTGGCACTATTTTATTGTCTTTGGTGTTTATGGAGATTGGAGTGCCCGATGGGCCAAAGGAAAAGATTTGGGAGTACCCCACGGAAAATAAATCTCTGGTAGAAAGATTTGATAAGTACTTATGCAGAGGGACCATGAGTGGGCCATTTAAACAGAGGGTGGAGATGTGGTATGACAGGCTCCACATGACATTTGAAGAGGAGTGGCGCATACCCAAGGAGTTACCTTCAGTGGTGGGTAAGGTAGTACAGTTTGTGGTCTACCAACACTTTTTGCATCGCATGATTTGTGATGAAGGATGAAGCTTGGAGCCCTTGGTGCAAACTACCATATGCCTTCACAACACACTACTTATAGGCATCAGTTCACTGGTTCATAGATGCCTAAACTTCATCACAGATAAGGTAGATTGTGATTACCACACCCTGAGAAAAACATATGTATATCTAGGATGGACTACCTACATTGAGAGGCTTATCTCAGATGTAATAAGCATGAAGCCGGTAAGCTTGGTAGTAGGAGATGTTGGAGCAGTGCTTGTGTATCTTCAACTCAAGCCCAAGCTAGAGAACAATAAATATGTGGAAAATGAGTTAGGGCTTCCAAGGCCACCTAAGGGTAAGCATACAATAGAGAATGTGCCAACTCCACAGCTTGTAGAGACTATAGTGGTGGATGAAGAGGAAGATGAATGAGAAGATAGTGGTGGCCTGGAGCATAGAGGATGAAGGTAGCCTATAGACAAGGTAGAAACTGAGCGCGTGACTACACCACCTCAGGTGCAAGAAGGAGGTGATGAGGACCTGGATGTAGTACAAGGAGAGTGTCATTTCAAAAGGGTATTCAGAAGAACCAGAACCCAAGGTGCTACACCACAGTCAGTGCGTAGATCACCTTGAATCTCTCCACAGAAGGAGACAACTGAGAAGAGAAGGAGAAATTTGAAGCTAGATGAGGAGGAGGAAGAGTCTGAGGAGAGCATGCCTGAATCTCCTACACCACCAGAGGACGTAGAAGAGCCAAAGGATGAAGAAATGAAGGATGGAGAAGGAGTAAAGGAGGTAGATAGAACAACGCAAGAGACTACTCAGAGCATAGCAGGCCAAACTCCAAATCTTGATGCTCAAGTTCCTAAGGGGCCAAGGTCAAAGAGGACAAGTGGGGAGTATACTGCACCGGTCCTGGGCTACACTGAGGACACAAGTAAAATTATCTGTGCCCATTTCCAAAGCATGGTGGGCCTTAAGGAATTATATGGATGGGAGCTGATGGATGAGGACATGGCCACCGTGTACATAAGGAAACAACTGTCTTGGTCAATGCAGACACATATGGATGAACCAGACTTCGACATATGTGAAGAATCCTGTGTATCAAGAAGATTGAAGAAGACACCTCAGGCTAGACACATAACAGTAAATCCTACTGTTATGTTGGATGAACAAGTAAGTAATGCCTTGGTGAAGGTATCTATAGAGGTGGCAAGGAGGAATGTGGATAAAGTTGCAACTATTAGGGCACTGAGGGAAGAGATTAAGGCCAAGGATGTAGAGATCACATGCTTGAAACAAGAGAAGGACTTAGAGCAGAAAAATAATGGGGTTCTTATTGGCATGGTAGAGGAGATTGGGGATCACGTCCTCCAAGCAAGACCACACTTAGAGCCCAAGGTGCCCAAAAATTTCCCTTCGGCTATGCACTATGTGCACACTTTGGTTGATATGGTGCTTGAAGAGGGACCAGTTAAAGTGCCAGCACCAAAAGACCCTGAACAAGGAGGCAGAGAGGGAAAAGGCTGCAGTGATTAGAAAAATTTCATCATACAAGGCATTGCTTCAAACCCTTCAGGAGGAGCTGAAGAAAGCGGATCAAGCATTGAATATTTGCACAGCTCCGGAAGCAGTCATCAGAATAAGAATAATGGTAGATGACAATGAAGTCCTAAAAGATACAAAGGATGAAACATTGGGACGTGTGGAGAGACTGACCGTGGTGAAGTAAAAGCACGAGGCCCTTGCAGTGGCCCAGGAGCCCCACAAGAACAGATTGGATGAACTAGGAAAGCTTATAGCTCAGAAGATGGATCTGCTGGAAGGGAGAATGTCTGCAATGGCTAACATTATGTTAGTATTACAAAATGAGAAGGGAGACATTACACAGGATGAGTTGGAGTCTATTGCAGTGAATATCCTAGAAAAGGCACAGGCCATGCTAAGTGAATGGAAGACCTTAGAGGCAGAAATAAAAGAAGAATATCCAGAGCTCATTCTTCCAGTTGAAGCAGAGGATGATGCAGAGTAAATAACTATTCTTTGTATAGAAATTCTTTAACATTCTTTCCATTACTTTATTCTTTATTGTTCAAGGAGTAGCCATTTCCGGGGTGGCAATGTAGTTAGTGTGGGGTAATGTTGAGTAGACAATGTATAACACTTAGCAGAAGGCATACAAAAGATTCACGTGGAAGAGCAGAGTGCATTCAAAGGCATGGGAGGATCGGGAAGGAATCACGTGTGGAGGACAGAGACAGATTTGGGACTTAGCCATTTTCATGATTATGATCTATTTTTGGAAGATGGCATGTGGAGCACATAAACTGGGAAAAGACTTGTGTGACACACATCGGCTATTTTTGGAAGAATGGCTATGGAGCACTTTGCATGAATGCAGGCTAAAGATAGAGATTGCTACTACTAGTTAACTAGGAGAGGTCCATTGTTAGCATTCTTGCATGTGAGCCTATTATTGTAAAGGTGCATGGCTATTCTTAGCATGCGACCTATTTTGGGATTAGATAAGCAGTAAAGGGCAGGACCCCACCCTTATAAATATGTAATGAAATGCATCATATAAAGATATATATGTAAGAACTGGATTACTGTGAGAGTATGCTATCAGAACTGTTACGTGCATGAGCATATAATGCTATTATTGTAAGAAGCTTCTGTGTATTCCTATGTTTTTATATAATGGAGTGTATTGGCTGAATCAGAGTATTAATCCTGAGTATAATTGGTTCTTGCATGCTTGATTTCATCATGGTTATCATTTAAGTCTGTTATTCTCTAGATCTAGATATGAACATGCACTGTAGAATGATGTATTAATTATGGATCTGAATGCATTAAGTCTTCATCATGCTAACATCATGCAACAACAACCCTAAAGAGGGGCATGGTACCTTTGTGCACTTTGAGTGAGTGCTCAGTTTGTGTAATTTTAACTGAGAGAAGACTGTGATAATAAAATCTAAGCAAGTTCTTGGTGTACATAGCCCACATTGGGTGAACCACGTTAAATCTTGTCTTGTCTTCTTTTGTGCATTGTTTATTTATGTTGTTATATTTCTACAAGTACATGTTTGTTAAATAGTTTCCTACTGTTGTGATTTGAGAAAATTTTTCCGCATATTTGTTCTCGAATTCCTAACAACTCGTATCAGAGTTTTGATGTTTTTTTGCTGAAGTGGTGAATCGCAGGGAAAGTTTAGCTTAAGTGGGAGCTATGGCAGATGAGGGCAAATCGAGGGTTGAGAAGTTTAATGGGAAGAAATTTGGTTTGTGGAAGATGTAGATGGAGGATTACTTGTATCAGAAGGACCTCCATGTTTCTTTAGCTGGAAAAGCAAAGAAATCTATAGCCGTGTCGAATGAGGATTGGGAATAGCTAGATAGAAAGGTGCTCGAGGAAATTTGGTTATGTCTTGCATCTTCGGTTGCTTTCAACATATCGCAGGAGAAGACCAAAAAAGGTCTCATGAATGCATTAGGGAAGTTATATGAAAAACCCTCTACCTCTAATAAAATATTTTTGATGAAAAATTTATTTAATATGAAGATGTCTGAGAATGGTTCTATTGCTGGTCATTTAAATGAATTTAATATGGTTGTGAGTATTTTAAACTCAGTGAAAATTGACTTTGATGATGAGGTCAAGGCTTTTTTGATTTTGTGCTCCTTGCTAGATAACTGGGACAACTTGGTTATGGATGTAAGTAATTCAGTCTCTAATAATTCAAAGTTGAAGTTTGAATATGTGATAGGTGTGATCCTGAGTGAGGAAATGCAAAGGAAGAGCTCCATATATTCTTCTACTTTTGGAAACGCTTTGACGGTGGAGAGAAGAGGGAGATAAAAGAATAAATGGAAAGGTAACCATGAGAAGTCCAATGATCACAAAAGGTCAAATTCCAAGAGCAAGTTGGAATGTTGGCACTGTAGGAAAGTTGGTCATGTTAAGAAATATTTTTGGGCTCTTCAGGATAAGGAGAACAAGGAGGAAATTAATGAGGTAAATGTGGCAATAGGTGATGTTTGTCAGGATGCCTTAATTATTTCTTCAGATAATATTGTTGAGTCTTGGGTGTTAGATTTAGGGGCTTCTTTCCATGCCACCCCACATAGACATTACTTTACTAAGTTTGTTCAAGGTGATTTTGGACACGTATATCTTGGTGATGATGAACCTTGTAATATAGTAGGGAAAGGTTGTGTTCGGGTGAAAATGCAGAATGGGAACACATGGATACTTAAGGACATCATGCATATGCCTAAGTTGAGGAAAAACTTGTTAGCAATGGGTCAACTGGGTAGTGATGGTTGTACAGTCAGTTTTACAATGGATTCTTGGAAGGTTACTAAGGGAGCTCTTGTGATTGCAAGATGTAAGAAAAATGGTACTTTGTATTTAACCAGTGGTGCTGATTATTTTAATTTTGTTGCTGCAGATAGAGATGTAACTTTGTGGCACCAGAGACTCAGTCATATGAGTCAAAAGGGCATGCAAATTCTAAAGGATGGGTTGCCCAGATTAAAGGAGTTAGATTTGGATTTCTGTGAAGACAGTGTTTATGGGAAACAAAAGCAGGTGAGATTCCTTAAGGTTGGACCTACCAGGAAGGAGGGTAAGTTGGAGTTGGTGTATACAGATGTATGGGGGCCAACTAAGGTAAACTCTATTGGTGGTTCATGTTATTATGCCACTTTCATTGATGATGTAACTAGAAAAGTTTAGGTATATGACATTATAAAGAAATTTGGTGTATTTGAAACTTTTAAAAGATGTAAAGCCTTGGTTGAGAATGAAACATGTCTCAAAATGAAATGTCTTAGGTCAAATAATGGAGGGGATTATTGCAACAATGAATTTCTTTATTATTGTTCGGTAAATGTGATCCACAGGCAAAGGACAATTCCAAAGATTCCATGGGAAAATGGAGTGTCAGAGAGAATGAATAAGACAATCATGGAGTGTGCTAGGTGCATGAGATTACATGTGGGGATGCCACTCATGTTTTGGGTAGAAGCGGTGAGCACAATTGTTTATCTGATTAATAAAGGACCCTCTATGGCCTTAGATGGAGGTATACCTGAGGAGGTTTGGTCTGGTAAGAAAATTGATTGCTCATTTCTTAGAGTATTTGGATGTGAGGTATTTTTTCACATCGATAAAGATTATAGGACCAAGTTAGAGGATAAGTTTGAGAAATTCACCTTTTTTGGATATGGTGAGGATGAATTTGGTTTCCATGTTTGGAGTCTTAAGAACGAGAAAATATTTCAGTCTAGAGATATTGTCTTTAATGAAAAAGTCATGTATAAAGATTAGTTACAGGAACAGAAAGAGGAATCAAATAAATAATACACGATGTTAAAGGACATTGCGGATGACAAGGTGTCCAAGGGCGGTGTTTAGGTGCAACATATTTTGGCACAGCCAGTTCAGGAACCTAATCATCAGGAAGCCCAAACTCCTGAGGTGAGAGGGTATTCTAAGGGAAGAAGGGGACCTGAATGTTTTACTCTGTCTTTGAATTATTTATTGTTCATTGATAGTGGAGATCCAAAGTGATTTGAGGAAGCAGTGCAAGTGAATGCCAGGAAGAAGTGGGAGCATGCCATGGATGAAGAGCATAAATATCTTATAGAGAAAAAAACTTGGGATTTGGTGGAGCTACCTGAGGGCAATAGAGAATTGCAGAACAAGTGGGTGTACAAAATCAATGAGGAAGATGGAGGCAAAAAAAGGTACAAGGCCCGGTTAGTGGTCAAGGGATTTACATAAAAGAAAGGTATAAACTTTGATGAATTTTTTTCTCCTATTGTTGTAATGACTTCTATTAGGACTATTCTTGGTTTAGTAGTAGTAGAAGTCTTGCACGTAGAGCAATTGGATGTAAATACTGCATTCCTTCATGGTGAGCTAGAGGAGGAATTGTATATGCAACAGCCATAGGGTTATGAGGTAAAAGGGAAGGAGAGGTTAGTGTGCAAAATTGAAGAAGAGCTTATATGGCCTGAAACAAGCTCCATGGTAGTGGTACAAGAAGTTTGATAGTTTATGCAAGAGCAGGGTTACTTCAGGTGTCACTCAAACAATTGCATATAAATCAATAATTTTCTTGATGGTAGTTATATTATTATGTGCCTATATGTGGATGATATGTTTGTTGCAGGGAAGAACATGTAGGAAATAAAGGTACTTAAGAAATAGATAGGTGACTCCTTTGCTATGATGGATTTGGGGGTAGAAAAACAAATATTTGGTATGAAAATAAATTGAAACATGAAGGAGAGGAAGTTGGTATTATCTCAAGAAGAGTATATAAAGGTCTTGGAGAGGTTTAGTATGCAGGATGCTAAATCAATTGGTACTCCTTTGGAAAGTCACTTTAAATTATCAAAGGAATAGAGTCCCAAGACTAAGGAGGATAGAATCCAGATGTCTAGGGTACCATACTCATTAGCAGTTGGCAGCTTGATGTATGTTATGGTATACACTGGGCCTGATATTGCCCATGCAATGGGAGTAGTGAGCAGGTTTATGAGTGATCCAGGTAGAGAGCACTGACAGGTAGTAAAGTGGATCCTTTGGTATTTGAGAGGGACCATGGGAACAACATTTTGTTTTAGTGGATTGGACACTACATTACATGGTTATGTAGATTTAGACATGGCAAGCGATTGAGACAGAAGGAGGAGTACAACATGTTATGTATTTACAGTTTTTGATACAACAGTGAACTAGATTTCACAGTTACAAAAGGTTATGGCTTTGTCAACCACAAAGGTTGAGTATGTTGCTGCCATAAAGGAAAGTGAGGAGATGATTTGGATACAATAGTTTCTTGATGAGTTGGGGCATAAGATGGAATTTGGGACACTACATAGTGATAATCAGAGTGTTATTCATTTGGCAAAGAACTTCGTTTTTCACTCTAGGACAAAGCACATTCAACTGAGATATCATTTCATCAGGGCAACTTTAGAAGAAGATAAGTTTAAGTTGGAAAAGATTCATACCAATTAGAATCTTGCAGATATGATGACTAAGGTGGTGCATAAGATTTTGGGACACTACATAGTGATAATCAGAGTGTTATTCATTTGGCAAAGAACTTCGTTTTTCACTCTAGGACAAAGCACATTCAACTGAGATATCATTTCATCAGGGCAACTTTAGAAGAAGATAAGTTTAAGTTGGAAAAGATTCATACCAATTAGAATCTTGCAGATATGATGACTAAGGTGGTCACAAGGGAGAAGTTGAAGTTGTGTTCAACTTTGGTTGGCCTTCATGCATGATAATGAAGGGTTGAGAACTTTTCTAAGTGGAAACAGTCTCCAAGTGGGATATTTTTGGGGTGTGGAGCCTATTTTTTAGTCTTCTGGAATAAACATTGAAGTGTTGGAGTTCGAATAGTTAAGTTTGGAAACTTCAGGAGCATTTTGTAGTCATGTGTTATTTTCATGCTGCGTATTTTTTGTTAACTGGGGGTTAATCGGTTGTTGTCATAGTGATGGATTTTCATCCGTGAGAAGTTGAAATGTCACGAATTTTTCAAGTCACAACTTTTTCAAACGACTTTTTCTAGGGTATAGAACTTCCTAAAAGGATTGCAATCTTATAAATAGAGGTATTAGGGGCATCCTAATGTATCGGAAGTGATTAAAGAGATATGGAGTCTTAGAAGATCTGTAGTGATCAAAATGATCTAGGAGTCTTATATGTGGTTTAACATCTTTGGGAATTATGTTGTGAGTCCATGAGTGATTGTTGTGCAATTGTAATTGAGAGAAGACTGTGATAATAAAATATGAGCAAGTTCTTGGTGGATGTAGCACACATTGGGTGAACTGCATTAAATATTTTCTTGTTTTCTTTTATGCATTGTTTATTTATGTTGTTATATTTATGCAAGTAAATATTTGCTAAATAGTTTCCTACTATTGTGATTTAAGGAATTGTTTCCGCATATTTGTTCTCTAATTCCTAACATCCCAAACAATTATTTTAAAAATAATAATACTAATAATAAATCCCATCTACCTATTTATAGACTCCTGTAGACACTATCATTTGATAAGGTTGATCTTGACATTGCATAATTACATGTACAAATACATTGTTCTTGCTCTTTCTTAGCACACCTTAGTAGCTCTTTGATTACTTTATTATCTTTGCATACCTCTCTATTTTTGGTTCCTAGCATTTTATAGCATAAAATGCATCTAAAGACATCCATCTTCTGACCCATAAAGCCAAAATATGCTTTTTACATCCTATCCAAAACCATAAGTTTTAGTCAATATTGACACATGTCAATCCTGACCCTATTGTACGGTTTTGGGCCCAAACTCTCAATTTCATCGTCTTCATATGGACTAATTCTCTATTACGCCCTTAATCATATATCTTACATTGGATGTATACAGCCAACTTGTGGCTATCATAACTTCTTATCATGGCGTATCTCTTTCATATGTGTTATATTATCATTAGTGGGTCATCCTTGGTGATGGCCATAACATAGGAATAGTATATATAGAGGTTAGTAGGTAGTAGTTCATCATCATATTGAGCATTTGAGTCTTATTGTATGGTTTGGAGGTTTCCCCCTCGAAGTGGCTAAGCTATTCTACTTGCATATTGTGATCATTTATCTGCAATATTTTGTTCTTTAGTGTTTTCTTACTATTGATATTCTTATTTATCCAAGTAATTTCCTTACAAGTGGTATCAGAGCTTGATCTCGGCCAGAACTGTGTCAAAACCCTAATTTCAAAGGATCAACTATATCTCCAATTTGGTAGCGAATTTTTCTACAATTTTTTTGGGGTGTTGCGAAATCAATCAAGTAAGCTCCTCTCCAAATTTCAAGATATTTTGACTTGTTTTACAATAGTTACATCAATTTTAAGGTTTTTGATAAATTTGCTCTATCAACTGTAAATTGTGGAATCTTTCCAATTTATTTACATTTCCATAAAGAGGATAAAAAATTAGTTTCAGTTCATTATTTAAGTTTGTTCATGTTTGGCTGAATAAATATTGAAATCCTAAACCCTAAAATTTTACCTTGATCCATAAATCCTACCATTTTGGGGCATCATGGCGAGGCCTTCCACAAGAGGAAAAAAGAATCCCATCACTCCAGGTAAAACCCCAGACAAGGATGAGATAATAGTTAAGGAGTTAGAGTCATAAGGGGTAACTACAGAGTCCTCAATACTAGGGTTTACTTCAACAGACCATAAGGTAAGACAACTTTAGTTTAAGTTTCGAAACCTCGAGTTTAGAATGTCTAAGCAAAGAAGATGTAGAAAATATTGGACAACGATTGGAGGATTTCATTCACCAATTTAGTTCAAATCTAATGGTCCATCATCTTCCTCCTAATCAACCACAACTCAATCATACTCATATCAACCAAGGTGGATCTTCAGGTCAAAGTAATAGAAAAACTAGCCAGGGTGGATCTTCGAGCATGCCCAATCCAAATACAAACACTTTGCAGGCCCATAACATGATTTTGAAAGTGGAAATGCGTAAGTTTGATGGAAAGTATCCACTCAATTGGATTAACCAAATGGATAATTTCTTTGATCTACATTAGATTCCATCGGGACAAAAGGTTACTATGGCATCTTTGTATCTCAAACCTGACCATTTCGTTTGGTATTGATGGTTATGTGCTCAAAGGAAAAAGAGTGGTCTCAATGTTACATGGGCAGTCTTCACCGAAGAGTTGCAATTACACTTTAGTTTAAGTATGTCAGATAATTATTTCATCCAATTAGAAAAGTTAAGATAAACATGATCATTCAAGGATTACATTCATCAATTCCAAAACCTTTCCTTGCAGGTGGAAAACATTACTGAAGAGAATATGAATGACTTATTTCTTAAGGGTCTTAAGGAACACATTAAGAATGAGGTGCGTATGTTTAATCCTCATAAGGTTTCAAATTCTGTTATCATGGCACGTAAAGTAGAGGAAAATTTTCTTTCCAGCAGGTGACAAACTGTCACTAATATCAGAGATCGTAGCACCTTGCCACCATCATTCCCTCGGATAGTTAGACTGACACCTCAACAAATTGAAGAAAAGAGAGCTAAAGGGTTATGTTTTAATTGTGAGAAAAAATATGGACCATGACATAAGTGTGTTGAAAATAAGTTGTTCTACATTGAGGGGCCTAATGAAGAAGAAGAAAATGAAGAAGATGAAGAGGTAGAGCCAGAGGAGGAATTAGGAGATCCCCAACCAACAATATCATGTCATGTAATTTTAGGTATTAGCACTCCCCAAACTCTCAAAGTGGTTGGATTCTTAAAAAACAGAGGGTAACAGTGTTGATTGATTTGGGAAGTACTCAAAACTTCATCAATCATAAGTTGGCGGTACGCTTGAACTACTTTGTTTATCTAGCTCCAGAATGTCAAGTAATGATTGTTGATGGGGGAAATGTTAGTTGTTCAAGAAAATTCCATAACATTAATCTCACCATGGGAGATTACTTACTAACTAGCCCTATGTATGTCATTTCCATGGGAGGAGCAGACATTGTGTTAGGAATTCAGTGGCTTACCACCTTGGGAACCATTGAAATGAATATCCAAGAGTTGTTCATGTGATTTCAATCAGAAGGGAGGAATTTTAAACTAAAAGGATTAAGAGAAAAGTCCCACAGTTGGTGAGCTCTCACCAGATATAAAAATTTCTTAGAAAAGGTGTAAAGGGGTTTGTGGAACAACTATTTTCATTGGAAGCATATCAATCAAATACATTTATACCCTCAGATATGCAAGTAGTTATAGATGAGTACTTAGTTGTGTTTGGAGAATTCCAAAGGGTTTACCTCCAAAAAGAGACCATGACCATGTCATCCAGCTAGTACCAGGGAGTCAACCACCCAAGATCAGACCTTATAGGTACCCCTATATGCAAAAGAGTGAGATTGAGAAGATAATACAAGAGATGTTAGAAGCATGAATTATTCATCATAGTCAGAGTGCTTACTCTTCTCTTATAGTGATGGTACGGAAAAAATATGACAATTGGTGCATGTGTCCAGATTACAGGGAACTCAATAAGTACATAGTCAAATATAAGTTTCCTATTCCTGTAATTGATGATTTTCTAGATGAGTTGCATGGTGTTGTTTACTTTACAAAACTTGATCTTCATTCCGGATATCATCAAATTAGAATCAGGGATGAATATATTCATAAAACAACCTTCAGGACACATGAAGGCCATTATGAGTTCTTGGTAATGCCTTTTGGACTAACAAATGCACCCTCTACATTTCAAATCTTGATGAATTCTATCTTTAAGCCATTTCTGTGGAAGTTTGTTTTAGTGTTCTTTGATGATATATTAATCTATAGTAAAACATGGGAGGAACACCTGCATCATGTAAATAAGGTGTTGGAAACTCTTGAACAACATCAAATTTATGCAAAATCCTTCTAAGTGTTCTTTTGGAGTCAAGGAGGTTGAATATTTGGGTCACATTGTTTCTTATGAAGGTGTTAAAGTGGATCCTAACAAGATAAAAACCATGTTTGAATGGAAGGTTCCTAAAACCCTTAAAAATCTTCAAGGTTTTTTGGGGCTTACAAGGTTATTATTGTAGATTTTTAAAGAATTATGACAGCATAATAACACCACTCATAAATTTATTGAAGGAATCTTTCCATTGGAATGAGGAAGCTACTACGACATTTGAGAAGTTGAAGGAGGCCATGTGCACCACTCCAATTCTAGCCACCCCAAAATTTTCCAAAACATCCATTGTTGAATGTGATGCTTTAGGGTATGGTATGGGGGTAATACTCATACAAGAAGGTCGACCCATTACCTTTGAGAGATACCAGTTCAAAGGTAAGAATATATCAAAACCATTTTATGAGAAGGAAATGCTTGTACCATACTTCATCCAGTGAAGCAATGAACCATATCTAATGGGTAGACATTTCAAAGTAGAGACAGATCATGATAGTTTGAAATACTTCTTAGAGCAACATTTATCATCTTAAGAACAACAAGAAATGGGTCTAAAAAATGTTGGGGTATGATTTTGAGATAATATACAAGAAAGGGAAAGAGAATGTAGGTGTTGATGCTCTATCTCAAAAGGATGAATCAGCTGAGGCATTTTTGGGTGCTATATATGTATTACAGGAAGATTGGGTAGAGGAGGCAAGGTCTGAGTGGAAAAATGATCTAGATACACAAAATATCATTCATAATATCCAACATGATCCAAGAATGTCAGAAAAATTTGTATGGAAAGGAGATGCTTTATGGTATAAAGATAGATTATACCTATGTAAGAATTCAACCCTTAAAAATAGGGTTCTATCTGAGCTCCATGCTTCTCTAGTAGGGGGCATTTTGGCTTCTTGAAGACTTATCATCGAATCAAGCACAATTTCTTCTGGGAAGGGCTAAAAGGGGATGTTCAAAAATTTGTGGTAGAATGCATGGTTTGTTAGAAAAATAAGGGTGAAACAATTAAGTCCCCAAGTATTTTTACAACCTTTATATATTCCTAGCCAGAGGTGGGAAGAGGTGTCTATGGACTTCATTACATGATTGCCTAAATTAGAAGGGAAAATTGTAATCATGGTGGTAGTGGACAGACTCACCAAATATGCCCATTTTTGTGCCTTATCACATCCATCTGTTGTGCAAGTATAGTAGCAACAACCTTTCTGGATATAGTTCAAAAGCTACATGGGACACCAAAGATTATAGTAAGTGATCAAGACCCTATCTTTACTAGTAATTTTTGGACTGATTTGTTCTCATGTTTGGGCATGCAACTAGCTCATAGTTCATCTTATCATACCCAGTTTGATGGGAAAATAGAGGTGGTAAACAAGTTCTTGGAGGGATATCTTCATTTTTTACCTCAGATAAGAAAGAAAGATGGGTCTAATGGTTACCACTGGCTAAATGGTGGTATAACACCTCCTTTCATACTTCATCTAAAATGTCTCCTTTTTTGGCATTATATGGGTACCATCCACCATCCATCACCTCATCTTTGAGAGTACAACCAAGGGTTTGAGTAGTTGAAGAACATATTCAACACCAATAAGAGGTACTTTCTAGTCCCATGGAGAACTTGGCCATGACACAAAACCGCATGAAGCAGCAGGCAGACCAACATCGTAGTGAAAGACATTTTGAAGTCAGTGATTGGGTTTTTGTGTGTTTACAACCATATAAGAAAATGTCCTTGAAACAATAGAAAAAGGATAACAAGCTTTCACCTAAGTATTATGGCCCTTATCAAGTGTTACAGAAGATTGGAAGTGTAGCATACAAATTGGAACTTCCTCAGGCCACTCAAATACATCCACTCTTCCATGTATCTTTCCTAAAGAAGGTAATTGGATAAACAATATAATCCCAAACAGTGTTACCAGAGCTTGACAAGGAGGGAAGAATCATCTTGGAATTAAAATGCATCCTTTAGAAATGCACTACGTGATTGAGGAAAAGGGTCATCATTGAGTATTTGATCAAGTGGAAAAAGCTAGACAATGAAGACACAACTTGGGAGGATGCAAATTTCCTGCAGCATCTAGAGCTTCTCAACATTGGGGATAATGTTGCTTCAAAGGGGAGGGGCATGCTACACCCTTAATCATATATCTTACATTAGATGTATATAGCCGACTTATGGCTATCATAACTTCTTATCATGATGTATCTCTTTCATATATGTTATATTATTATTAGTGGGTCGTCCTTGGTGATGGCCATAACATAGGAATAGTATATATAGGGGTTAGTAGGTAGTAGTTCATCATCATATTGAGCATTTGAGTCTTATTGCATGGTTTGGAGGTTTCCCCCTTGAAGTGGATAAGTTATTCTACTTGCATATTGTGATCATTTATCTATAATATTGTGTTCTTTTGTGTTCTCTTGTTGCTGATATTCTTACTTATCCAAGTAATTTCATTAAATTCTCCCTCTTGGTCAGCCTTGCATGAAAAATAACCATTAGAAGCCTATATAAGCAAGTCAATCATACCTCATTTAAGACCCTAGAACTTTATGTTCTCCTTATGTTAAAATAAGCACAAAAACACACTTACTACTCCCTAGACATCAAAGTAACTGATGCAAATCCATTAGGGAAACACCCTCTATAGGTATGGAGTCTCCTCCCATATATAGGAGTCTCCATATTCTTTCCACAAGTAATAAAAGTGACCATTCCAAAGTATTTGAGCAAGTGTGAAACTCAAGCAAAGCATTATCAAATCACAGCTGTCAAGTTTTGATTACATTATAGTAAATATCACATGTTAGGTGAACGACGTGTAGTTTGAGCCCTCTTCAGAGTAGTGGTAATGAAAGTGGTGCATAGGGGCACCCACAACCCACTAAATTTGTTTTGCAGGAACTCCTTTCACTACAAGGGCTTAAGGGTTTGAGCGGAGTTTACAGATCCATTCTGAAGGTAAGCAAAGAAGACTGGCATACAACGACAGTCATTTACAGGAAGGCGAAGCACTCAGGAAGTTATAAGCGCATATTCCAAGTAGGGCTAAGACCGTACAGTAGGGTCATAACCGTACTATTGGTCTTGACCTATTTCTATGGTTTTGTCCATATCCAATCTTAGGTGTCAGTTCCAATAATGAAGCATTTCCAACCTCAAATTAGCCTATTCCTGCATTTAGATCACTCAAACTCTTCCAGATTCACATAGAATCAACTAAGTGCATTTCCTCCTTTGTGTTTTGATAGTTGCTAGATCAATAATTACTTTGTAAAGCATTATTATTATTTGTGCAATTAATGTTGGAAGTTAATTAAATCAAAATATCCTCCTGTAACACTAATGTTGGTGTGTGTGACATGCCTAGTCATCGTCCACATCACCTGGTGAGTCATCTCACCTTGTGAGAGTCATAGGTCTTAGGAAGTCAAATGACAAGTGTCAGATTTTGTCATAGAATCTGTCATTTTCATTTGCGTCAGTGCGTCATAGGAGTTACATTCCTTATTTGGAATTGTAACTCCTCCTTTAGTGGAGTCATATGCGTCAGTGGCATCATTGATATTCTTTCCTTGTTTAGGCATGGGGGTTACACAACACCCCTATTTGTACTTCCTTTTTTTGATCTATGAGAATGAGCAGACCTATTTTCTTACTTGCATTTTCATTCCATTGTTTCGAATCTTGCTTATTGCGTTGGAGCTTGACGTTACCATCGGAGTGCAACTGCATTGTGGTGCATTGTTTTTGACATCGGTTCTTATTTTTTCCCTCTTTCATGGTATCAGAGCTGGTTTTGGTAAAACATGCACTCTTCTTTTATCAGTTGTTTATTACTTCTAGTTTCTTCTCATTTCCTCGTGTAATTTTTTTCGATTATTATTTTGGAATTGTATTGCTAACCTCATATTGAGGTTTTAGCAGTTGCAAGTTTGAAGGTATTTCATGGTTTGCATTATCATATTGCTGATTTCGTGATTGCTTCCTTCTCGTGAGCTCAGTTTTTGCATTGGCGTGGACCTGTGGTTCCTTCTTGGTTTTTGAGGCTTCATTTTAGAGGCTGTAGATTATTTTTTTTTGCAAACCTTGGTTCATTGTTGAATCTCAGGTTTTTTTTGGTGAACCCACTACTCGTGGCACATTTTTTTTGATCTGGAGGCTCATTTTTGATTTCTCGCTCATGATTCCATCTTTCGGTGACTTGGGTTACTGTGCTAGTTTACCATGCCCATCCATTACATTAACTCGACTCACTATCTGTTTGCATTGACCACCGGAGGCCTCTGTTTGTGGTCTAAACATGCAATGTTACATTGGATTCTTAGTTTTTTACATTGTGGTTTGATCCATGACCACAAGCTCCTTGTATTGACTTGTGCTTGGACGGGAGGACATCTCCCCTTTTTTTTGAAGCCTGGTGCTTAGATCTACGTGGAGTATATGCTTTTAGCTACCATCGTGCCCATATATCGTGTTTTCTCTGGTATATCCTCAGACAACGTTAAAACCTACAATTTTTCTCTCAAACATTGGTTAGTGCTCTACTCACCGATTTCTTAGTTGAAACCAACTGTGGTTCTACGTCAACATCACCTTCTGCATGTTCAGCTGCACCTTCTCTGCTTGGTGTCCGTTACCTGTAAGAATCTTGGTGATTGCAGTCAAATACGTGGACTCATACCCTCCAGCACTGCTGGACTGTTCACCTTGGAACACTGGCAATCAACCAGCTCTCTTTGCACCACTTAAACATTACAAAATCCTAAAGCGTAAGTTACTTGAACTTAGTCTGAGATATTATTTTCCACCAGAGGTCTACCAGATAACTCAACTCAGGTACGTGGCCTAAGATTCACTCTGAGCAACATTTTTATGTGGATCCTAGTTAGCTTTCAACGTATACCTCAGCTCAGTCAACATTGGGCCCCTTAACATTTTTTAATTTAGTAAATCATCACCTTTTTAAATATTTTAAGGTTAAAACCTCTTTTAATTGGCATTTGTAATTCTTTTTAGATATTTTTTTGCTTGTTTAATTAAACCTTCCTTCGAGTGTCGAAGATGGAGGGTGAGGTCCGGGGTTGGCAGGAGGCTAATCCCCCCTCGCAATTAAAACAAACCCTATCTAAAATTTGATGCCATTTCCAACGAGCATACATATGACACCCTTTGCATGCATTTAGGGAACTTTTTAAATCCGTTTGCAGGCTTATTAGCATTTTTCCATCAGTTGTGGGAATTGGTTTTTGCTATAACTTTTGACTCGTTGCTCGGTTTTGAGCACTTCTTTAGTCAAAGTTGCATGTTTTTTCACACTCTAGTTGATGGGATTATCAGTTTTGTAAATGAACTATTTTTATAAAGTGCCGCATTCTGGGGGTGTCTTTGTATTGCTTAATTTAGCTCATTTTTTTTTGAGCTTTGTTCTATCCTTTTTATTGCTTGTGGACTTGTGAGCATGTCTGCCACATAGTCTTATAGCAAAGGGATTCTTTTGTGTGATGTGAGACACTATTTCTCACAAGGATTTCTCTTCCCCTTCTTGTTTTCCCTCATTCTTGTGCTTGCTTACAGTGTCGAACTGTTGTGCCCAACTGAACCTTTGATTGTTGTCTCCACTATTGCACATTATTACGTTGATTGTAAGGTGAGTGATAGATTGGTTCTCGACACACAGTCGCATTGGGTTGTAATCAATGCACTGAACTATAAAGTGCCAAACTCGGGGGGTGTGATATTGTTCTGGGGTGGTTGTTTCTTTTCTCTCTCCTTCCTTCTGCATCCTTTGGTTCTATCTCTTCATTATGGATATCTCTAAAGTACCAGTGCTCACACCTTTTAACTTCTTTGAATGGAAATCTAAAATTATATTGGTTTTGCGAAGTAAAGGGTTATACCATGTCATCATGGGGTTAGAGACCGAACCTAATGATGAACCCAAAAAATCTAAGTGGTTCAACCATTGTGATGAAGCCTTAGGTCTTCTTTGTATGTCCGTCTCTCCTGACTTGCTCTTCCACATCAAAACTTCCTCGACACCTGATAAAGCATGGAAAATGCTTGATGATATGTTTGGGAAGCAAGATGACATGAGAGCGCATGAGTTGGAGAATGAACTACTAGGGTTAAATCCTAGTGACTTTGAAAACCTGCAGGCCTTCTTCTCAAAGTTTGTCCACACTAGACTGCTTCTAAAGGAATGTAAAGTGGAAAAGAAAGACTCTCAATTGATCTTGTCGATTCTTTCTAAATTAGGTCCTGAATACTCTGTCTTCATTTCAACTTTCCACGCCACGAAAGCCACCTTGGGTAGTACTTGGACAATGCCCTCCTTTGACAGTTTTTCATCCCAACTCATTCGAGAACATGACAAACTCATTCAAATGGGGACTCTAAAATCCAAGTCACATGCCCTTGTGGCGAATAAGGGAAAGAAAAATGAAAAGAAGAAAGAAACTAAGGACCAACCTAAGAAAGAAACCAAGACCAACCAACCCCCAGCTAAGCCCAACACTAACACTTCGACTTCTGAGCCTAAAGTGAAGAAGGAAAAGTTTAAATGCTCCTATTGTAAGAAATCTGGCCACAATGAGCATCATTGTTTTTAGAAACAAATTGATCACTTAACTCATTTACTTGAGAAAAATAAAATAAGTGTTCCTGAATCCGTTAAACAAAATGCTCAGAAGGGTGAGTCTTCTAATGCAAAGGAGTCTATAAATGAAAAGAAGAAAGGTAAGGCCCTTGTAGCTAGATCAGCTCCATCATCAACTTGGATTATTGATTCCGGTGCCTCACACCACATGGCTTCTTCAGAGGTTGAATTCTCTAGCATTGAACCATGTGGCATGTCCCAAATCATGTTGGGTGATGACACTCATGTGTCGGTTTCCAGTAGTGGATCGGTAGAGATAGAAGGTGGAACATTTAACCAAGTGTTGAGTGTTCCCAATCTCTCTACCAATCTCCTATCGGTTTACCAAATCACCCACCTTGGTGAAGGAATGTGAGTGGAATTTGGTCCTAACTCGGTGATTATTCGTGAGCTTAACTCTGACTACACTGTGGCTGAGGGAAAGGCGGATCACCATTCACGGTTGTATACCTTTTCCCACTTCTCTTCTGATTTAACACCCAATGCCTTGCTCACTCATGTAAATGAGGTTAACAAGCTATGACATGAGCATTTTGGGAATCTTAATTATCGTTACCTTGAACAATTGAGCCAAAATGAAATGGTCAATGGGTTACCCTGAGTTAAGTTTTCTAAAGGTCTTTGTGAGGGTTGCACCCTTGGAAAGCACCCTGAAAAAAAATTTGATAAGGGAAAATCCTGGAGAGCTACTCGTCCCTTGGATCTTGTTCATAGTGATGTTTCTGGCCCCTTTCCATCTCCTTCTTTCACTAGAGCTCTATACATACTAACCTTCATTGATGACTTTTCACGTTATACTTGGGTATATTTTCTTAAGCTTAAGTCTGAAGTCTTTGAGCATTTTCAAAACTTTAAGGCTCTTGCTGAGAAACAAGCGGAATGGTCTATCAAGGTTCTTCAAACCGACAATGGAGGCGAGTATGTGAGCAATAGGTTTGAGGATTTTTGCACTTCTGAGGGGATTGCTTTGCAGCGTACAGTTGCTTACAGCCCTTCCCAAAATGGAGTTGTAGAAAGAAAGAACCAAACTTTAAAGGAGATGGCCACTTGTATGGTTCACTTGAAGTCCCTTCCTCCACAGTATTGGGATGAAGCAGTGAATTGTGCTTGTTACATTCAGAATCATGTTCCACATAAGGTAGTAAGAGGGATGACACCCTTTGAAGCTTGGTTTGGACACAAGCCTGATGTTGAGCACTTTTGAGTCTTCAGATCCAAGGCTATGGCTCAGATTCCCAAGAAGAAATGCAAGGTGTTGGATCCACAATCCAAACCTTGTATCTTTGTCGGGTATCCTGATGGCGTGAAGGGATATCGATTGTTGAACCCTACTACCCATGAGCTCTATATTGAGAGGAGTGTGAAGTTTGATGAGTCATCCTTGACTTTTACTTCCACTGAGGTTCTTTTGCCCACTAATTCAGATTCTGACTCATCAGATGATGATGTTGTTGAGTGAGTTCCTCCTCTCCCTGCTCCTCCCGATCCTCAAACTTTTGAGTCTTCTGATTCTGACAGTAGTGATGATGAGGACTATGTCCCTTCTCACTCAAGTGAAGAATCTTCTGACTCTGAGCTTGAACCTTCGGGACCTCTTTGGGCCAGGAAAACTTTACAGAGTGCTGGAGATTTAGTTGGAGATCCTTCAGATGAGAGACGTACTCACTCGAGTTTCATTGGACCCCACTCCTTCTTCACCTCTGCTTCTGATCCACCATCTTTCTAGGAAGCTTCTAGGATTCCTGAGTGGGATTCTGCTATGGATGAGGAGTATTCCTCACTCATAAAGAATGACACTTGGGATCTTACCCCTCTTCCGAAAGGAAGAAAATTCATTCGGTGTAGGTGGATATATCGAACAAAGTATGGAGCCAATGGAGAAGTCGAGAAGTATAAAGTGTGACTTGTAGCTAAGGGTTTCTCCCAGGTAGCTGGGGTTGATTACTCAGAAACCTTTGCTCCAGTTGTGAAGATGACTTCCATTCGACTGACCCTTTCCATCATTGCCACTAATAGATGGGAAGTCCACCAGATGGACGTTAAGAGTGCCTTCCTTCATGGGGACCTAGAGGAAGAGATCTACATGGAACAACCTCCGGGTTATGTCCATGATCCATCCCTCATTTGCAAGTTAAAGAAGTCTCTCTATGGCCTTAAACAAGCCCCTTGGGCTTGGTATGCCAAGATGGACTCCTTTTTACTTGCATCAGGGTTCACTCGGTGTCACTCTGACCCAAATGTGTATATTCTTGTGCAGGATGAATCCATGTTTATTCTTGTTCTCTATGTTGATGAATTGTTGATCATGGGTAGCTCTTCCTCTATCATTGATTCTGTGAAGATCTCCTTGG
Organism: Taxus chinensis; assembly: GCA_019776745.2. Lineage (NCBI taxonomy): Eukaryota > Viridiplantae > Streptophyta > Pinopsida > Cupressales > Taxaceae > Taxus > Taxus chinensis. Next base: position 54,648,962 of record CM034152.1, on the reverse strand, counting down.
CCAACAAGTTCTCCATGTCTGACTTAGGATTGCTTCATTACTTTCTTGGGATCCAGATTTCACAATCTGACTTGGGAATTATGATCTCGCAGCCTAAGTACTCTCTTGATTTGCTTGCTTAGTTTCACATGTCTGATTGCAAGTCCTCACCTACTCCTTTTCTTTCTGGGGTCAAGTTGGTTTCTGATTTCTCTTCCCCCTTGGTTGATGGTACCCTTTATTGGCAGTTGGTGGGGAGCTTGATCTACCTTACTCACACTCAGCCAGATCTTTCGTATGCTGTCGGGATCGTGTCCAGATTTATGTAGGAGCCTCATGAGCTACATTTAAAAGTAGCAAAGTGGATCCTTCACTATGTTCATGGCACTCACACCGATGGGATTCATTACTTAGGAGGGAAAAAGATTGACTTGGTTGGATTTACAGAACTCAGATTGGGCCGGTGATCTAGATCATCGGAAGTCTACCTCAGGCTACAGTTTCACTCTTGGTTCAGGTCCTGTCAGTTGGTCTAGCAAGAAGTAGAATGTCATTGCCATATCATCGATAGAAGTAAAATACAGAGAAGTTAATGCTACCACAGAAGCTATTTGGTTACAGGGTATCTTGACAGAGTTTGGCATCCACTTTTGGCAGCCTACCATCATCTACTGTGACAACATGAGCACTATCTCGATTTGTAGAAATCTAGTTCAGCATCAGTGGATGAAGCACATTGAGATTCATATGAACTTCATATGGGAGCTGATACATGAAAACATTATTAACATATAGTATGTTCAGACAACTGATCAGGTTGCAGACATATTCACCAAGCCCTTCAGTGAGGTGAAGTTTCTTCACTTGTGGTCTCTTCTTAGGGCGAGGTTTTCTATAGCCACCCATTTTCTTCGGGCTATATATTACTCTCTCTTCTCCTCTTCTTTTTTCCATAAATATGTTGTTTGTATATGGGCACCTTATCAAGCCTTTAGTTTCTAGGCCCCATTGACACATCATTCTTAGTTGTCTAGGGGAGTCTTCTTTTCTATTTCTGGCTTACCATGACCTCTTCCTCAGCTTTGATGAAGGGGGGGTATTGGTGTGTGTGACATGCCTAGTCATCATCCACATCACCTGGTGAGTCATCTCACCTTGCGAGAGTCATAGGTCTTAGGAAGTCAAATGAAAAGTGTCAGATTCTATCATAGAATTTGTCATTGTCATTTGTGTCAGTGTGTGATAGGAGTTACATTCCTTATTTGGAATTATAACTCCTCCTTTAGTGGTGTCATATGCGCCAATCATGTCATATGCGTCAGTGGCATCATTGATATTCCTTCCTTGTTTAGGCATGGGGGTTACACAACACCCCTATTTGTACTTCCTTTTTTCGATCTATGAGTTTGAGAAGACTTGTTTTCTTACTTGCATTTTCATTCCATTTATTCAAATATTGCTTGTTACATTGGAGTTTGACATTACCATCGGAGTGCAACTACGTTGTGGTGCATTATTTTCAACATTGAGATCTTGAAAATTTGGTGACTCTGTTGCAGCAAGAAGAATCACAGTACATCAAAGATGTTGAAGAAGGGTGGGAAATTTCTTCGCATTAAAAAGGGAAGAACAAATGTCATTCTTCCAACAAGTCACAAAAGCAAAATTAGAAAGGGGACAAGTAAAAATAAAAGTGTCATATTTGTAACAGAGGACATGATTTGAAATATTAATGGTACAACACGTACAAGAAGGGCTCATTTAGAAATTTGAGACCCAATAATCTGCAATCTCAACAGGGAAAATATAGCTGCAAGTGAGGGCATAAGAAAGGGGCCTACTTGTAGACACAGAATCACGCACTATTAGCAAGGTAATTATGTTAGTCCTGAATACAGAGGAAAACTCGGATTCATGAGGACTTCTTGTACACTTGCCATTCTAGTAAAACAACCACGTCTACTAGTGTTATCTGGTACATTAATTTGGGTGCCACTCAACCGATGACCAGACACAAAGATTGTTTCTCTACAATGCGAAACATGCCCTCCAAAAATCATGTATTTTTGGGTGATGAATCATCCTACAATGTTTAAGGTATTGGGAACATTTATTTATCTCTTGGTACTTTACAATTGTCAGGTTATTTGGGTCCTATTGTATGCCCTGTTTTAACATCTTATATTTGTTATTAGTCAGTCAACTTCTCAGGGTCATAATCTATGAAGATTGATCTTAATTACAAAGCCAATCATAGAAAGTCTAAAGTTATGTGTTTAAAATAAAGGACCAAGCTCAAAGCATTAGTTTTCACCACATAAGGCTTCATCCATGTGGGATGGATGTTCTATATTGATTTTGTTTAGAGAGATGATCAAGCACTTGTGGAAAAAGACACCTCTTCTGCATAGGTGTGGCATCGGAGACTTCCACATCGATTTTGGATATCTAGACACACTTTGCCGGTATGACATGGTGAGAGGTTTTTGCATCTCTATCTAAGAAAGCATACACACACAAGTGTCACCTAGGGAGTAATTCCTCACAAGAAAACAACACAGAACCTCATTCAAGAAGAGTAAATACTAAGAACCAAGTAAGATTGATATGGTACACATTGATATTTGCGGTCCAATGCAACCTAGTCATTCTTGTTTTCAATATTTCACACTTTATGTTTATGATTATTCTATAAAAATGTGGATATATTGTCTTCATACTAAAGATGAAGATTTCAAGAAATTTAAAAAGTTCAAAGTGGTTGTTGAGAACGAGACTAGTCATAAAAACATATCTCTCCGCTTAGATTGAAGGAGGTTTTATGAGAATTTCCACAGAGCAATGCAGTTCAAAGCCTTTCTAGGGTGCTCACTGCCACCCCTATTCGTCGATCCAGATGCACTCCAATCCAGCATACACCATAGAAAAATGGTGTTGTTGACGTGAAGGAATCATGACTATTCAGTGGATCATGGTGTGTTGTATGGTGATTCCAACTCTAAGGTCATTCTGAAGACATTCTAGGAAGAAGCGGTGAAGACTGTAGTGTATCTATTGAACATAGTATTCATTGTTTCTCTTGATGAAGTAACACCACATGAGGGATGGTCAATTTTTTGAAACCATCCATTGTCATTCACGTTAGAGTATTTGCTGTGTATAAGATTCAGATTATGCACTTATTCCCAAACAGAAGAGAAAGAAGCTAAATATGAAAGTAGAGACGCCACATTGTCATCGGATCATAATCGAAGAAGCTTCTTGGGTATATCACTAATTCTATCATGAAGCTCCAAGAAATTCCTACACCAATAGGGATGTCTGAGTGTTACTTAAGAAGAATCTCAAGTTACCAAGATGCTCCTGTCCAAAAACTTTAGACACCATGTATGTTCCTAAAGATATGCCACCTATTGTGAAAAAATAATTTGATGTTCCCATTGATGATGACAGTGATGATGGGGATGATGGTGATGATTAATCAGGACCAAAACCCATGGGAACAGCTTAATGTACGCCTAAATGATATACTAATATGATTAAAGATGCAAATTTTAGGATATGGTCCTCAATGATTACAGGTCTCTAAAATCCTGCAATCACAACACTCACAACAAAGCTTCATGAAGATCATAAATTTGTTCCCTAATGAGTAGAGTCTCATCTTCAATCTTTTGAGCCATCTACATGTTCAAGAAGCATATAATCTAAGCTTGGAAAGATGTGCCGGATGCTAAGTTGTAATGAAATTACTTGATTAATTATGATTATCAGTCAGCAATATAACACCAAATAACACAATATTGCAGATAAATTCTCTCAATATGAAAGTATAATAACTTGGCCACTTCGAGGGGAAAACCTCCAAAACATATAATAAGACTCAAATCCTCAACATAATGATCATCCACTACCTATAACCCCTATTTATACTATTCCTATGTTATGGCCATCACCAAGGCCGACCAACCAATGATAATAGATCATATATAAAAGAGATACATCATGATATTAAGTTATGATAGCAACAAGTCGACTATATCCATCCCATGTAAGATATATAATTAAGGGCGTAACATGCCCCTCCCCTTCAAAGCAACATTATCCCCAATGTTGGGAAGCCCTAGATGTTGCTGCATGAATGCTTCATCTTCCCATGATGCATCCTCAATATTCATATTCTTCCACTTGATCAGGTACTCAGTAATGACTCTGGTCCTCAGTCTTTTGGTGCGTGTCTGAAGAATGCCTTCAAGTTCCAATATGATCCTTCCTTCCTCGTCTAGTTCTAGAAGCACTGATTGGGTGGAAATGTGCTGCCCAATAACTTTCTTTAAGCAAGAAACATGGAAGACTGGATGTATTCTACTTCCTGGAGGGAGCTCTAGCTTATATGCCACACTACCAATTTTCTGCAAAACTTGGTAAGGACCATAGTATTTAGGAGCAAGCTTATTATCCTTTTGCTGTTGTTTTAAGGATAATTGCTTATATGGTTGTAACCTTACAAAAACAAAGTCTCCCTCTTCAAAGTGTCGCTCACTCCTATGTTGATCAGCCTGTTGCTTCATACGGTTTTGTGCCCGTGCCAAATTTTCTCTAAGACTATAGAGTACCTCATGTTGATGTTGAATGTGATCTTCGACTGCTCTCACCTTTGGTTTGACCTTCAAGCTAGATATGAGTGATGGAGGATGGTACCCATAAAGTGCCAGAAATGGAGACATTTTGGAGGAGGTATGAAATGAAGTATTGTACCACCATTCTGCCAGTGGCAACCATTGCACCCAATGTTCTTGTTTATCTGAAGTAAAACATTGAAGATATCCCTCTAAACATTTATTTACCACCTCAGTTTTCCCATCTGATTGGGGATGATAAGAGGAACTCTGGGCTAGTTGGGTACCTAGACAAGAGAACAGATCAATCCAAAAGTTACTTGTAAATATTGGATCACGATCACTTACTATAATTTTTGGCATGCCATGGAGCTTTTGAACTGTATCCATAAAAGAGATGGCAATGGTACTAGCTGTGAAAGGATGAGCCATGGCACAAAAATGAGCATATTTGGTAAGTCTATCTACCATGACCATGATGACACTTTTCCCTTCTGATTTAGGTAATCCTGTGATGAAATCCATTGATACCTCTTCCCATCTCTCACTAGGAATAGACAGAGGTTGGAGAAGACCAGGTGTCTTAATGGTCTCACCCTTATTTTTTTGGCAAACCAAACATTCTGCCACAAATTTTTGAACATCTCCTTTCAACCCCTCCCAAAATAAATCCTTCTTAACTCTATGATATGTTTTCAAGACCCCAGCATGGCCACCTATTGGAGAAGAATGTAGCTCTGAAAGAACATGGTGTTTAAGTGTAGATTTCTTACATAGATATAACTGATCTTTATACCACAATGTATCCCCCTTCCATATAAATTGATCTGATATGGATGGATCTTTCTAGAGATTTTGAATGAGAGTATGTGTGGTTGCATCTTTCTTCCATTCTTCTCATGCTTGATCTACCCAATCTGCATGTAGTATAGAGATGGCACATAACAATGCTTCGGCGGACTCATCCCTCCTAGACAGAGCATCAACGACCAAATTTTCCTTTCCTTTCTTATAAACAATCTCAAAGTCATATCCCAACATCTTAGTGACCCATTTTTGTTGTTCTTCTGAAGATAGACGTTGTTCTAAGAAATATTTCAAACTATCATGATCAGTTTTTACCTTAAAATGTCTACCCATCAAGTATGGTCTCCATTGTTTGACTGCATGTAGTATTACCATCATTTCCTTTTCATATGTGGGTTTTAACAAATTCTTTCCTTTTAGTTGTCAAGCTCTCAAAAGCAATGGGGTGTCCTTCTTGCATTAGTACTACTCCAATTCCATTTCCTGAAGCATCACACTCAACTATGAAAGTTTTGGAGAAATATGGGGTTTCCAATACTGGAGTGGTGCACATAGCTACCTTCAATTTTTCAAATGCCCTAGATGCTTCCTCATTCCACTGAAAGGAGTCCTTCAATAATTTTGTGAGTGGTGCTGCTATACTACCATAGTTTTTGACAAATCTACGATAATACCCTGTGAGACCTAAGAAACCTCGTAATTGTTTGAGGGTTCTTGGGGTTTCCCATTCCACCATGGCCTAGATCTTGTGAGGGTCCACCTTAACACCTTCATGAGAAACAATATGGCCCAAGTATTCCACTTCCTGTACCCCAAAAGAACACTTTGAAGGCTTGGCATAAAGTTGATGTTTCTCTAAGACTTCTAAGACTAGTATTGACATGATGTAAGTGTTTCTCCCACGATTTGCTGTAGATGAGTATATCATCGAAAAATACTAAGACAAAAATTCTTAGGAATGGTCTAAATACTGAATTCATCAAGCTTTGGAATGTGGAGGGAGCATTGGTAAGGCCAAATGGCATCACTAGGAATTCATAATGGCCTTGATGAGTTCTAAAAGTTATCTTATGAATATCTTCTTGCTTGACTCTAATTTGGTGATACCCAGAACGCAGATCTAGTTTTGTAAAATAAATGGCACCATGCAACTCATCTAATAAATCATCAATGACAGGAATAGGAAACTTATCTTTGATAGTGAACTTGTTAAGCTCTCTGTAATCTGGACACATGTGCCATCTTCCATCCTTGCGACGCACCATCACCACGGGAGCAGAATAGGCACTTTGACTGTGACGAATAATACCCATTTCCAACATTTCCTCCACCATCTTCTCGATCTCACTCTTTTGCACATATGGATATCTATAAGGCCTGATGTTGGGGGGTTGGCTTCCTAGAATCAACTGAATAGCATGATCATGCTCTCTTTCAGGTGGCAATCCTCTTGGTTCCTTGAAGACAACTACATGTTGATTAATAACCTTTTGAAGATCAGGATGCAATACCTTCATTTGTGGTTGGACTTCTATAGAGAATAATCATGCTACAAAACCTTCAGACCCCTTTTTAAGAATCTTCTGCATTTGGTGAGAACTCACCACTAGAGGATCTTTAGCTTGTAGACCTCGAAGTTCAAATTTTTTACCCTCAGAATGAAAGCGCATGAACAATTCCTAGAAATTTATCTCTATGGTGCCCAAGGTAGTGAGCCACTGAACACCTAAGACAATATCAGCTCCACCCATGGGAATAGGCAATATTGTAGATTCCAATGTGTAATCACCCATCATGATTTTGAATTTATGGCATTTACCTGAACATTGGACTGTGCCACCATCTGCAATCATTACTTGAAATTCAGGTGCTGGGTAGATGAAACAATTTAGTCTTGTTGCCAACTTATGATTGATGAAATTATGTGTGCTCCCTGAATCAATCAAGACTGTTACCTTCTGCTTCTTAAGATAACCCACAACTTGAAGGGTTTGTGGAGTACTAATACCTGATAGAGCATGGCATGAAATAGTGGGCTGAGGATCTCCAGATTCTTCCTCTAATTTTTCCACTTCCTCTGTTGATGTTGCCTCATATTCTTCCTCATCACCAGATCCTTCAATGTAGAACAATTTTTTCTCAGAACATTTATGATTTGGTCCATATTTTCTATCACAGTTAAAGCATAACCCTTTGGCTCTTTTTTCTTCAATTTGTTGAGGTGTCAACTGAATTGGCTGAGGGTAAGAAGGAGACAAGGTGTTACGATCTTTTATGCTAGAAAAGTCTGCCTTCTACTGGAAATAAATTTTTCCTCTACTCTACGTGCCATGATAATAGAATCAGCAACCTTGAGTGGGTTAAACATGCGTACCTCATGCTCAATGTGGTCCTTAAGACCCCCAAGAAATAGGTCATTCAAATACTCTTCTGTAATATCCTCCACACGTAAGGAAAAAGTTTGGAATTGATGGACATACTCCTTAACTGAACCAGTTTGGCGTAACTTTGCTAATTGGCTGAAGTAATTCTCAGAAACACTAGAACTATAGTGTAATTGAAGCTCTTCAGTGAACACTGTCCAGGTGACATTTAGGCCATTCTTCTTCCTTTGAGCACATAACCAACGATACCAAACAAATTGATCAGGTTCTAGGTATAAGGATGCCACAATTACCTTTTGTCCTCTTGGGATCTGATGGAGATCAAAGAAATTTTCCATTTGGGTAATCTAATTGAGTGGATCCTTTCCATCAAATTTACACATTTCAACTTTTGGAATCATGCCCCTCCATTGGTGAGAAGATCCACTTGAATGATTAAAGGATCCTCCCTGATTTGAGTGATTTGGATCTGTGTGACCATTTCTAGTAGAACCCATATGACTAGAATTGGAAGTTGTATTAGAAATAGCATTCAACAACTCTTGCTGCATTGCATGAAAATCCTTCTGAATCTCACTCCTAAGGCTACCTTTCAGTTGATGAAGCTCAACATTAAGGTCATCCTTACTCACCATATTGTTTACCCTTTCCTGAAGTTGGATGACCACCTCAGATACTCCTGAACCAGTAGAATCTGAAGCCATATCTTCTTTATTTTGGGTCATTCCTTGAGTTTCTAGTCCTTTTCCTTGGCCTCGGTAGATCTACCAGCCATGACGAAGGATGTGGGCCTAGGGGTAGACTTAATAGGGTAGAATTTTAGGGTTTAGGGTTTTATAATTTTTTGGCCGAATATAGGAATTTATAAAATAGAAACCCTAGCTATTTTTTGGAGGGGTTTCCGAAAATATAAGAAATTTGAAAATTTCCAAAAATTACACCCTAGGGAGCCAAATTATGAATAAATATAGAACCATAATAACTTTTTCAAAACAAGTCAAAAATTATTGAAATTTGGAGAGACGCTTACTTGACTTATTTTTCCTCACCACAAAAAAAATTGTAGAAAAATTCGCTACCAATCTTGAGATATAGCCGAACCTTCAGAATTAGGGTTTGACATCGTCCTAGCCGAGATCAAGCTCTGATACCACTTGTAATGAAATTACTTGATTAATTATGATTATCACCAGCAATAGAACACCAAATAACACAATATTGTAGATAAATTCTCTCAATATGAAATTATAATAGCTTGGCCACTTCGAGGGGGCAACCTCCAGAACATATAATAAGACTCAAATACTCAACATAATGATCATCCACTACTTATAACCCCTATTTATACTATTCCTATGCTATGGCCATCAGCAAGGCCGACCAACCAATGATAATAAATCATATATAAAAGAGATACATCATGATATTAAGTTATGATAGTAACAAGTCGGCTATATCCATCCCATGTAAGATATATAATTAAGGGCGTAAAAGATCCCCGCATCTCTCAAGTTTGAAATCAAAGCTAAGCAAAAATTTATTCTTCCAAAATTCATAACTCATAAATTAATCAACTTTCCATCTACTCATTATTATCCTCCTGATCGGCTTGAAAAATGTCATGGTCTTCCATATTGTAATTATCATTGAATCAATGGAAATAATGACAATGATTGCTATGATTTACACTGAAGAATCAAGCATCTTAAGTGTCAAGGATTTATCTCATTCATTGCACAACATTCTGTTGCATACCCATCTACAAATGCAAAATCCAAATGGGCTCCTAAATCTTCCCCTTCTACATCTAATGAGCATCATCCTATCATTTATGAGGTGCCTTCTTTGGCTAGTCAAGTGTCACCTATTCAATCCACTAAACCTCCTCTTAAGGATGGTCCCACTTCTCTTTCACTCAAGATATCTGCAACATTACTATGTTACACTAAGTAATCACCTCTCAAGATTCATTCTCCATCACCTCCTCCTACTAAATCATCCACAATATTAGCAAACCAATCTAAGCAACCTCATCTAAATTGTAGTTCAACATGGCCTCCACTCTAGTCTTCCACAACGTAACCAAGTAAGCCACCATCGTGCAAGGTCCCTCCCCAATCACCACTCCAGCAACCAATCACTTTTTTAAATCAAATACTACTATTACTAATGGTCAGGACACATTTACAACTCTCCCATTTTCGCATGGTCCTAATTTTGATTCCACCGCTCCACGACTGCTTGATCTCTGGTAGGTGAATTTTCTCACCTCATTACCCGATGAAACACTCTTGTGCTATGGTTCACATTTGACTATTGAGGGCATATTATACACATGAACCTCACTACACATTACACATTACATGTCATACATCGCATATTACACACCTCACATTTGCAACAAATTCTTCTATGCATTATACATCATACAAATCTTCACCATCATATTCTTACATATACCATGCATCATATGCAAATTGTGCTTTCCACACTAACACAATATTACATCTTACACTGCACATTATACATCATCACACTCAACACATTCAACACATATATTTCTAACATCACAATTTCAAACTACATTCTATAATTTACATCATTCTACCACATCCTCCTACATCATATTATTCTCTTCTACTCTTGAAGAATGCACAAGTTTGCACAGCAGAAACACCAAATATATTATTCACATCATATATTACATTCTCCATATATATAGGAAATAGACATTCTATATAAAACTTATACAATGCACATTACCTGACAATGCACTCTAGTCCCATGGTTCATACTCGATTGTTGAGGGTTTTATTATGAATTGAACCTCACCTCCTCATTACGCTTACCTCATTTTCTAACATAGGAAATTCTGTTGACATCTGTTGCTCATACATACATAGAAAAAACTGACATACTAGAAATGGAACATTGGATCATGTTCCCCCCCTCAATGTGAAATTTCCACTTATTGAAAACAGGATGACTACAAACTGAGGCACACCACACTGGAAGCACTAAAATCAAACTGCACACACACCTGTCACCAAAGCTGATATGTGGCCCCGTCGTTGGCGACTGACGAGAGGTCGTTGAATGACCTCCAACCTCCGATGCCTCCTGCCTCTAGTTTCATGCTGCTAGCTCAGCTAGATTTGATCATGGAGCTCAAATGCATATCAAAGGATGTCAGATTCCTCCGATAGTGCGTCCAGTTGAAATGCAGGGAAATTTTTTTATTTTGACAATTTTCCTAATAATCACCTAAATGACGATAACAAAATGACACAAATATATTTTTGACACAACTTTTGACGAGACTCTAGATGTCAATTTTAACACAAATACTTTTCTTTTGACAACAACAATGATATAAAAAAATGACTCATTTGACCTAGACAATAATATTTGTCACTAATATATTGACAATTACAAACATTGACTTAAACAAATATACGATTATGAATGTGATACACGATGACTCTAATAATACAATTTGACAAACTATAACAATACTTACCAAGAGGTAAACAAAACATTTAAAAAGCAATCAATTTATTACTTTTCAAATAACACTACTTTAAATCTAAACCGACCACAACACATTAAACGAACAATCAAATTCAAAGACTATCTAAAATAAGACTGCCGTAATGACTTACTATTGATTGATAATAACTAAAAAAAAGATTTCATTTAATGGACAATCCTTAAATCACGAACCATGCAAGACGCTTCCACCTCCTGCTCTTCCTCCATTTCAGACGGGCTCGCACTGGTTTTTCCCTCTTTGAAGATTCTCTCTCTGGACTTAGCAAGAAGCGAAAGTATGAAACAACAAATCGATCATGGCTATTTTTGCATGTCAATTTGTATTCCCAAATGGAGGAGATTCCAACCTTAAATCTCCCCAGCACCAAATGTGGAGCAGAGACTGAAATGAAAACGCTGGTAGATGTCACCTGGATCGATGGTATTTTGAGCTGTGGGCTTTGGTTTTGAGGCGGTTCAGCAAAACTGAGACAAAAATGATCATCTATTGACAGCTGTTGGGAGTGCAGTTTTAGAGGTGCTCCACGAAATCCGTGTACAGGAGAGAATTTGGAACAGAAACCGTCAGGATGAATGCACCGTGGGAGTTGACTGATTAACTTGGAAAGTGGTCGAACCATACAGGATGTCTGATACTGCATGCCGCGTTTTAACTTTTTGTTGAACCAAGTCTATTCATCAAAATTTGATGCTGCATTTAGAGGTCGACGTTGAAACTGATCTAAGCAATATACATTCCTAATGATCTCTTGTTTCAGATCACAAATGCATTGAAGGAGTGAGTGATCTATGAAAGAAAACAGTTAGACGACAATAATGACATGGACATTAGAAAACATTCCATGGAATCATTCATGGACGCTCAAACTTCAAACCACGGTTGATAGTCTAGAAAAAACCTCCTAGATTTGACAGGCCTGAGAGATCTATGTCGATGCCATCAGGAGTGCATTTCATAGAGGTATTCCCACAGATCCATGCTACAAATAAACTGCTGCGTATAAAAATATCCTACAATCTATAATAGTTTGCTTCTAGAAAACTAATCTACATGAATTTTTCACTTAATTCTCTCATTACCGGGACAAATGACAATACCACTGCCCCCTTTGCAATCATTACTCCATTAACATGACTGGATCAGATCGCTCTGATACCAAATCTTGAAGAATGCACAAGTTTGCATAGCAGAAACACAAAATATATTATTCACATCATATATTACATTCAGATACATTTACATATATATAGGAAATAGACTTCCTACGTAATAGGAAGTAGCTATAACAACTCTCCAACCAATCTACGTGAGTTGTCCAAACTCACACACTCATATTTGTTATAAGTTGTTTTATTTAACAACTATATAACAAATTACTAACATATTTACCAACATATAATAACATTATAATTACTTCACGTAATTATAATTTACTAATGGAGCACTAACAATATAATTCCTAACACATACTGCATATATTGGTTGCATTTAAACTATCTTACATTTACTTATTATCTATTCATCCTATTACACATGCTAGATAAATGTCATATATGTCATTATATTTATCATACACACATGTTCATTCACTGTCCTTTCTAGTTGTGATCACAGATTTTATAGATCTATACATGCAACATGGATGCTTAGCGCAATACCTAGTACCAATCCCACAAAGGCTCTTGGGGGCATCCACTTTCATACGCTACATGTGTTATTGTTTCATTTTGTTTCATAACACATTACATTAGTAAAGTATACACAATTAGACATACATATTATCTTTCTAACATGCTAACGGGTGCTTCATGTGTTGTATTTGTTATACAGGTCTATTTGCCACCATGGTTGTCTGTTACATTACTTGTCATTGTTTGCCATTGTTTATGGAATTTTCCCTTTGTCTTGTGTGCACACTTGTCTGCTTACATCCATTTCAGGCTTGATTGTCTTGCGACATCGTGAGTGACGTTCCATGTTTGTAACCCACTTTTTTTGGTTTACATTATCTTCTCGTGTGTTTACTTACGTATTAACTTACATATTGTTTGCATAGCTTACACTCTTATTTTACATGCATGTTTGCTTGCACTAACACTTTATTCATAGCCAATTTTTTTACATGTGCCTTGGTTTTTTACCAAGCACATTCCCTTCCACCTGCAAGGGACAATTTCAACACAATAGTCATTCCTCCTTTGGGCTGCATACTCCTTCAATGATGTCGCATGCACCCCAAATGAGGGGGGCATCATTTGGGTGAGTAAGTCACCCCATATAACATCATACACATCACAACACAATACTAGTACAATACAATTGTCATTTTTAGACAGGGCTCATAATTAGACTTGGGTCCTTAGCACAATGATGTCTTTCTTGGATACCTAAAAATAGGTGGCAGTTACATAATGATTGGTAGTTCGTCACAATCTACATAACTCCACACAATGACTTTTACAAGGCTCAAAATCAGACTTGGGTCCTTAAAGTTTACGTTTATACACACCCTCTGCAGTGGTGTTCCATATTCCGAGGAGAAGTTAAAGGTTAGATGATGACACCAAAATTTCCTCTCTACATTAATTTTATCGTGGCATAGGATCACCTTGAAAACCAACAATTTAGAGCACTCTACATCTTTGGTAAGTGGTTAAAGGTTGGACGATGACACTAGACTTTCCTCTCTATTGTGTGCAATAATTAGTTAGCTATGCAAAGAGAATTAGAAGTAACACCTAGTAGTCCTAAAAAAAAGCTGAACTAAAATCTATGCACCATCATGCTTAGAGATTAAAAAAGACTAATCTACTAACATATTTGCATTAAAACATGAATAAACATCTAAACTAATATGCTAAGAAATTGATCTCCATCTCTATTGAATGTTAATCAACGACATGAAACCTATTTAGATCCTTAGTAATAAAAAGGGTTGATTTTATGTTTGAATCCCAAAGTTTCAAGAATGGAGTCTTGTCAATCCATGGCTATAAGACCACTTGAAATATCTCCATATGAATTCAAAACTTGGATGGATGAATGCAAGAAATGAAGATAACTAGCTCCTATAATGGAAAAATTCTCTAAGATGATAAAATGGCTATAGTATAGGATTTATGCTCATTTAGGTGTGAGTAGAATGGTAAGAGGAGGGCTCCTTATATAGCCCAATGGATAAAAGAATCTCTACATCCCTTTACGTATGGGACAATAGCTAGGTTGAGTTAGTTGGGGGTGACTATGGTTGAAAAAGGGGGTTGATTCAACCTTAGGGGAGTTTAATTTGTCTTGTAGTGACTCATGGGGTTTGAGAGGATTTATTAATTAACCCAAGTGATTTATTAATAGGCGAACAAGATTTATAGAAGCTTTTAGAAGAAAAATTAGTATGATTTAGGGAATATGAAAGGTTTAGGCTAAATAAATGATGATTTATTTATCTAATAGAAGAGGAAACTTAATTAATTGTGAATACTTAATTAAATTCAAGTAGAAAGGGGTTTAATTAACATAAGGTCGTTAATTGTCATCTTTGCTAGATAGAAGGGTTAATTAATTAACATAATGTAATTAATTAATGAAAATAGAAGAGAAATTATGCTATATTGGTGATATGTCATCAATTTGTGGGAAGTAGTATAATCAATGCAACTTAAGTATTTAAATTGCTGGAGCCAAATTATAGGTGTCTACATTTGTCCCTCTTTGGGATGGCGTAAGTGACACCACTTCAAAGATAGTAGACATGTAAAATTTTGAAGGGGTAGAAGAAAAAATTAGTAGAAGTGAGAGATTCCCCCTCGAGTGTCAATGGGGTGATGAAAGAAGATGATTGACGATCGAAAAGATGAGAGAAACAGATAGAAGAATGGGTAGGGGTAGGATGCCCCAGGTGAATTAGAAGAATAGTGTTGATAGGGGACTGATATAGAGGAAATATGGAGATGACGAGATAGGAATGAAATTTCATCCATTGTAATAAAAAAAACTTATGTGTCATCATATTGCAAAGGATCTAGGTCATCAGTCCTTATTAAAAATATAAGAATATGACAAAAGTATAATGACATGAAAATCCATACTACGAACAATTACTCATTGTTGAAAACAACTCAATGCAACATACAAAATGTAATGCAATATAGGAAAGTAAAATATGCCTAACTTCCTGCAACATACATAATGCAATGCAATACGAGAAAGTAAACAAGTTAATCTAATAGAGAAACATAATGTAATGTTTTTGTTATCAAGCTTTGATTCTAACCTGTGTGAATTAACGAAAAGGATAAAAAGATGTTTCCCCAAGCAAGGATACATGTAAATGGAAATAACATAGGACACTTGGGTCCTATGAAAAATAATTGTGCACTATGAAATAATACCAAACAACTCATTGTGCCTCAGAGTACAGACATCGTAAGAAAAATAGCTTTGTTAATGGAGGTAGATCAAGATGATCTATGTCACTCACAAGAACATGTGAGAAGAGTGACGTTTTGTAGGATGATTTTTACTTTGTTTTTTTAGAAACATATTTGAATATTTTTTATTTTTCTAACATATTTGAATGTTTTTATGTTTTTGAAAGTTTTTTGAAGCTATGCACATGAAAATGAAGAAACGTGGATGCCCCAATGATAGATGGGATGTACAAGGGAAAAATGCCATGTGTATGTACAATAAGAAGGTGAAGATGCAATGTCCCCCCCCCCCCAGTATTAGATGGGAATATTCAAAGGAAAAATCTTCATGCAGAATTTGTATTAGGGCTAATATGGATATGTTCAGCATGATGATGAACATAAACCCAATGACATGCTAGGAAGGAACAAATATTCCCCCATCATAAGATGGCCAAGAAAAGTAGGATAAAAAGTGTACACAGAGAAAAATCACTGTAATATAAAGATAAACAAACCAATAATGCAAACCTTCCAGCAACCTTTTGTACAAACCTTAAATAAGGGTCTCCTGTAAGACCTTGCAAAATGGATGTTAGAAATGATTGTGGATGCTCTTGAGTGCTCTCCAAGATTTGAATGTGAATGCTACAGACATATTTCAACAAATTTTTTGTATGTCATATTCAAGAGGATTTGTAAGGAAGGTAAGCCTATAATTTATAGAAGCAAAAGGTGTTTGAAACCATTTACACATGGATAAATGAGTATGCTAAAAATAGAATTGTGGGAAGTTGCAATAGTGTTGGGGGTAGTAAATGAATTAATTGTAAAAAGTTGCATCTGGAAAGGTGGTTTTACGTGTAATTTAATTGCCCCCACCTTTCTAGGATTCTAGAAGTGTAGTTAACTAGGGTAAGGATAAGGAGTCCAAGTGGAGTCTAAGTGGAGTCTAGGTGGAGTTTGAGCAAGTGGCAGATGACTAGGATGTGCACACACTTAATTAATTAATTAATTAATAATAATTAATTTAGCCAAAGGGGTATAAAGGGGTACATGGGATTAATTTAATTAATCCAAAGGGGTACAATGTGAATTAATTAATTAATTAAATCAATTAATTGCAAATGGGTGAATAACAGGGCGTACTAGGATAACACTAGGAACAAGTGGAAACATAAGTGTAATTTTGGGGTGTCTACATTTTTTACCCTCTTTAAAGTGCTATTGCAAAGTAATAGTGTTTTAAATATAGTAGACGCAATGCAGATCAGCGAGTGAAAAAATTGTGAAGCATTGAGATGCCCCAACAAATAGAATAGTAGAGGAGTGCCCTCTCAAGTGGATGGATGACACAACAAGGCAGCAGGAAACCACTTGATAGGAAGAAAGCAAGGGATTGGAACAAGGATGAGAAAGGACTATGTTTTTAGTAGGAGAATTATTTGAAGAGTAATTTTTAGAGCAACCTGATTTTTGTTTTTGCACAATAGAGTTGTCACCATGATTATAAAAGAATCAAGATGGTTAACCCAGATGCACGTAAATAAACACACACAAGAAAGAAAAGATAAAAAAGAAAACAAACCCAATATATAAAGTAGGTGTCGGCATCAGGGTTATAAAGGAACCAAGATGTGATCACACTACTTGTAAGTGGTCCAAAAAGAGTAAACATCAACAATGCAACAGAAAGTTGAAAAAGAAGACAATCAACTATGCCCCTAATATGTGCCACAATGATGATTAAGTAGATACAAATGCTCCCAAGTGGGAATAGGATTAAACTGGAAGAGCTGAGTTAAAGCGACTCCTTAGGACACTCTTGCTAAATCTACTGTGTAAATGATCAAACTTGAAATTTCCCCAAGTGAAGTTATATCATGAAGGAAAAATAATTGTGTGACTTGCCCCAAGCAGAGTTATCATATCATGCAAAGGGAAGAAAGTGATAGTTGTAAGATTGACACAATCACTAGGGTAATAGATAAAAGTATGATGTTTATCAAGATTGTATTGATATGTTGAATGATTCACTTTAAGTGTTTTCCAATTGTAGGATTTCTATGATAAGTGAATATTTGTTCGAAAGTTTTGTAATTTTTTTGATTTTTGAAATGTTTGATTTTTTTTGGATTTTGAAAAATATCTGATTTTTTTGGATTTTCGCAAGTTTTGAAATAAAAATACAAAAAAAAAGAATACATTCCATGGCTTAAATAAACCAGGAGGAAAACAAAACACACACAAATGACAAAAAGATATAAAAGAAGTAATAGAAAGAAACGCAATATGAACGAGAAAGAATCACACCAAAGTTATATGTGAACTAGGATGTGAATAAATTTCCTACAATTGGTCCATGAGCGCATTCTAGATACACAGAGTACTGGTTATTCGAACTATCAAACATAAGAAAATAAGCTAAGAATATACAATACAAAATTCCATATGTACAAATGTTAAACAAGAAAACAAGCTAGTGAACAAAAACACACTAATGTAAAAAAAATATTCTAATAAAGAAGCGAATATATACAGATGTCAAGTTGCCCCCAAGAGAAAGCCAAAGCCAAGTGATGTCCCTATGCAAAGTTACATTGCAAAGAGTGGATTGATTGATTGGAAAGATGATTGGGAACAATCAAATGAAGAAAATGGAAAAAGAAATTACACAGTTGTGAGAGATTTTTTTTTGAAAAGTATTTTTGAAACATTTTGTATGTTTTTTTGCATTTTTTGAACAATTTTTTATTGTTTTGGGATTTTGAATAATTTTATATTGTTTTTGTAGTTTTTTTTTGTGATATGTTTTTTTTTGGAATTCTGAACCACACGCTAAAGAAGAGTGAAAGGAAATTCCCAAGTCAACACTGACATGCTAAATGGAAGGTGAATAATGGTGGTAGAAAATGGGCATGACAACCTAACAAGGAAAACATGTGACACATGGTGAGGTAAAAAGTTACAAGTGGGAAACAAAGTGAAATGATGAAACAGGTGGATGCACTGATATGCCCCCAGTACAAGGGTTACTCTTCGGAGACTCAGGAGTAGAACTTCTTCAAATGAATGGAATTCATAGGCTCCTTCAACTCTTTTCCATCCTTGGTAGACAATTTGTATGCGCCAAATCCAAATTTAGTAGTTATAACATAAGGACCCAACCAATTAGGCTCAAATTTGCCCTGTTTTTCTTGTGGTTTAGTTGTGTTCTTTTGATTTTCCTTTAGGACCAAATCACCAATTTCAAACTATCAAGGTTTGATCTTTCGATTATAATTATAGCATAGTCTATTCTGATATACCTGCATATGGTCTAAGGCATGAAGTCTGTCTCTCATCTAGTAGTTCTAGCTATACAAGGTGTGCAACACATCATCCTCTTCATGAATGAGGAGTTGGAGGGAGACACGAAATGAAGGTGGTTCAACTTTGATATGTAATATGGCTTCAGATCCATATACTAGGGAAAAAGGAGTAGCTCTTGTAGGTGTACAAAGGAAATGCGGTAGGCCCAGAGGGTAGGATATAACTGAGTATGCCAATTACGCTCGTGTTTATTGATTGTCTTTTCTAGAATGGACTTAATAGTCTTGTTTGATGCTTCAGATTGGCCATTGTATTGTGGATAATAGGGTGTAGCCCATTTTAGGTGGATATTATATTTCTTAGCTAGGGCCTTTGAGATCCTTATTTTTGAAAGAACCACCATTTTCAGTGACAATAGCAATGGGGATGCCAAAAATGATAGATGATATGGTTGAAGATGAATTTATAAATATTGCACCTAGTAACATTAGTAAGAGGCATAACCTCAACCCACTTGGTGAAATACTCAGTGGCAGTTATAATAAAAGTGTGGCCATCAGAAGATGTGGGATTTATTTTTCCAATTAAATCAAGTCCCCATTTCAAAAAAGGCCAAGGTGAAGTAATGGGCTGTAAGGCTTGGGATGGTGCATGAATGAGATTACCATGTTTTTGGCAAGCCTGAAATTTCTTCACAAATTTTCATGCATCTTCCTCCATTGTGGGCCAGTAGTATCCAATGCGTAAAATATTCTTTGCAAGGACTATTCCACTGGTATGGGCACCACAAATACCAAAATGTACTTCAGCTAGTGTTTGATTAGCTTCATCCTGATTGAGACATCTTAAGAGAGTCCCATCATAGCCTATTCGATATAAGGTGTCAGCAAGAAGAGTGTAGTGGGAAGCATGTTGTGCTAAGGATATTTTATTAGCTGAATTAGAATTAGAAGGATAGGATTTATTTTTAATGAAGGTGTATATATCGTGGTACCAGGGATGATTAGGACCAACAATCTCACAAACCATGGTGGACTCTGGAAATTTGTATGTGGGCACCAAAAGATGTTCAACAAGGAACTTATTGTGAGTTTGATTAGTGTCGAATGAAATAAGGGAAGCGATAGTTTCCATGGTATCTACTATTTTGTTTTGTATGTGAGGAACTTGTTCAAAATTGATAATCTGGAAATACCCTCTAAGGCTATCAACCATTCTTTTATAAGGTAAGAGATTTTCATCTTTTACCTGATATTCTCCGTTAACTTGATTAATGACTAGAAGAGAATCACCAAGAACTGTCAATTCTTGCAGGTGCCATGAGATAGCATCAGTGCTTCATACTCTACTATGTTATTTGTGCAAGGGAAGTTGATACGATAAGATTTAGGTATGAGGTCTCCATACAATGTACTCAAGACAATTTTTGCTCCAGAACCATGGATATTGCAAGATCCATCAAAGAATAATGTCCATAAGGGTGTTACTTCTATGTACAACAAGTCTTCATCTGGAAATTCAAAATTTAGTGGTTGTGAACCTGGTAGTGGTGTTGTGGCCAGTTGATCTATCCATGCTTGACCTTTTATAGCCTTTTGATTGACAATTTCAATGTCAAATTCACTAAGTAGTGCAATCCAGCTAGACATGTGCCCTGTTATGAATGATATCGAAAGTAGGTACTTAAGAGGATCAACCCTTGAAATTATCTTGGTGGTATGATTTAGGAGATAGTGTCACAGCTTGCTGAAAGTATAAGAAACTACTAAACAAGCCTTTTCAACCTATGAGTACTTGGTCTCATGCTCAAGAAGAGTTCTTCTCAAGTAATACACAACTTGTTCCTGACCCTTATCATTGTGTTGCACAATAATTCCCCAATGGAATGTTGTGTTGTAGATGTATACAACAACATAGGCTTATCTTGTATAGGTGGCATGAGTACTGGTGGAGATGCCAGGTATTCTTTCAATTTTTCAAAGGCATCTTGACAGAATCGTGTCCATTTGAACTGGACATCCTTTTTAAGCAACTGGTTGAAATGATGGCACTTATCTGCCAATTGAGAGATGAAGTGACAAATAGACTGTATTTTTCCTTGTAGGCCCCTTAGTTGTCGAAGGTTCTGAGGAGGTGGCATATCTATTATAGCTTTGACCTTGGTAGGGTCCACTTCAATTCCTCTTCGTGAGACAATGAATCCCAGAAGTTTCCCTGAAGTGACACCAAAGACACATTTTTTTGGATTAAGGAAAACCTTGTACTCCCTTAACCACTCAAATATACACCTAAGAATTGTTGGATGATCCACCCTAGTCTTTGATTTAGCAAGAATATCATTGACATAATCTTCCATTATGTCATGAAGAAGGTCATGGAAAATAACAGTCATGGCACATTGATAAGTTGCACCAACATTTTTAAGGCCAAAATGACATGACCTTGTAACAAAATGTCCCCCATGGGGTTGTAAAATTTGTTTTATGTTGGTCTTCTTCAACAATTTGAATTTGGTTATACCCATAAAATCCATCCATAAGGGATAATATCTCATGGTCTGCAGTAGAATCGACAATCATGTCAATATTAGGCAAAGGGAAATCATCCTTAGGACATGCGTTATTAATGCCATAGAAATTTGTACATATACAGATTCCAGGGGTCTTCTTCAAAATTGGTACCATATTAGATATCCACTATGAGTAGTCAATGCACTGTATGAATCTTGCATCCAATAATTTTTGTAGTTCGGCCTTAACAAGCAATGCAACCTTGGGATGCATTTTACGTAGTTTTTGCTTGACAGGTTTAGGATTTGGGTGCACCACAAGGTGATGAACCACAAGAGAAGGATCAAGACCAGGCATATATTTTTAAGACCAAGTGAATACATCTTGAAACTCAGTTGAAAGTGTTGTGAAGGCTTTGATTTCAGTTTTTGATAAACTGGAACCTAGTTGTAACAATTTTGGTTGGTCTTCAGTTCCAATGTTAATGGTTGTCATCTCTTCTACCAACAACTTAGAAGTGTCATTATCTTGAAATGATGTTGGAGGCTTGTGTAGATTGTCAGATATTTCTAGATCCAAATCTCCTCTCTCTAGTGCCTTTGAAAGCTTTTCACTAGGAGATGTGTCCTTTAATTTCTTTTTCTTTTTCATTTTTTGGTTCTAGTATAATGCCTCAGAAAGGTTTTCACTATGCGAGATATAATTTTTCTTTTTTCTATGTTTAATTTATTTTTCTTTAGGACTGGAGATTGTAAGTTCTTTTCTTATGTAAGTGGTAACATCAAGGTTTATATCAAAACCCTTCTTGTGATCTGACAAGGGAAAAGGGTCCCAAGCCCCGAGGAACTCCTAGATGGCCTCATCATTTTGAAAGAGATCCATGGAAATATGACACTATTGGTCCTAATCAATGAGGGAAGGATAAAAAATGTCAAGGGTTTGAATGGATAAGTAGTCTAGGAAAAGTGTAGTTTTGGCTAGGTCTTCAAAGAGGCTATGTGTGGAACTGGTCTCAATTTTGGAATCTCAAGTCCGCATCACTAGATAATACATCAAAGACTATAGGCCTCTTCTCATATGTCTCATATCCTAGACCATATGTGTAAAGGTTAGACTTTGATATTCATAGGTTCAAGAACACCATGCCCTTGTGGGCCAAGGCCTCTTCCTTTCCAGTTCATGTTTTTCATCATTTTATGGCCCTTGGTGTAATCAGTGGATTCATAGCATTCTGCCATCCTGTCATCGTATAGCCAAGAGTTGTTGGAGATTGGAATATGTTCATCTTCTAGATATCCATATCGTCTCCAAAGATTTTTTCTGAGATAGTAAGCTGGAGGTTCTTGTAAATGAGGAGCGTTAGGATGCCCATAGTTGCAAGGTGATAATGGGAGTTTGCCAACAAGAAATGCATTGTCAAGTGTGTACTCACCTAAGCCTTTATGAGAGAATGTAACTTCAGGTGACACCTTAGATGTAGATGCTCTAGAGGAAGATGTGGAGGCGTGAGGAATATCCTCAGGTGACACTTTAGATGTAGATTCTTCAGAAGAAGATGCATAAGCATGAGGGCACAATATTACAACAAGATCAATACAGTTGGTAACAATAGAAGTTACATTAGATCTAGTTGTGCTATCAGTAGATGGACAATAGTTTTCCTTTTTGTACCTTTCTTTGAAAACCTTACAGTATTCAAATGGGTCAGTATCACCACGCAAGGTGAACTCTCTGCCGTTATGTGGAAAATTTATGCATTGATGGAAAGTGGAAGGTACTACATGCATCACATGTATCCAAGGTCTACCCAAAAGAAGGTTATATGACGTGTCTTCGTCAACTACATGACACATAGTGTCAAGGATCTGCGGGCCTACTTGTATGGGAAGAGTGATGGTACCATAGGATTGACACTCAGTATTATCATAACCATGAATGGTAATGATATTAGCATCTAAGTCATCCATTGTATGACCAAGGAAAAAAGCATTTTTATAGAACAAATGTTAAGATCCACTCCATTTTCGATAAGAACTCTCTTGACTTTATGATAGGTAACATAGGATTCGATGTATACAAATTTGTTGTTAATCATATTTGGGTTCAACATATCTTGAGGGTCAAAAGATAGGATAGGAGTTTCAGGCGTAAGGTTCACGTTCATATCCTGAAACTATTGAACATTGAGAGTATGAGGAATGCATGATTCATTTAGAGAATGAGTGATAATATCCTGAAAGCTAGGTGACTCTTTTAGTAGTTCCATGAGAGAGATATGTGCTAGCATGGTTGTTAATTGTTTGATGAAGTCATACTGACATGGAGTGGAAGATTTGACACTAGAATTTGACTGTTTATTTGAAGGAGCTATTGGTTTGGATGTTTGAGGTTTATAGAAGATGTATAAGGTTGGTTTTCCATAGGAACCTATATCTTCCGTTAGCATGTGGTCACAACATTACTCGAAGGTGTGAATTTAATGGTCACCATTGTAGATGGTACTTCCTCAATAAATGAGATAATTGAACTAAAGTCAGTGTTATTGGTAGAGGGACATTTGTCAGTATTTTTATTGTCACCGCCATGTTTGGGAAATGGGTTTAAGAACACCTTAAGATTGTCGTTAGGTGTTTAATTTGGTGATGGTTATTCAACAGTGATATCTCCACTATTAATGAGGTCTTGGACAAAGTGACGTAAGTGAAAACATCGATCAGTCGGGTGACCATCAATGCGATGAAAATCACAATAAGTATCAGCCTTGTACCAAGTAGGCTTGGGTTATCCCTCAACCCAAGGTCTGGTGATGGGATAAGAAACCATGTTTGCATTAACTAGTTATTGAAGGAAAGTTGATAGAGGTTCTCCCAAAAGAGTGAAATGACATGTCGTTTAGAATCAGGAGAGGAGGAAACCTCTTTGAAAGGAACAACAAGAGGTTTTTTTCCTTTGTTTGGTCTAGTCTAAGTGTTTTGGATGTTGTGGACATTGTGGTTTTCTGTAATACCATCATTGACCATATTATGATTGTGGTTAACATGTTTAGATTTGTCTTGGTGAGAGCTATTAGGATGGTTACTATGTTTCCCATTGTCTTTTGAATGAGGTTTAATCAAACCTTTTAATAAGGGCTTTTTCAATCTGCGATCCTTTCTCAATAACTTCTTCAAAAGTATTAAGGCAATGCATTTGCATGTGAAAGGATAGCTCACTGTTGAGATTGGGTACAAAGATGCTCACGAGTTGCTTCTCAGGCATGGAGCATGGGAAATGAATAGAAATCCCACGCCATCTTTGTAGGAATTGTGTGAAGGTTTCATTTATTTTTTATTTGGCATTACACAAGTCCATCATTGTAATTTCATATTCTAGGTTGAATGATAAATTTTTGACGAATTTCTCTGAGAGATCTGCAAAAGTTTGTATAGAGCCCTTGGGGAGGAGTGGGAACTAGTCCAAGGTTTGTCTTCCTAGACTTTGTAGAAAGAGACACATTAAGAAGACATCACTATAGGCCACCTCTTGGTAAGCCATATAAAAATCCTTGATATGCTCTCTAAGATCACTCTTACCCTTGTATTTGTCAAAGTTGGGTGTCTCAAAAGATTTTGGAAAAGGAACACGTAAAATGTCCTTATCGAAGGGGTAAGGACACAATTCTTCAAAGCTGAATTGTTTGCGTTGATGTTGCATACTAGAGATGGTGTCCTTCATCATTTTCCATTCTTGGGAAAATGGTGAGTTGTTCTGTAAGAAAGATAAGGAACCATCACTTGTAGAGTTGTTGTTATCTTTGGTGTGCATGGTATGACTCTTAAATGAAGATCACTAGATTTCTTTGGTGCCTCATTTTCATGGGATTCATTGGTGACTTTAGAATTTAAGATAACAAGTTGTTTATCCATGTCATTAATTTTATTCATGAGGGCTTGAGTAGGATCAGTGGCTGAATAAGTTGATTTTCCTTTTTTCCTTTCGTCAGATTTTTCTTTGTTTGATTCATTGCTTTTGGTGTTGTTCGAGGTGGAATTGTTTCGATCATAATTATTCATGTGGCTAGGTCATGCCTCATCGTCATTATTTGTCGAAATGAAAGGTTCACCCTTATGAGGTGGTGGTTTGCAAAGTAATGTTTGTAAACTAGCTTCATCGAAATCAGAGGGTAATTTTGCTCCCATCTCAAGGAGACAAAGAAAAAATTGGTCTTTATTCATACGTAAAATATTTTCAATGTGAGATTGTTCTTCGAGTGAGATGTCATTCTAATCATCCTCAAATTTTGTTCATTATCACTATCAAAATTTCCAAAAGGATTTCGTTCGTTCCCCTTCCAAAAGGACTATAATCTCTGTGTCATGTTCCCACAATTTTTAAAAGAGGGAGGGAGAAAAAGAAATATGTGAAAGATAACTCGACCCGTAACACAGTGAATGCGACGACAGAAGATAGGTGTGTAATTAAGTTTGATAATAAATTGTCCCTTAACAAAGTGAATGCTAAAATGGGCAAGAGGTTTGGAAGATATGAGTGACGCAACCCTTAACAAAGTGAATGTCAAGATGGAAGCATTGTAAAGTGTTTGATAAACTCCACCCTTGATAAA
This sequence comes from Taxus chinensis, assembly GCA_019776745.2. Lineage (NCBI taxonomy): Eukaryota > Viridiplantae > Streptophyta > Pinopsida > Cupressales > Taxaceae > Taxus > Taxus chinensis. Next base: position 54,622,789 of record CM034152.1, on the reverse strand, counting down.
GTGAATGTCAAGATGGAAGAGTGGTGTGATGTGATGAAGGTTCTCATCCTCTAACAAAGTGAATGCTAGAATGGAGGAGGGTTATAGTGACAAAAGTATGAATGTGTTCAACCTCTAACAATGTGAATGCTAGAGTGAAGAAGTGAGGATAGATTGATTACAAATGCACTCTACCACCTAGCAAAAGTGAATGCTAAATGAGAAGAGGGTATGAAAAAAAGGATTTGAATTGTATGTGATGTGCTCAACCCTTAACAAAAATAAGTTATGAAGGAAGTGGCTAATGAAGAGATAAGACTCAAATACTGCTATTGTAAGCATTGGAAAGAAGATATGATGAAGTGTCTAGAACGCAACAAATATGTTTTCAAGTTAGAGACGTGAAGAAAGAAAACGTATACAATTTAACAATGATGTTTGTAAAACTAAAGGATGCAATAGGAGAATAAATAGAAAATGTGATGAAATTGAGTTGTGACAAAGTAAAACACAACAGCGTTGAGATGTGAGTCGTAAGATGAAAGTGCTTGAGCGAGGACGTGGATATCCACAACTCAAGACTTGATGTCGAAAATAAGATGAAAACTTAAAATTTGGGAAGGTTATCCAAATGTTTAAGTGTCGAATGGAATGGGGGATAAAACCAAAATGAGGTGAATACGAAAGATAGAATAATATGATAATCGTGAAAGGGGAAGAATCAAATAAGTGAATAAAATCTCCAAATGAATGAAAGAAGATCAAATGGAGAAGACAATGAGGACAAAAAATAGAAGATTGAAATAATGAAAGGAAATGAAAGTTATGAAAAGGGGAAAATTGAGAGTAAAATGAAGGTTAGTGAATGACTAATAACAAGAAGAAAAGAAGACGAGCATAGATGAAATGAGGATGAAAGAAAAATACAAACAAGGATAGTTTGGAAAATGACAAAAAAGATAAGAAAAGTGAAAGATGGATCCCAAATAAGGAGTATTTGGGAAAAAGTGAGTGTGGAACACTACTATAAAAAGAAAGACAAATAAAATAAGAAAATCGAAAAAGAAGTTTTTGTTTGAATGTTTGTTTGTGGCCTCTACCTTAGATTGGATTGGAAAATGTTTGGCTTCTTGGGTGGCTCTCTCAACTAGGTGTTAGAAAAATATCCGAGTGAGTGCAACGCTATTGCTAGCTGATGAATTTAATTTACCACCTTTGAAACCCTGAGCAAAGATATTTCTCAGAATGAATAACACTGGGGTCACCACTAAGGATATCCATGACTCTAACTCACAAAGACTTTACTAGTCAGGTAGGAGAAAAGGTTCCCATTTTGTCCACCAGTTACCTCAAGGTGTGGACTACTTTGGGGTTCCTAGAACCACCCCCTTTTTTGTAGTTTAAGCCTTATTCCAAGGGGGTTATGTTCTAGTTAAGTGGTCGAGCCGTAGCTCTTAACCGAATCTACAAATTAAGTGTTTTGAATATGGTGTTTTTTATCTTTTGATTTAGCTGTGGTTTGGTTGAAATCCTTTGGAAACCTGTAGTTAGTAGTTTTTGAAATGTTTAACCACCTTGAGTGAGAGCAGGTCCTAAAAAAAATGGTTAGAAAGTTTTCCGGAATGAGGGAAAAATAAAAAACACATAAACAAGACAACAAAAGTGAACCCATGTTTCTAATTTCTAAGATCGCTTAAAAAGCGCGAGGAAAGTGTTAGTGTAGGTTATTATTTATCCCTTTATTTATTTATTAGGATAATTCTTACACTTGTGTTAGCCCTACACTTTTTGGGTTAGCTTGTTTAGGTGTACTAATTGTGTGGAGTTAGCTTACTAGTTGTGTTGAGTTAGCTTCTCAGTTATCTGGAGTTAGCTTACTAGTCTTATGGAGTTAACTTAACTACCAGTATCAATTAGTGAGAGTTCTTCACCACTAATTTAGGTAGTAATTGCACTTCCCTCCTCCTATATGTACATCTTTCTATTACAAATATATTGTGACATTATTAATAAATTGTAATATTATTAATAATGAGTTTATAGAATTCATTTTAATAATATAGTTGTAATAGTTAGGTGAGTGTGAGATATTAATATCATATTTGTATGTACGTGAGTTAATCTCACCATTAGAATAGGGATATGAGATGATAGAGAGATATGTGGGATAGGTGAGAAATTCTAGCAGTGGTTGAGAGATATAGGGGATTGGTGATTGATGTTGACTCCTTGGATAAAGGAGATCATCTTCTTATATAATGTAATATTTATCAGTGAATAAATCATCCCGAATGAATTCTTAATTTCTATATACTATTATTCAATGTTTATTTCTCATATTATTGTGCAGTTTTTATCACTTTCTTATTGAGTAATTCAAGTCATTGCATTGTAATGTATTAAGCATTATGGATTATAATGAATTTCCATATATGGTATTTTAGCTCTTCTATTTTACAAATATAATGTGGTGTGCTATTATCATCTAAGATCATGGCTTGGAACAATCTTCTTATCAGTTCCTTTCATGGTATCAGAGCGATAGATGATGTAGACATCCATCTGTAAGTTTTTCTTTGCAAGCAAGGGTTTATTATTTTCATGTATTTAGAATTTGTTAGCACATTTCTGCAGCATGTATTTTTCTACAAAATAGAGTGCACCATTGGATTTGGAAGGTGCCAAAACCATAGAATCAACTATAAACTCGACCATGTTTGAGACAGTCAAATCAGGAAAATTTTAAGGGGTTTTTTAGCATATTTCTCAAAAAATCCATACAATTATGTACAAACGTATTTTTTGACTCAAAAATTATATCAGCTTTCTAGGTTTTTTGAGAAAATTTCTGGGTTTCTGTTCTATTTTTTTTATACAGATTCCGGAAAAAGAGATATTTGCAGTCAAATTTTGTATTAACAATTGTACTTTTTGGGTGCATTCTTTTATCCATTGGATATAATCGTGTACCTTCAAGATGCATTTTTTTACCCTCCAGATATTTTTGTTTTGGATGCAGTATTTCATCCACTGGAGGCAGATCTGTACCCTTTAGGTGCATTCTTTTATCCATTGGATATAAGCGTGATGTATTCTTTTACCCTATGGATATTTTAGTTTTGGATGCAGTCTTTTATCCATTGGACGTAGATCTATACCCTCTGGATGCATTCTTTTATCCATTAAATATAAGTTTGTACCTTCTAGACACATTCTTTTACCCTCTGGATATTTTGGTTTTGAATGCAGTTGTTTATCCAATGGATGTAGATCTGTACCCTCTGGGTGCATTCTTTTATCCATTAGATATAAGTGTGTACCTACTGGATGCATTCTTTTACCCTCTGGATATTTTGGTTTTGGATGCATTCTTTTATCCACTGGACATAGATCTGTACCCTCTGGGTGCATTCTTTTATCCATTAGATATAAGCGTGTACCTTCTGGATATATTCTTTTACCCTCTGGATATTTTTGTTTTGGATGTAGTTTTTTATCCACTGGACGCAGATCTGTACCCTCTGGGTGCATTCTTTTATCCATTAGATATTGTCATGTACCCTCTAAAAGCAATGATTTACCTGCTGAACATTTTAAGTTTTTGGGCATGGGCTTTTATCCTTTGGTCGCAACCCTGTATTGTGTGGATTCACTCTTTTACCCTTTGGACATTTGGGTGTCACGTGTACCTTTTAAAAAAGATCAGCATTAAAATATTATTTTAATAACAAAACCTTCTAGAGCTCATAACTTTTGATCTGTAGCTCGGTTTAAGGTGATCTTTCTTTTGAAACTGTGTATTTTTTCAAGATATACGTATTGGTTAAATTTTTATACACATATTTCAAATGTAAAAGGTATTGTTACTATTCATAATATTTACATGCACTTAATTATAAAGTGTCAAATTTGGGGGGGTGTTGTAATCACTTGTGGACGTAATTTCGGTTGAGCCCGACGTCATTAACTTTTGGGTGTTGCATTCTTGTATCTATGGGTGTATTTATTTATATCTCTCTTTTTTGTTGAGATATTCTGGATTTGTATTTTTGACACTTTAGTTTTTGGCATGTTGACAGTCTCTCTTGTGGGGGAGCTATTCTGGTGAAGCCCAGTGTTAGTTTTTCAGTGTTCGAGTAGTTGATTTTGGCAACTCATATAGATATGTGGTGTCACTCTACCCATTCATCAGTATGGGAGGGTGTGGTATTGATACTAATTCTTTGAGTTTCATGACTTTTCCTTGTTATGTGTTGATACTACTTATTCGAGTTTCATGTACTTTCCTTGTTACCTTGGATTTTCTTGGATCATGGCACTCCTATTTATTTGGATCTTGTGTCCTTGCCTTATTGCCTTGGTTGTTCTTGGATCTTGGCACACCTATTTTTAACAGTTTATCAAATTATGTTTGGTTTTTTTTTACACTTTCGACATCACTCCATTGACAGTATCCTTGCATGGAGCTATTCTAGTGAAGCCTAGTGTCAGTTGTTTTTGAGTTATATGATCGAGCAGTGGATTTAGACCACAGTGCACACCAAACTTCTTTAGAATTGTATGAGTTTTTGGAGCCAAACTTCTTAGGATATCTTGGAGCGGGATTTTTCTCTCTCTACTTTGTTATTACTGGTTTTGGGTACCTTGCAGTGTCCAATTTTCCCAGTTATTGTACGTGGGTATCTCATCAGGCCTTGTTTCTAGGACCCACCTTCGTTTTCACCTACCTAAGTTATGCTTACAAGAGGGTGTTAGTGTAGGTTATTATTTATCCTTTTATTTATTTATTAGGATAATTCTTACACTTGTGTTAGCCCTACACTTTTTGGGTTAGCTTGCTTAGGTGTACTAGTTGTGTTGAGTTAGCTTACTTAGTTATCTGGAGTTTAGCTTACTAGTCTTATGGAGTTAACTTAACTACCAGTATCAGTTAGTGAGAGTTATTCACCACTGATTTAGGTAGTAGTTGCACTTCCCTCCTCCTATATGTACATCTTTATTATTGAGTAATTCAAGTCATTACATTGTAATGTATTGAGCATTATGGATTATGATGGATTTCCATATATGGTATTTTAGCTCTTCTGTTTTACAAATATACTGTGGTGTGCTATTATCATTTAAGATCACGGCTTGGAACAATCTTCTTATCATTCCTTTCAGAAAGAACATATGCGTGGGTTGACTTTGGTTAAGTGAAATGTTAATTCCCCAAAAATAAAAAAAGAAAGAAACAACCATGTTTCTGATTCCCAATATCACTTTAAAAAGTGCGAGGAAAGAGCATACACATGAGCGATTCACGATTAGTAGCAGAAAAACAAAAGAAAAAAACAAGCGAGAATCACACAAAACACGTTAGAAAGGACTAGTCAATAAACAAAAATGATGAAACATGTGCACAAGAGATTAAAAATGTGACAAAAATTGAACTGAAAAGTACAATAACACTAAGTATGCAACATTTATAATGAGCTCACGAGAGTGATTAAAAGCGTCTGTGAACCCTGCAAAAGCAAAGTGCACAGTTAGGCCAATAAGAATAAATAAAGGAACTAAGTCACTTGTAACTTAAACTAAAATTAAGAAATAAATATAAATAAAATAATAATAATAATAAAATAATAACTAATAATAAAAAATTAAACCTAAACCTAAAACTATACAATATAAACTAAAAAAAACCTAATGTATGCTAAGGTGGCTTTATGTGTGGTGTGTGCAGGTTGAAGCAGCGGAGGAGCTTAGTGTGTACAGGGGTGAGCCAGGGACGGCTCGGGGTAGGGTGACCAGTTGATGGGTATACCACATTTTCATATGAATTGTGATATTTGTACACTTTGGGGAGCTCGGTAGGTGAGGATTCATCTACGAGCCGAGGGCAGGGTGGGAGCCAAGGGTTGGATCAGGAGTGGGGTCATAGGGATGAGGAAGGGGGAAGGGCTAAGCAGAGAGCTCAGTTGGGCGAGGTAGTGGAGAGGGAAAATCTCGGTCTATGAGGTTACAGGGACGACGTGAGGGCCGAGTCAGGCGTTGGGATGGGGAGGGCCGAGCTGAGTCAGTGTGTGGGGTTTGGGGGAAATGGTGAGCGAACTGAGGGCTTGGGGTTGGAGTTAGGTGAGTTAGGTCAGGGTGCGAGGTCTGTGGGATGAGGCAGACGTGGGGAACGGGGTTGTTGTGAGTAGAGGGGGTGTGAGCTAGGTTGGGTCACAGTCTGGGGGGTAGACAGGATGGGGACAAGGGAACAAGGCTCGGGAAGGGGCTTGACCGAGCCAATGAAAGTTGGGGAAGGGGTTAGAGTGAGGAGTGGGAAGGGGAAGGTGTGTAGGCTGTGAGGTGGCTTGGCTAAGCTTTCCGAGTTGGGTAGGGAGGTGGGAGGGGTAAGGGTAGCTTAGGGTGAAATATTTTTTTTCAATTTTTTTTTGTGTTTATTTTTTTAAGATCTCATTTTAAATACAAACAATAAAATATATAGATATATTTGTAATATTTATTTATTTATTTTTACATATACAATATAATGTATGCTCTACATGTGTGTAGGTGTATTTTGTTTTGCGTGTCATAGAAAATAGTAGAAATTGATAAAAAAACATGAAGAACAAAAAATAGAGGTGTGGAACAGAAGGGTCATAAAACACAAACCATTACAAATCCAAAATCTGCAAACATAATATTAACAACAATATTTTGCAAAAAAGAATAGAGTAAAACAACAACGAATATTTTTTTTGTATTTGTGTTGTTGCTTCCAAACTTGCACAACAACAGAAGCACTCCAAAAACAAAGTTAGATAAACAAAATGAAACAAAAATGAAAGAGGAGGGGTGCGAGTCCCACTGGGCATGCCAAAATGTATGCAGAGAAAAAGCACTATAATAGAAAGATAAAAATAATAATAATGCAAACCTTCCAACAATTTAGCTCCAACAATTTAAGTTAGACATCTATAATTTAGCTCTAACAATTTAAATACTTAAATTGCGCTATTATACTACTTCCCACAAATTGACGACATATCATCAATATAACATAATTTCTCTTCTATTGTCATTAATTAATTACATTATGCTAATTAATTAACCATTATATCCAGAAAAAATGACAATTAACGACCTTCCGTTAATTAAATCCATTTCTACTTAAATTTAATTAATTATTCATAATTAATTAAGAGGTTCCTCTTCTATTAGATAAATAAATCATTATTTATTTAGCCTAAATCAATCCTTTTGGATATTCCCTAAATCATACTAATTATTCTTCTAAAAGCTTCTATAAAGCTAGCTCACCTATTAATTAATCACTTGGGTTAATTAATAAATCCTCTCAAACCCCATGAGTCACTATAAGACAAATTAAACTCCCCTAAGGTTGAATCAACCCCCTTTTTCAACCATAGTCACCCCCAAATAACTCAACCTAGCTATTATCCCATATGTAAAGGGATGTAGAGATTCTTTTATCCATTGGGCTATATAAGGAGCCCTCCTCTTACCATTCTACTCACACCTAAATGAGCATAGAGCCTATACTATAGCCATTTTATCATCTTAGAGAATTTTTCCATTATAGAAGCTAGCTATCTTCATTTTTTGCATTCATCCATCCAAGTTTGAAGTCATATAGAGATATGTCAAGTGGTCTTGTAGCCATGGATTGACAAGACTCCATTCTTGAAACCTTGGGATTCAAATATACAATCAACCCTTTTGATTGCTAAGGATATAAATAGGTTCATTCCATTTGATTAACATTCAATAGAGATAGAGATTAATTTCTTAGCATATTAGTTTAGATATTTATTCATGTTCTAATGCAAATATGTTGGTAGATTAGTCTTGTTTAAGCTCTAAGCATGATGGCACATAGATTTTAGTTTAACATTGTATTGAGGCTATTATGTGTTAGTCTTGATTTTGCTTACGTAGCTAAATAATTCTTGCACACATTTGGCATGCCTGGTGGGATGGGATCCTTAGTCCCTTAACATTGTGGTTCAAATTTTGTTGTTATTTCAATTTTTGGATAACCCTTGATATGCACATGTGTGAATTAATGTTGATTTTCTTATGATTTTTACTAACTTTACATGTGTTGAGTTTTGCTTACAGATTTAATTTAGATGGGTTCTTGTCAATTTTGAGCTAACATGCCAAAAATTTGAGCTTTTTGAAGTTGTCTATGTCATTTCCCATGTTTTGACGTCATCTCCAAGTATAGGTGTACACAAAAATGATAGGGGAGTGTACACACCAAAACTTGAGCGTACACTTCAAAAGTTGAGGGTACACGTCAAAAGTTGAGTGTACACATCATTTTGGAAGTGCAGGTGTTCATGTTCTGCTCTGTCTGTCATTTTTATATGGGGGAGCGTACACACCAAAAGTTCAGCATACACACTCAAACTTGAGGGTACACGTTCAACTTTGTCTATCATTTTTATATGGGGGAGAGTACACACCAAAATTTGAGCGTACACACTCAAACTTGAGGGTACATGTTCTTCTTTGTCTATCATTTTTCTATGGGGGAGTGTACACACCAAAATTTGAGCATACACACTAAAAATTTAGGGTACATGTTCTGCTCTGTCACTGTCATTTTTCTATGGGGGAGCGTACACACTAAAAGTTGAGCATACACACCCAAAGTTGAGCGCACACACTAAAAGTTGAGCGTACACACTCAAACTTGAGGGTACACATTCTGCTTTGTCATTATAATTTTTCTATATGTGAGCGTACACACCAAAAGTTGAGCATATACACCCAGAATTGAGTGTACACACTAAACATTGAGCATACACACTAAATGTTGAGTGTACACACTCAAAATTGAGGGTACACATTTTGCTTTGTCATTGTCATTTTTCTATAGGTGAGTGTACACACCAAAATTTGAGCGTACACACCTAAAGTTGAGCGTACACATCACAGTTCTATTTTGAGGTTTGATTGGGAATTTGTAAAAAAATGTTCTAACTTCTTGTAGGTCTATTTTGAGGCAAATTTCTATTTTGCAGGGGTTTATTTTCATATTTTTTCTAATTTGATGTGTTTAAAGGGTTAAATGAACGTTGCATGCTTACTCATAAGATTAGAGTCGCATATGCTCTTCCCTCTCACCTTTTAGGTGATCTTGGGAATCAGAAATGATTTTTATATCTTTCATTGCTTTGAGAAACATTTAAAAATAATGTCAAGTTTGGTTAAGATGAACATATTTTGCATTTTGAATTAAGTGTTTTCCATTATTGATTTCTTAAGTTGGATTTTACATCGCGTATGCTCTTCTCTTGCATCTTAGGATGATCTTGAGAACCAAAAATGACATTCATCGTCTTTATGTGTATGGAAAACTACTAAATCCATCATGCAAGACCTAAACGCTTGTTGAAGAATGAAATATTGAGACCAAACAAAAATACTAATACAGTTTCCGTATAGGTTACCAAATGGTGTTCAATAAAACCACATTAAGAATAAAAGATAAAAAATACACCATAATCAAGAGACTGTATTTGTAGGTTCAAATAAGGGTACACCCCATCCACTTAACTAGGACATAAGCCCTTTGGTATAAGCCTTAAGATACAACAATGGGGGTGGTCTTAGGAACCCCAAAGTAATCCATGCAAGAGGAAACCTTGTGGACGAAACGGGAAGTGCTCCACACACCTACTTGATTAATATACACATGAGATTTAACGTTAAAGTTATCCTTATCGTGACCTAGTGAGAGTACATGATGGGAGTATTTATTGACCACTATGCTTGAAGGGGGAAAAGTAAAGCCAAGATAATCCTTGGAAAACCTTGGCAAACCGAGCTTGCATTTAGATAACTTATGACACCTAGTTGAGTGAACCACCTAGGAAGATATCTTGTCCAGGAGCCAACTTTGACCATATCAACATCAATTTGAGTTGAGAGCCATCACAAAGGGAGAACTTTCTCGGAATAAAAATCTTGTTTGTCAAACAAGAGGAGATCCCATTACAGCTCAAACGATGCATCATTCATCACAAAGATTGTGAAGCATTACTTTTGTTTAGTTTTTCACTCATCCTAAGGCAAGGTGAAACTATGCCGAAGTGACACCAAACTCTCTTCAACCCTAATTGGTCTACCGCCTTCACTTTCTTTTGACACTTTTTTTTATCAGGAGAAGAGTGACTACCCTTGTGGTGCTAATTGCTTGTATTTGCCACTTTTGTGTCCATTTATGCCCATCCATGTTTGCAGCTGAGTTGTTCAATGTATAAAGTACGTGGAGACGTTTTCATATCATTGGCAGTGTTATCCAAATAACTCTCCTAGTTATTTAGGTAACTTGTATGCATATTCTAGCACTGATCTCTTCATTACAAGGTTGCACACACTTAAGTTCACTTGGCACATTCCCTTGGTTGCATTTCCTCATTCGCTCCCCTTCTTTTCCTTGCATGCCCTCATTCGCTTCCTCTTCTTCCTTTCCACTCTCCTTTTCCTCTTTGTTCCACTCTTTTCTTGCACGCATGTTCTACACATCCACTTCCTTCTTAGTAGCTATTCACCATATGCACACACCTCGCACTTGATTCAATCAACGAAGTCCCTGGCCCTCGTGCGTTTCCCACACATTACCTTGTAAAACTTGCACCTTGACCATGCATTCTTCACTCACCAACTTTCCTCATTTCCTCACGTGCATGTCATGCACACCTTCCTTCTACCTTCTTTTGTGAACATACCTTTGCACCCTCCTCTGTGCCATTCTGTGCCATGTCATTCTGACATGCTTGAGTGTACCACAAGAAACTTATCAAAGTGCACCAACAGGGCACTGAATCCTTACAAAAAATAAATGAATGACATGTGGCAGAAATGACAAGAACATTTTCACAGTTGGCCATCCTTTTAGCCAATCAGAGCACGCCACTTATCTTGTGTGTGTAGATGACTCTGAAAAAATTCTGACAGCCTTATCTTTTTCTATAGAGCTCCTATTGGCATGCACCTAGTCTTAATCAATAACTGCTGACATGGGCTATACTGCTAGACATTCAAATTCAAATTCTTGGCAGATTTGGTAGGTGAGAAATGGGAAAATGTCTTTTTGAGCATTAATGGGTAGATCTAATTGCTCCAACCACCCGATTTGATCTGATTTTCCCTCCTTCCTTCTTCAACACGCCAAACAGACCTAGGGAAGTGCATTTGACAGATTCTTAGGTGGATTTGTGGGCATTGAATGCTTCTTATTGGTGGTTGCATTTCAAATTCATATTTTACCTCCTTCTCTTCTTCTTCCATGGATTCATCTATAAATGTAAGAGTTGAGATCATTTTTAATGTTGGATACTTTGAATCCTTATGAATTTTGCTAAGGACTTCATATTTTCTTTATTTTGAGTTGTAGACCTCTGGATCTGGTTCTTGCATGTGGATATCGACCTCGTTCACCATTGTAACAGCTCTACGCATTTCTGGAAGTAATAGAAGCATCATTTTATGACTATTCTTATCATAACATGTTTGCATTCCTTCTCCTTTCCTTTTATTTTTCATTGTGGGCTCGTTGTGCCATTCTACATCCCTTGCAGTTCCTTATTCAGTTGTGTTCCATGAGACTGATATGGTAAATACGTTTTAAGTTGTGCTACACATGCTATCTTTCTTTCATGCATTTCCTTTCATTTTCACTCAGAACAGATAGTGTTCATCCCTCTTTTTCTGGTGCTATCAATTTTTAGTGTGGTTTCCTTTCATGTTATCCTCCTATCCTTGGCCCCTGGTATCATCAACTTAGTTTTGCATTTCAGCACTAGGAGTAGCAGTAACAATAGAAACAGATAGAGGAACCGACCTTCTCTGGAGATCCATCTCAAGCGCACAAGGTCCCATAACTTGGAGATGGTTCCATTATGATCTCAAATGACTCAGTTCCTCTAGATCTGAGACACAGGTGTGAGTTTGATGACCAACAGTTTCTAGCACACATGATGGGACAACATTGAAAAATTATATTTCATATTGCTAAGTTGTGGTGTGTGGACTTAGTATTTATAGCCTTTGGAGGCTCATTTCAACACATCTGGTGACTCCCAACATTTTTAGATCTCTATTTTAGTAGCCCTGAGTGCCTTTCATGAGAATAATGCATACAAAGAAAAGTACAGTAGCTGAAGATTCTTTTGAGTACCTCCAGCTATCCCCGAGAAGAGTTCATTCCAAAAAGCCCGCGCATACATTTCCATCTCCAACAAACCACGCAAATTCAACTCCTCACAAGAAACAACCAGTGCACCCTACTATGGTGCATCAACCACCTCCTCCACTAAGGAAATTTGCTAACTTCACTAGAGGAAGTCCCCTGGTTTTGGCTGTGCAACATGATATGCCAAATGGCGTGCTCAAAAGTATTCCATACTTTACTAGTGAGAATCAAGTCACCCCTTAGGAGCATATCCAGGATGTAGTCAAATGTATGTTCACTCTACCTAATCACACATGACGATGTAGCAGTTAGGCTACTTGTGGCCTCTTTCAAAGGAAAAGTGCTTCAATGGTACCGAGGCTTGAGACTTGGATCTATTACCACTTGGGATGAGCTTCGAACAACTCTTTGTAATTACTTTGAAGATAAGTCAGATCACTTGTCTTTGGTGGAGCAACTGACAACAAAAAGGAGGGCACCCAATGAGTAGATGACTGATTTCAACATCAGATTTTAGAAGACTTGGGACAGAATCCCTCTTGTGGTAAGACCTACAACCCAACATGCTTTTCTATATTATCTAAAGGTGTTGAATAGTGATATCTCATTCATGATTCAATCCATGGGAGGTAGGACTTTACCAGCCGCTTATAATATTGCAGTAAGGGTGGAAAATAGTCTTATTCAGGTGGGAAAAATAGCTCCTAGACTACCTATGCCCTTGTTCCCATAAATTTCACAAGCACCCCAACCTTCTTTGGCCCCTATTCCTATTCCTGAGTAAAGCACACAACTTGTTGCATCAACATCCTACTCTCTAGCGCAGTAAAAATAAGATGAAGAATTGAAGACCCTAATTAGAAATTTGTCAAATAAAGTCATATCATTAGAGAAACAATAGGCGCAAGCCTATAGAGGTAGTTCAAATTAGACATCATAGCCAAAGAAATCAACCTTGGTGGAATCAATTTGGAAATCAAAGATACGTACCCAACCAGTAGAATGATAGATGACATGCTAACGTGCACATCTGCCCTTGCAAGTTATTCCTCCTGTGCCCTCTCTTCTAGCACCTAGTGCAAGTCAGGCGCTTATTCCAGTTCAGAACAATTTGGTGCGCAGGAGTCAGAATGGTGCTTCCCTTGTAACATGCCTCATAGTTAATATCATTATGCCAATGTTTGTGCATGCACATGCCCAAGCCTATATGATCTAGAATGCTTCAACCTATGAGCCTTCAATAAGTGTTCACCTGAAGTAGAAAAAAAATAAAGGAAGGCCAGAAGGTTCCTCCAGAGGTAAAATTGATATTCTTCGCACTGAGGAATTCTATGCAATCAACCAAGCTACAGAGGATGTAAGAAAACCACATGCCCAAGCTGTGGACAACACAAGGTACAAGAAAAGAATTCTCAAGTCTGGCACACAGGTCACAATCCTAGCAACATAAGTGGACCAACAAAAGTAGAAAGATGCATCCAGGTGATCCAATAGTAAAAGAGATTAGGTCCCTACACAAGAGGTCCAATATAAAGCTCCTCTAGAAGTAGCGCGCATTCCTCCTTTGGTAGGTCAAGCCTCTGCATCAGCTAAATCCCCTTTTTCCATGCCTGAGAAACCAAGAAAGGATGTTGTTGTCCCTCAAATGCACAAGTCATCAGGTCTTCCATTCAACATTGTGGACTAGATGAAGAGGAAAAACATAAATGTCACGATGTGGGATGCCCTGACTATTCCATCCCAGCGCGACCTGTTACATGAAGCTCTGGCGTAAATACCGCGCTCTAACCCCACTATGCAGAATTCGCACACTTCTATCAACATCTGCTAAGATGAGGAGAAACAAGTAAGTAATATTGTTAAAACCCCACCCTTTTATATGTCCTTGATTATAGGCAAACACCTAGTGCATAATTTCATGATAGACTTGGGTGCTAGCACTTTCATTATGCCCAAGAAGATAGCAGATGTCTTAGGTCTCAAGTATAGCCCCTTGAAAAAGGAGTCCTACAACTTGATGGTTCAACTGTCACTACCTTAGGAATCATCAAGGATCTTGAGTTAACCCTGCATGCATGTCCACACCTCACCATAAATCAAGATGTATCTATCATTGACTTACCTCCTTTGTTTTCCCTATGTATATCAAGAGAATTTACTACAAAAGTGGGTGGTTACTTGTCTTCTAATTGGTCTCATATGTTACTCAAGATAAGGTATGGTACCCAATTTACCATACAAGTTGAGCCAATATTTTCCTATCATGTAGAGTCATATGTCCCATCCCCTCTCCAAGCCAACTATTTAATCCAAGAACCAACTTCAGTTCCTGAAGAGCATCCTCTTCCACCTTCTATTCCTGATCTAGTACTTGATGAGTGGGTAGAGAGGCACCATAAATTTGACCCATATGATGAAGAACTGGAAGCCTATGAAACTGGGCTTGGTACTTACTACATTCTTGAAGAATAAGCTATGCTTCCGTGCATGGTCAAGAAAAATGAAGAGAACACTGGTCTATGGAAGTTATACTTTGATGGTTCTAGAAGTAGAAATGGCATGGGAGTAGGAGTCATTCTCATTTCCCCTAAGGATGAGAAAATTATTCTTCACACACAGATTGTAGTTTACCTTTTCTAACAATGTGGCAGAGTATGAAGCATTAGTGCATGGCCTTCTCATTACTGAGAAGAAAGATATTAAGGCATTGCAGATATTCGAGGATACAAAATTTTTTATCCACCAGGTTACCAACAAATGCCAGACAAAGAATAAGCTTCTCAAAGATTATAAACATAAATTTTGGGACCTCCTTGAGAGATTTGATGCTCTAAATCTATAGGTGGTGCCAGGAAAAATGAACAAGGAAGTTGACCAAATGGCTGTGCTTGGTTCAGTAGTTCTCTCCTGTTGAGGAATTTGTCAAAGGAAACACTAGTCAGCACATTAAGATGGTGATCAGACCATCCATTCCAGATAACAACACCAGCTGGCAAGTGTTTTAAATTAACACGCAGATCATCCAGTTCATCTAGAATGAAGCTGAATTCTCATCAAGCATGCAAGCTAACTTACATCAGAGCTATGTGGACCAAGCGATAAAACTAAAGATAAACAAGCTATCTAAAGGGTTGCTCACCTTAGAACAAATGTTTATATCTAATGATGAGTTCAAGGGTGAAGAAATTTACATACGTTCCATGTAAGAAGATTAATCCCTAGTCACTATTGCAAGCGGGAAAGAGTTACTTCTCAGTAGGACTTAGGCACACAAGGAGAAACATGCGTTCATCTCTCTCTATCAAAAATACAGTGATAACTTTTTCATGGGAGTATGAAGACCTCAAAGGTTTTGATCCAAGTGTTGCTCAACACTCCATTGATCTTGATCCTAGTATCAAGCCCATCAGACAGAAGCAACGACCAGTCAATCCAAAGATAGAGCCCCTCATGAGAAAGGAATTATCCAAACTCATTGAGGCAAAAATTATTTTTCCCATCAAGTACTCTACTTGGGTCACAAATCTAGTTCCAGTGCGCAAGAAGAATGGTGAAATCAAACTTTGTGTTGATTTCAGAGATTTGAACAAGGCATCTCTAAAGGATCATTATCCTTTTCCTTCAATGGAGAAGATTCTACAAACTGTGGCTGATGTGCAAAGATTCTCAATGTTAGATGGGTATTCAGGTTTCAATCAAATCCTAGTCAAGGAAGAGGATCAATTCAAAACAAAATTTACAACCAAGTGGGGAACACATGCATATCAAAAAATGCCCTTTGGTCTGTCAAACATAGGTGCCACATTTCAACACGTTATGGATATTGCCTTCAAAGGTTACATCAATGAGTTCATCTTGGTTTACCTTGATGACATAACAGTCTTCTCAAAGTAGAGTGTAGATCATATGGCACACCTAGAGAAATTATTTGAGAGATGAAAAAAATTTGGGGTATATCTTAACCCCAAGAAGTGCATTTTTTTAGTGGCACAGGGCAAGCTCTTCGGCCATGTGGTTTTGAAGGATGGCATCACAATCAATATTGAGAACATTTCAGCCATCCTGGCTCTTTCCCTATTGGCGCACAAGAAAGCCTTACAGTCCTTCCTTGGTAAGATCAATTTTGTTAGGCGTTTTATTCCTAACTTTGTAGGACTAGTCCAACCCATCACCCTAATGCTCAAGAAGGACATGGCCTTCAGATGGATAACAAAAGGAAGAGAGAGCTTCAACAGAATCAAGAAAGAACTTTCTTGCATTCCAACACTCATCAACTTAGATTACTCAAAGGATTTCATCCTTTATGCTTATGGCACCGATGCAAGTATTGCTGCAATCCTAATACAAGAAAATGAACAAGGGCTGGAACAACCAATGGATTTCTTTAGCCAGATGCTGAAGGATTATGAATTAAAATACAATCACACGGAGAAGTAGGTCTTTGCCATCATGTGAATGCTCAAGAAATTTAAAAGTATGCTCACCAAAAATCATATTAAGGTGTTAGTCTCCCACTCTTCTGTCAGAGACTTCATCATGGGAGCAAAAATCAGTGAGAAGAGAGCATGATGGGTGATCAAAATCATGGAATATGATGTGACTATCAAAGCCATAAAACTAGTAAGAGTTAGCATGCTCTCTAGGAATATTTCTGAAGATGTGCAAAATGAATCTGAGACTTCATTATTTGTGGATGAGGACCTCCCGTGCACAGAACTTGAGCAATATACAGATCCTAACACGCGTGACTGGATGAAGGATATGATCACATTACTTTATGAGGGTGCATACCCTCTAGGGTTAAACAAGGAAAAGAGAAGACATATGAGGTTACAATCTATCCCTTATGTTTTGATTGATGGACTTCTCTTCAATAAGAATCTTGATGGTGTGTTGTTAAGATGTATCAACGGCACACAGACTGAAAAAGTGTTAGCAAAATTTCACGATGGATTCTCTGGTGGACACTTCTCTGCCAAAACTACTACAATGAAAATCATAATGATAGGTATATTTTGGCCTACTCTATTTGTAGATGCACACAAGTGGGTCAAAAAATGCAAGGAATGTGCTTTCTTTGTAGGAAAGAAAATATTGACAACGCTTCCCCTCCGACCAATTCAAGTAGATCAACCTTTTGCATAATGGGGTCTCAACTTCATAGGCATGATCAATCCACCTTCAAGAATTGGACACAAGTGGGCGATGAAATCTACAGACTACTTCACTAGATGGACAGAAGCTATCACACTCAAAGAATCAACTGAGTCATTCATCCTTGACTTTCTCGAAGGCATAGTCACAAGGTTTAACATTCCTCAAACCATTATCTCTAATAATGAAAAATCCTTCCTTGGGACCAAAATCACTAATTGGGCTCTAAATCTAGGCATCCATCTAAAAATTTCTTCCAACTATTACCCCCAAGGTAATGGTCTGGCAGAGTCAACAAACAAGAACCTGATCAGAATCATGAAGCGCATAATGAACATCAGCCAAAGACAATGGCATACAAAGGTCTTGTGCATGCCCTGGGTAGATAGAATCACAGTAAAAAGGCAATAGGAACTTCACCTTACAAGCTTATCTATGGAAAGGAGGCTACCCTTCCTTTGACACTAGAGTTGAACTCATTATCTATTTCCTAACAACTGGAATTTGAAGGTGTAGACCAGAGAGAAATTAGAATGGTAGAACTGGTTAATATGAAAGAATCAAGAAAATATACCATGATCAAGCTAGAAAAACATCAACAAGAAATAAAGAAATGGTTTAACAGAAAGGCTAGGCCTCAAGCTTTCAAAGTTGGGGACTTGGTCTTAAAATGGGATGCTGACAGAGCTAAACCAGGGTGTCATTCAAAGTTTGATGCACTTTGGAGTGGCCCATACACCATCAGTTCATGCAAAGAGGCTAACTCTTTTGAGTTAACTCATCTTGATGGAGGTGCACTACGAATACCAATAAACGGGATCTATCTTAAACCCTTCCATTAAGTTTTTTGCATCATTTTGTATATATTAGAGTAGTTTCAATTCCTTTAAGTGTGTTGTATGCACATTGTTTATTTGTACATAGTTCTTTCTTCTCGCGTGCTTCCTGTGCACGCTCTTCTTTTGCTTCCAGGATGCCAAAATTTTCAGTAGTTTGCAGGATTCAAAATAAAGTCAAGAAATGATCCTTCAAGTGATTTCAGGGGTAGTTCTTCAAAGTTGTAGATCAGAATTCCATGATTACATAACAAACCCCATTCCCAATGGATGCTTCAGGCTACTGATCTCCTTCATCTAGTAGGAAGATGGCCCCGAAAGTCACCAAAACTGTTATCCAAATAACTCTCCTAGTTATTTGGGTAACTTGTATACATATTCTGGCTCTGAGCTCTTCATTGCAAGGTTGCACACACTCAAGTTCACTTGGCACATTCCCTTGGTCACATTTCCTTGTGCACCCCCTTCTTTTCCTCTCACCCTCACGTGATTCCCCTTCTTCCTTTCCACTCCGATTTTTCTCTTTGTTCCACTCTTTTCTTGCACGTATGTTTTGTGTATCCACCTCCTTCCTAGCATATATTCACCTTGTATGTGCACCTTGCACTTGATTCAATAAGCCAAGTCCCTATCCCTCATGTGTACCCCACACATTACCTTGTAATAGTTCTACCTTGACCATGCATTCTCCACTCACCAACTTGCCTCATTTCCCCTGTGTTGCGCGCACCTTCCTTCTTCCTTCTTCCACGCATATACCTTTGCGTCCTCCCCTGCGCCATTCTATGCCATGTCATTATGACATGCTTGATTGTACCATAAAAAACTTATCAAAGTGCACCAACATGGCACCAAATCCTTACAACAAATCAATGAATGACACATGGCATAAACGACAAGAACATTTGCATAGTTGGTCATCCTTTCAGCCAATCCACTCATGCCACGTGTCTTGCGTGCACAGACGACTCTGAAAAACTTCTGACAACCGTATATTTTGCTACAGAGCTATGATCAACATGTGCCTTATCTCAATCAATAGTTTTTGACATGGGCTATAATTCTAGAATTTCAAATTCAAATTCTTGGTATATTGGTAGGTGAGAAATGGGAAAAAGTCTTTATGAGCATTAATGAGAAGATCCAATTACTCCAACCACTTGATTTGATCTGATTTACCCTCCTTCCTTCTTCAACACACTAAATAGACATGAGGAAGTGCATTTGACAGATTCTTAGGTAGATTTACAGGCATTGAATGCTTCTTGTTGGTGGTTCCATTTCAAATTTGGATTTTCCCTCCTCTTCTTCTTCCTTGGATTCATCTATAAATGTAAGATCTGTGATCACTTTAAATGTTGGATACTTTGAATCCTTACACATTTTTCTAAGGACTTCATATTTTATGTATTTTGAGTTGCATGCCTCTGAATCTGGTTCTTGTATGTGGATACTGACCTCTTTCAACATTGTAAAAAATCTGTGCATTTCTGAAAGTAATATAAGCATCATTTTATGACTATTCTCTACTATAACATGTTTGCATTCCTTCTCCTTGCTTTTTCATTTGCATTGTGGGATCATTGTGTTATTCTACACCCCTTAGAGTTCCTTATTCAATTGTGTTCCATGAGACTGATATGGTAAATATGTTTTAAGTTGTGCTACATGTGCCTAGTCTTCTTTCACACATTTCCTTTCATTTTTGCTCAGAATAGATAGTGTTCATCCCTCCTTTTCTGGTGCTATTACCTTTTAGTGTAGTTTCCTTTCATGTTATCCTCCTATCCTTGGTCCCTTGGTATCATTAGCTTAGTTTTCCCTTTCAGCACTAGGAGTAATAGTAGCAGTAGAAATAGATAGAGGAACCGACCTTCTCCGGAGATCCTTCTCAAGCGCGTAAGGTCCCACAACTTAGAGATAGTTCCATTATGATCTCAAATGACTCAGTTCCTCCAGATCTGAGACACGGGTGTGAGTTTGACGAAAAACAAGTAGCCTTTATGATCTTGATACCCAAGTCAAGATCATCAATTGAAGTTATGCTTAATTCATCACCTTGATCCTTATTTGGACTGTTATCTTGTTTGTATCATATCACTACAATGTTGGTACTTACATCTTGTTTCTTGTAAACTTGGCCTAAGTATATATATTGTGACGTTATGTTATACACACTCTAACAATTCCTTGGTATATTCTATCCCTAGTTTTCTTTTAATTACTACCTCACTTTTGAAAAGTGTTGAGTGCTACCTTTGTGCACGTCATATCAATATCATTTTGATATCAATACCTTACTTTTCTGAAAATTTTGGTTAACATATCTTAGTGGTATCGTTGTGTTGCTCATGGTTGTAGTTTCCACTTTTTGGGATATAGGTCTTGATTGGATTTAAGCTCACTTTTAATATACTTTGATTGGGGATTGATTCAACCTTTTGTTATTACTTACGCCTTTTTCATTTATTTGAACTTGACATAAGTGGTGACACTTTGTTGATAATCTTAAAACGTCTACTGCCATTTTGAAAACAAACTTAGGAAGTATCTCATTTGATTGATTGGTCTTAAAGTAGGCATTTCATGATTTTGTCTTAATTATCATTTTGACGCATCCATTTAGGGCAATCACTTTGATCCATTGATTCTTTATCATTCATTATTCTTTGGTCATTAATTTGTGTAGTCATTATTTTAACACTCAATACCTCTTTCTAACCCCAAGAGCACCGAACTATCACCCAACATACGGTGGGTGCTCACCCGAGGTGCACATGGGTGCCGAGCCCCTCTTTTATGTGAGATTTACAAGAGAGTCCCACCATTAATGGAGGATTATTCGTAGAAACAAAAGTACATGCAATTACTTAAAAGGAAAAAGATATAACTAACAGATCTACACATCAATGCATCACAACAGGTAAATAAACATTGTATGAAGCATAAGGTACCAGATATGAGTCATGAAAAACTAAATAACCATGAGGGTTTACACCCATAAACAATATGTACAGAATAGATCCATGTATATTGATTTAAAAGAGTTTCTAGTAGCCACACTACATTAAAAAAGCTCATCTTAGACCATATACATCAAATGACAGAGATCAAACCCCTCAAAAATAATATGATCATATATCCTAACTATGCTTTCCCAATTATAACCCTTGTTATAGACCCCAAAACCCATACATATACTTAATGATATCCTTTACAACCATATAACATCAAGAACTGTAAACCCTAGCATCATGAGCTCTAAACCCTTAACATTACCTAACATTTCTACAACACCTCGTTACCCCCCTTCTTCTCTTAGCACCCCTATACCCTCTAACACCTTCATACTACCTTCTCCCCCTTCTGTTTCTGTCCCAAACACTCATTTAAATAGGATCAGCATCTACCGCCATGAATTATCTCGTGAGCAGATCGTGTGCTAAGTGTCAATGTGGTTCTCCATAGGGAAATGCTTATCGTCTTTACAAAACCTTGCACTAACTATAATGATGCCTCTGGGAATATTCCCTATGTGGAATATCCTTTTCTTAGCCTCCAAGGTTCCAGGATGGCACCTTATCCACTTATCACACCTAGTCAGGTCCTCACATTTTTCCTCAAGTGACTCCATGATGCCAAATATGGCTAAGTCCTTTAAACCCTTTTTATGCCTCCTGCACGTGCCCTGGTTTCACTTAAACCCTTTTCTTGTGCGTTTTCCCCTGAGCACCCTTCTATTTACTGGTCATGTGTGCACACCTCTTTGTACTTAGCCAATATTTAGGGTCCAACATCACCCCACACTACGTGTGTTCTCCATCCTTAGAAACATTCTACTCCTTCAAAGCATAACAAATAGTGGAATTGAAATAATCTAAATAAAGAATGGAAGAATGGAAGAATATGCTACTACTGCATGAGGAGTGGAAAATATTTCTTCATGGAGGCCCCAATCTTCTCCGAAGAATCTACTTCTCCCTACGCCTGCTGAAGTAGGTCAACCACCAATGCACTTACTTCATCAAAACTTAGTTCATCGCTCTTAGCTTTCAACGTATCTACAAGGATTCCCAGCCACTTTCTAAGATCATCTAGTGCATCCATCTTGTGAGTGACTTAGGGGTATGATGTAGCCTAGAATTCACCAGTAAAAGCCCAGGTGCACAGGTACATCACTCAGCCTAGACTGAGTGTTCACCTGAAGTACACAAAGGTACCATGCCCCTCTTTAGGGTTTTTATTGTAGGATGTTAGCATGACGAAGACTTGTTGCATTCAGATCCATAATTAATATAACATTCTATAGAGCATATTCAAATCTAGATCTAGAGAATAATAGACTTAAAAGATAACCATGATGAAATCAAGCATGCAAGAACCAATTATACTCAGGATTTGATACTCTGATTCAGCCAATACACTCCATTGCATTAAACATGATAAATACACAGAAGCTTATTACAATAGATAATACCATAGTTTATGCATGCATCAGATTTGGCAGCATAACCTGACAATAACTCAGTTCTTACATGTTATCTCTTTATATACATATCTATGCTACACAAGTTCACTACATATTTATAAGGGTGGGAACTTTCCCTTCACCATTTATCTAATCCCAAAATAGGTCATATGCTATTATTAGCCACATGTCGTTACAATAATAGCCACACATGCAAGTGTGCTAACAATAGACTTCTTTTAGTTAATTGTTAGTAGTAAATCTATTCTCAACATGTATCCATGCAAAGCGCTTTATAGCCAATCATCCAAAAATAGCCAAGGCGTGTTGTACAAGTCTCCAAATGATTTGTGTGCTCGACATGCTCTCTCCAAAAATAGCTCATCATCATGAAAATGGCTAAGTCCCGAATCTGTCTTTATCCTCAACATGTGATTCCTTCCTGATCCTCCCACGCTTTTGAATGCACTATACTCTCCCATGCGAACCTTCTATATGTTCTTCACTAAGTTCCATATTTTGACTGATCAACATTAGCCCATACTAACTGCATTTCCACCCCGGTAATGGTCGTCTCTAAAATGAATCAAAGAATATGAATAAAAGAACAAAAATAATTTTTATGAATAAAATAATTACTTCACCCTGCAACATCTTCTGCTTTAATCGAAAGAATCAATTATGGATATTCTTCTTTTATTTTTGCCTCTAAAGTCTGCCAATCATTGAGCATGGCTTATGCCTTTTCTGGGATATCCACTACAATTGACTCTAGCTCATCTTATTCAATCTCTCCTTTCTCATTCTGGAAGACCAAGACAATGTTGGACATTAATCATTCTTCCTTCTAATAAGTCCATATTTTTGTGATGAGTTTCCCAAGCTCATCTAGCCTTTCCTTGTGTGGTTCTTGTTCTGCTGTAAGGGCCTCGTACTTCTCCTTGACAAGCATAATCATTCTGCGTGACCCAAAGTCTCATCCTTCATGGATTTCAGGACTTCATTGTCCTCTACCTTGGTCCTATTTCTTATAAAAACTTTTGGGCTGTACAAATATTCAGTGCTTGATCTACTTTCTTTAGTTCCTCCTGTAAGCTCTGGAGCAATGCCTCATATGATGTAATCTTCCTCATCACCGAAACCTTTTCTTGCTCTTCTTCCTGCTCAGGATTCTTTGGTTTTGGCATGCACAGAGGTCCATCTTCAAGCACTAAGTCCACCAAGGTACTTACATAATGCATTTCTGAAGGAAATGTTTTGGGTACCTTTGGCTCTAAGTGTGGCTTTGATTTCATGATATTGTCCCCAAATTCCTCTACCATGCTGATGAAAACAATGTTCTTCTTCTATGCCAAGTATTTTTCTTGCATTTAGGCATGTTATTTCTACATCCTTATTTTTGAGCTCTTATCTTAGCACCCTAATTGTTGCAGCCTTATCCATATTTCACCGTGCCACCTCTATTGAGACTTTTACCAAAGCATTACTCACTTGTTCATCTGACATAACAGTAGGCTTTACTATTATGTGTTTGGCCTGAGGTGTCTTCTTCAACCTCCTTGATACACATGACTCTTCACATACATCAAATTCTAGTTCATCCATGTGCATGTGCATAGACCATGATAGTTTCTTCCTTGTGTGCATGGTTACCATATCTTCATCCATCAAATCCCACCCATACAACTCCTTTGGTGTCACTGTGCTTTGAAAATGGGCACAGAATAATTTTACCTGTGTCCTTAGCATAGCCCATGACTGGTGCAACATATTCTCCACTTGTTCTTTTCGATCTTGGCCCCTTAGGAATTTGAGCGTCAAGATTTAGAGCTTGTTCTGTTGTACCCTAAGCAATCTCTTGCGCTGTCTCATCTGCCTCTTTTTCTCCTTCTTCTCCATCCTTCATACCTTCTTCCTTTGGTTCTTCCACGTTCTCTAGAGGTGTAGGGGATTCGGGCACGCTATCCCTAGACTCTTCTGCTTCCTCATTTAGCTTCAACTTCCTTCTTCTCTTCTCAGTTGTATCCTTTTGTGGAGAGAGTCAAGGTGATCTGCGCACTGATTATGGAGTAACACCTTGGGTTCTTGTTCTTCTAAATACCCTTTTGAAGTGTGCTCTTCTTGTACTACATCCAGATCCTCATCATCTCCTTCTTGTGGCTGGGGTGGAGTAGTCATGTGCTCAGCTTCTTCCCTATTTGGAGGCTACCTCTTGCCTCTGTGCTCCAAACCACCACTATCTTCATGCTCCTCTTCTTCATCATCTACTTCTATTGTCTCTGTGGGCTTAGGTGTTGGAAAATTTTCCATTGTATGCTTACCTTTTGGCGGCCCTGGGAGTGTGAAATCATTCTCCATATACTTATTGTTCTCTAGGTTGGGCTTGAGTTGAAGATACACAAGCACTTCTCTAGTGTCCCCAACTACCATGCTTACAGGATTCATTCTTATAATATATGATATAAGCCTCTGAATGTAGGAAGTCCGTCCTAGATAGAAATATGTCTTTCTCAGTGTATGGTAGTCATAATCTACCTTGTTTGCATTGAAGGTTAGGCACCGTGCATCTGAAAACCAGTGAACTAATGCCTGGAAATATCTTGTTGTGAAGGTATATGGTAGTTTGTACCATGGGATCTCCAAGCCCCATCCTTCATCATAAATCACACGATGTAAAAATGTTGGTAAACTGTAAACTGTACTGCCTTACCCACCACCGAAGGAAACTCCTTGGGTATGCGCCACTCTTCTTCAAATGCTGTGCAGAGTCTATCATACCACTTCTCCACCCTCTACTTTAATGGTCCACTCATTGATCCTTTGCACAAAGTACTTGCCAAATCTTTCTGCAAGTGACTTGTTCTCCATAGGGTATTCCCATATTTTCTCCTTTGGCCCATCAGGCACCCTGATTTCCATAAACACCAGAGACAATAGAACAACCCCAAAACTGATTTTATCTCCTATGCATGATTCTTCAATGATAGTCTCCACGATGTAACTGGAGATGTTGTAAATCACTCCCTGTGACATCTTCTTCGTAATGTGTAGCCACATTGTGTTTACTTGTGACCATCTTTCTTGGTCATTCAACTTTGTCACTAAGTGTGTAACTGCTTTTATGATTGGGTACTTCTTTAATTTATCAATGTCCATGCCACGTGGATCCTTGGTGTACCCCAACTCCTTCCTTGTCTCTAAGATTGTGGCCTTATCAATTAAATCACTGTTTAGATCTACCCCTGTGCCTTTCAACCCTATTACTATTGAGATCAATGTGGTTGTAATCCTTACCCTGCATCCTGCAAAGTAGAAGAAATCCTCATGTACCCTCCTCATCAACCAGTCGATACAATGGTTCATATTTCCCAAAGTAGGGGAGCTCGTATAACTGGTAAAATCCAATTTTATTCAACAACTTCTCCCCAACATCGTCATACACGGGCATGTCTTTTACTTGTGTTCTTATTTGTCTTTGTGTTTAATAACGCATCCAACTCCTTATTTTCAGTTATACAATGGTTGTACTCACTGATCTTGCTCTTCTGGATGTGGGAATCCCATTCCTGACCCACATAATCACACCCTCTAAATACTACATTTCTGAGAAATTACTCTCATGAGTCATTTCAACCTCTACTTCCACTTTATTCTTTCCTTTTACTCCTGTTGTAGGTGCTTTCTTTGGTGCCATTTGTAACCTGTAATCTTCTTCACTTAAAATACTCACCTTTTATCTCCTGCAACATGTAAACCCAAACCCTAGCTCAATTTAGCATTCCCTAGTTGAAATTATGTGCCCTAGCTCTTTTATAATGCCTTGCTTCGCTCAAACCCTTTGCAACTAGGGATGCAAGCTTCCTCTATGCACAAATCTACTCATCACATCTCGATTCACACTCTTCGCACCTGAATACTCTTCTCACAGCTCGGTCGCACTTGGCTCTTTCAAATTATCACAATTGCAATGGTAAGAATGAACTTGCATCCCATTATTATATAGATTTTCAAAAATTTAGTACATTTATTTCTCCTTCACCTACCAAAAATCCTCTCATTACTCGACCAATTTCATTCTTTCCACGTGGTACATCTTCATGCCCAAGCTATAACCTTATAGCACACCCTCGTACATTTTGGCTGCAAACTTCTCTTCAGTGCACTTCCTTGCACCTAAGTACCTAATCACCGCCACTATGCCTTCCCTTGGTAGTTCTTCATGGCCTCCTACTTACCTCACATTATACTTGTTTCTTCATTCATCTGCATATATGATCATTTTTTCTAGAAGTAATCTCTTTTTGTTCCATTCTCCAAAATTGAATAGCACCCGTAGTAGTTTTTTCCTTTCATGTGTACTTATTTTCATTAGTCTTGTACCTAGATATTAAAAACCTACCCCACACTAAGGGAATGTGCAGTCCTCTACGCATAAAAATTCTTCATATAGTAATTAGCTTTTGGCATGCGTAAAGGCATGCTTATTACAAAAAAACACCAACTAAATTGACAAAGCATAGTGGAAAAGAAGGAAATATATTAAGGAAATGCAAGAATTGGAAACCTAATCTAAATTGCAACACTACCTTATTAGAAACACCAAGAAGACTTATTTATAGTAAGGATTCAACCTACTCCCATTGAAGTATTCTGGGTAACCTGTATTCCATCAAGTGCAATTGGCAAGCACCTATTTCTAGTATGTGAGTGACAATATATAGCCCCGACCAATGTACTTTGAGTTTTCCTAAATGAGTGCAAAAACTTCGAATCATAAAGGAGTACCATCTGTCCAATATCAAACTTTTTATTACTGACGTGTGTCTGTCATGCCATGATTTCTTCTTAGCCTTTTCTTGTTTTTGACGCCAACGTGCTATGGCTCATCGCTCGTCCAGTTTGATTAAAAATTTTGTCCATTTGTTCTTCTAATGAATTGCTCCTCAGCTAGACCTCCATCATGCGTAATACGCAAAGATGGTATCATGAATTCCATAGGAAGAACCGCTTCTACGCCAAACACTAACTGAAATGGTGAGGATTTTTTCAACCTTTTAATATGTTGTTCAGATATGCCCAAAGTACTGCAGATACTTTATCATCCCAATCCTTTCTTCCAACATCACATATTTTTGTCAATGTCTGGCTCAAAATTTTGTTGAAGGCCCCATCAGTCCCATTTTCCTAAGGATGATATGGTGTAGTCTTATGCTGTGTAATCATTAATTCATCCAATAAAATTCTGATTGTCTCATTTAGAAAGTGTGTGCCCCTATCACTTGTCATACTTAAATGACATCCATACCTATGTAATAATATTTTCCCATAGAAACCTAGCTGCTGAAGCCATTGTACAATCCTTTGTAGGAATTGCTTCTGCCCACCTTGTTAGATAATCTATACAAGTAATGATATAACACGATCTAGTCCTCCGTGCGGCTGGTGAAATAGGACCCACAAAACCTATAGCCCATTTCTCAAATGTTCTGCACTAGTAATTAGTCTTAGAGGAATTTCATCTCGTTGACCTGGTTTCCCAAGACGCAGACAGTGATCACAATCCTTGCAATAATCCTTAAAATCTTTATACAGGGTCTCCCACCATAATCCAATGAGTATAATCTTGCGCACAGTAGCGTCACCGACATAGTGGCCACGTACAATAAAACCATGGGATTCCTCTATAATATCTATGTGCTCATGTTCCAGTACACAACAACGTAATACTTCATCCCAACCTAACTTGTACAGGTCACCGCTAATCAACATATAGGGTGTGGCACGTATAGAAAGTTGTTTATTCTCCAAGGATTTCATTCCTTTAGGTGCCATGCTTATTCTTAGAAAGACAACAATGTCTTCTAATTCCAATGACACTCATTGTAACCTATATAACTATGTGTCGGGCATGGTATCTTCAATTGCCTGTGCTTTTTCTCCCGACTTTATTCTAGATAAATGGTCTGGTCCATAATTACTTTTCCTTGGTTTTACCACAACTGTGAAATCAAATTATTGAAATAAGAGTACCCATATGCATATGTGCCCCTGTAAAATGAGTTTCCATGTGATCAATATAAAATAAAAATTGTTTAGATAAAAGGTACTATATGAATTTATGTAGCGCATAGATCATTGACAAAGCTTTGCGCTCTATAGTTGTGTAGTTATGTTCTATAGGAGTCAAATTTCTACTAGCAAAACAAATAGGATGATATATAATACCTTCTCTAGGCTGAGCCAATACCACGTCAATGGCTATGCCAGAGGCATCCACATGTACATGAAAATGGTTGGTCCCCATGAAGGAAAACACAGAATAGGCGCTATAGTAAATTTATCCTTTAATGGCTCGAATTTGCGCTGCTGCGGTTCTCCCTAGTAGAACGTACCTTTTCCTTTCAGTAACTCCTCTAAAGGTGTGGCAACCTTAGAATATAACTTTATGAATTTTCTATAATACCCCGTGTGACCCAAGAATCCACGCACCTCACTTTGACTGGTAGGCTCTCTTAGGCCAATAATAACTGCAACCTTAGTTGGATCAACCAACAAACCTTCCTTGCAGATGATGTGTCCTAACAATATTCCAAATGGTGTAGAAAATATGTACTTCTTGATGTTCAAAGAGATACTCAACTGTCTACATCTTTCAAACATCAAGCACAAATTATCACAATTATCTTTAACTAATCCACACACCATCCAATCATCCAAATAGACCTACAAGAAGTTGTGAAAAAATTCCTTGAACGCTTCAACAACTATGTGTGAAAATACACCAGGCACATTTTTCAGACCAAAAGACATCACAGTATAGGAGAAAATACCCCATTCAGTAGTAAAAGTAGTCTTTTCCTGATCCTCCTCGGTAATCCTAACCTGATGATACCCAGAGAACCCATCTGTAAATGAATAGATTTCGTGCCCTACAAATCCTTCTAGTATTTCCTCAGTGAATGGCGTAAGAAAGGGATCAGTCACACATGTAACATTCAACTCCCTGTAGTCCACACAAATCCTTATCTGACCATCCTTCTAAATAATAATCACCATTGGACTGACCCATTCTGACTTGTCCTGGGGCTTAATGATTCCAGAATTCAACATTTTGTCAATCTCTTCCTTGACCTTTTCGCACAACTTGGGGTTCATCCTATAGGGTCTCTTTCTTACTGGGCACACACCCTCCTTAAGCTTTATATTCATCTCTCCTAATGATTTATGCACGCCTTTAAGTTCATGGAACCCCCGAGGGAACAAATCCTGATAATTCCGTAGTAGCTTTATGGTTTTTTGCCACTTCAGAGTCTAACCAATAGTCTCCAGTTATGGCCTCTTGTTGGCGAGGAAATTTTTTGGGTGGAAAAATTTGTGAATTCCTTGCCAATTCTCTAGGAATATAAGTCCCTCTACTTAACTGGTGTAGTTTCCGTATATGCATGTGCAAGAAAATATAAATTTCTATGGTGGCCTTTGGACCAGGGATCCAATAGAGGCCCTCCACTAACCCTGCAACAAAGCTAGCAATTTTTTTGCTAGAGAGGAATTTTTCTGAAAGTGGGAAAGGGAGTGAGAATTGAGGTGGAAGAACTAATGTTGTAGGTAGAAAATTAGATTCCTGCACACACACTAGTTAGAAACTTCAAAACATGCATTCATGAGAAGAAACAACCCTGTAAATGGCAACAAGATGAGATAAGATTGCGAACTCAAAGTTTCTAAAATCTCCTCATCAAAGAGGCTATAAAATCATTCTTCTTGTATTGATGTTTAAACAAAAGTTGTACATAATGTGGGAATGGAAGAAATTTGAGAATGTAGGAAAGTAGAAGAAAGTGGCTATCTCCTTTGCTTTCTCTAAGTACAATGCACTCGTGAGTTTACAAGATCAATTGCCAAATCCTTTCCAATGGCGTGAAGAAGACATTAAATATCTTACAAGAAATGGTTACAAATTCTTCTTTGTTAGAAAGAAATGGTTTACAATCTTTTCAATCATTCGCGTCTGTTTAGATTCTTGATTCACGAAGAAATGCCAATGGTGAGAAAAACAAGATTTTTCATAATGCATTCGTTACACTCATTTTGTAACTTTGAATTTGAACCGTTCATCTTGCCTTTGAAACTTTAAAATAGAGTTATCCACATGGGAGAAATTTAGTAGAGCAGGCATGGAGGATGCCTTTTGCATTTTATGACTTTATAGAGATTTGGCATTTTTTACATTTTTGCTCCACTCACCCACTTTTGATATGTTCTTGACACGTGACATTACTTGATTAGAGACAAAGTCACGAATCACTTTTATAATTTTACCTTTTTTCAATGCGGGCTAAAAAACAAAAATTGCTCTGCCAGCCCGCCTACCCGCTTTGACCTTCGATGTGGGCTTAATATTTGAATTTTTCCTTGGCGTGGGTGGGGCTGCAGGTCACTTTTTAACTTTAAGCCCCTTTAATGAAAACAAGGCTCAAATTCTCAAATCTCCCCAACAGCCCGCTTCCCCACCTTGACTTTATATTTTGGCTTAACATTTGACTTTCTCCCTTTTGCTTGGCTGGGCCGTATATCTAACCTTGGACACGTGGAGATCTGGTGCTCATTTGGAACCTACCTTTGGATTTTACCTTTGAAGTTGCGCTAGGCTGACACATTGAGAGATATGCCATTCTTTTATACTTATCTGATTTGGGCTTACTTCCCACTTGACTTATGTTTACCTCTAGACACATGGAGAACTGACGCTCATTTGAGTTTCCTCTTTGGATACGCCTCCTAAAATTATGCCAAGCTGATGCGTGGCTCCTTCCCCTAGTCCTATAATTTTTAACAGCCAACTCTGTCTCTCCATTGAATTTGACCACGTGGTAAGCTGATGCTCATTTTAAGATTAGAAATTTGGTTTCATTACTAAAATTGTGCCGTTGAGGCACGTGGAGGCTTCCGCTGACCTTCTCATACTTAGTTAATTTAAGCAATCAGCTTTGTCCCCTTTTTTGGACCTGGGACATGTGGAGTATTGGCGCAATTTTGAGAACTACCCCTAGCTTTGACCCTTGAAATTGTGCCGATGAAGCACGTGGTGCCATCCATTGAACCTTCCATACTTACCTGATTTGGGCTTGTTTTGTCTTCATTTTGGACCCTGGACATGTGAAAAGCCTGCACTTATTTGTGGACTGTCCCTTAGGTCCTGCCCTTGGAGTTGTGCCGTTTGGACATGTGGAGGCTTCCACTATTGCTTGAAACATGGCCATGCCACATCCAATCAGAGATATCCACTTACTACTCGTGGATGCTGGGGAAAAAATTAACGGGGAAGATATGCCCGTCATTCCTGCTTGCGGGAAGAAATAAACAGAAGAGAAAAAAATCCATATGTACACCTAAATTTGTAATTGTTCTCCATGGAATAGAAAAAAAACAAACAATACCAGGCTCGACGTGATCCAGTTCTCCATGGTACTGACTCAAAATTTTCAAAACTTGACTTCAAAAAGAGGGGAATTTTAAGGACGAAAACCAATGGCTCTAGATTGGGGACATGACATGGATTGATCATAATGAAGACATGAGATGGGAATCCAGAATCTCAATCTCTAGACCATGTAATTCATTGACCAGTGCCTTATCCATTGGGCTTTATAGAGTCATGTACAACTTCGAGAAAGAATATCAAAAGAAGGAAACAAACAAGCATGCAATGGGAAGGAAACACACGACACACAATAGAATGGGAAATAAAACCACACAACGGAAAGGGAAACACAACTATGGTACAAGGTGGGGGAACAACTCACTTTCACTAATGATACAATTTCAAGTATTTCCCTCTCTGAGGAAATTCCAATGATGTTCCATCCAAATATGAGAGAAGAAAAACATTCTCGCCACAAGCTTCATGAATTTGGAATGGGCTGAGCCATAATGAATCAAAATTTCCATGGCTGCCTTTTGGTTCTCTTCTCTTGTCCCATAACAAGATGAAGTCTCCAACTTTGAATTCTCTTGCCTTGGCCTTCTTATCAAAAATCTTCTTTACTTTTAATTGGTGCTCCTTAATGCAATCCACTACTTGGAGTCTATTTTCTTCCAGCTTCTCAAGAAAGAGGATCCTCATGTCAATGGAATCCTTTTATTGACCATCTTCTATTGCCTGTAGTAGCTTGAGAGCTAACATCTCGATCGTGAGAGGAATTCTAGCTTCGACTCCATACAACAGTTGGAATGGTGACATACCTATTGCCTTCTTAGGAGTGATCCTATCCACCCACAATGCGTCGTATAACCTTTTGTGCCAATTCCTTTGATTCTCATTTACAAGCTTGCAGAAAATGGTCACAATGTTCTTGTTGCTTGATTTGGCATGTCTGTTTCCTTATGGATAGTAGTCAGAAGAATGAGATAGGGAGATTCCGTAGCTATAGAAAAACTCGATCAACTCTCTTGAAGATAAATAGGTAGAATTATATGCTACAATCTTCTGTGGCACTCCGAAACGGACTATGATATTCTCATTGATGAAGTTGTATACTGTTTTAGTGTTGGCTTGTTTGGCAGAAATGGATTCCACCCATTTGGTGAAGTAGTCTGTTGCTGTGAGTACATAGGTGTGCCCCTTGCTTAAGTGAGGGTTCAAAACATGAATAAAATCCAACCCCCACTATTGAAATGGTTCTTCAATAACCATAGGCCCAAGTGGTAATGCAACGAGTTGTGATCTTCCAATGAACTAGTGGCATGTTTTACATTTAGAAGTCCAATATTGAGTGTTTACAAAGATGGTGGGCTAATAATACCTTCCTCGGAGGATCTTATGTGTAGTGACCATTGTTGAAAAATTTCCACCACATTCTTGGTCATGGTATGCTTTAAGCAAAATTTTCTTGTTGCTCTTTATCTACGCACCTGAGGAAATAACCATCCATGCCTCTTTTGTAAGGCACATGATTCCAAATTACAAATTTAGTTGCCTTCAACTTGAGTGTTCTCCTTTTCTTGTAATCAGTATGGGGAGGGAATTCTCCATAAGTCAGGTAATAGGCAATATCAGCATACCACTCATCAGTAGTGGTGACAAAGAGAACGTATGGGTTGTCTTCTGAACAAGTTGAGCAAGCACAATTTTCTTTGCCATGTTGAACTTTGAGTGTTTCATCTTCAACAATCAACTTGCACAAGCCATTTCCCCTTACCATATTGGAGGATCGAATCTCTAAGTCATATTCTTGAGTCTTTGCAATCCAATTTCCTCTTTTAGCTCTGGGATCATGCTGTGTCAAGATGGACTTGATTGCACTACCGGGGACCATCACCACCGTATAGGAATTGAGGATGTAAAACCTGAAGTTTTTTACAGCATTTACCACTGCATAGGCATGCTTCTCTAATTGGTTGTATTTTAGCTCATGCTTTTTCAAAGGAAAATTCATGAAAGCAATAGGTGCTTCCAGGCCTTCATCATTTTTTTGAACAAGAATGGCAGAGAGTGTATGTTCTGATGCATAATAATACATGATGAATTATTTGTTAAAATCTAGAGATACAAGAGTCGGAGCCTTCGCAATGGATTTATCGATCTCTTCAAATGCTGCCTTCCCTTTATTGTTCCATTTGAATTTTTATTGTGGTTTCATCATGGAAGTGATGTGCTTCGTTAACTCAGCAAACTTAGGTAAAAAACGACGAGGAAATTTCACCTTTCCAAAGAATGAATGAAATCCTTTTTTGCTTGTGGGAAGGGATAATGATTGAATGGATATAATTCTCTCAGGATTAATGTGTGCTCCATGGTTTTTCATAATGTGCCCTACTAACTTGCCTTCTGTGACTCCAAAAATGCACTTTTTTGGATTTAGCGATATGCCATGTTTCCTACACCTTGCAAGTACCTATTCCAAGTGATAGATATGATCTCCTCTCTTCTTTGAAAATACTATGAGATCATCAAGATATATGACAATGAAATGCTTTAGATATTTGAAGGAAAAATCTATCGCCCTTTGGAATGTAGCTCCTGCATTGATTAGGCCAAAAGGCATTCTGCTATAGGCAAAAGTGCCCCAAGGTGTTGTAAAGGCTGTCTTGGTACGGTCCTCCTCTGCCACTTTGATTTGATTATATCTTGAGAATCCATCAAGTAATGAAAGCATTTTATATCCAGTGACTGCTTGTAGGATATGGTCCATGATAGGAAGAGGATAATTGTCCTTTAGTGATGCCTAGTTCAGGTTGCGAAAATCTACACATATCCTAATTTCACCATTCTTCTTCCGTACTGGCATAATGTTAGCCACCCATGTTGAATGGTGGATGGGAAAGATGATCCTTGCATTAAGCATCTTCATTGCCTACTCCTTGATGGTATTAACAATCTTTGGGTTGTACAACCTTTTTTTTTCCTAAAGGGCTTAACACCCTACTTCAAAGGAATTGAGTGATGCATTTCCTTTAGCTAGAAGGATTTGAGTTCATCATAAGAGTAGGCCAAGACATCTGAGTATTTCTTGATTAATGCAACAAACCTTCTTTTTTCTTCAGGTGAGAAACATTTTCCAATATTGACCATCCTTGGCTCCTCCAGGGTACTAATATTTTCTTTATCAAAATAAGATGGGCACTGAGAAGATTGATTTTCTTTCTCTTGAATGAATCTATCATGTTTGTCAAAGAGGTCTTCTAAAAAGACTAGGCCTTTGGGAATTTTGTTCCCTTTCAATTTTATTACTCCCTCATCACCAATCCCTTTAATTCCTTATTTCTCTTCTTTGGGGACTGCTTCTTGGTGTGGGTTTTCACCTCCTTCAAAGAAGAGATTATTGAAATTATCCCTTTTCTCTAAGAAGGATAGAACTTGGTTTATCATCATTGAAGACTTACCAATGATTTTCATTGTCTGGTACACTAGGCCTAAATACCATTTCAATGGTCACTTTGTCTTTACCAAAAGAAGGATGAGGTGTGACTAGGGAAGTCTGACACTGTAAGAGAATCAGCCTTTTCATTCTTTTCCCTTAGAATAAATTCAATGGAAAATACATCAAAAGATTAAATGCAATCCCACACTCTATTTCTATAATGCCGGAGTCTTGAATTCTTCAACTGATATTGTTGGCAGACCTACTTTACTACAACCTCTGCATCACCTCATCATCTCAGTTTATTGATTCCCATGTCCTCTGCTGCACTCATTCCTAAGAGTAGTTCTTCATACTCTGCAGTGTTATTTGTATTATCAAATTGTAGCTTGTAGGAAAATGGGTACAACTCATTGGAAGGAGAGTAAAATACTACACAAGCTTCCGAATCCACACTCGAATGAATACCATCAAATTCCATTATCTAAATTTGATCTTCCTCTTCCTCCATGAGAAGTGGAAAGTTATCATCTTTTCTTGATGTGAGGAAGTAGTTTCCTAGCCCACAATCTTGAAAGAGAATATTTGATTTTGGATCATTAGACTTTCATACTGTGAACTTTATATTTATTATTGGTAGAAACTTCTTCATATAACCTTTTACTGGGATAGTTTTAGAGACCAATCCATTTTTATCTCTCCACCCAGGTCTCTACAAAAAAACTCCTACTCAATAACATACCAAAGGATGTTGGGATGTCTACTACTAGTATGGTTAGGAACACCTTCTTGTCTGGAAAATTAGCTAGTGCTACATGTGCATCTTTGATTCTTCCTACCAATGGCACTTGTTTGGATTCCATTAAGTAGCAGGTGTCATTTACCCAGGTCAAGCTGAGGCTAGAGCATTTGTAACTTTGGTTGGCATCACATTGTCTAAGGCTCTAGAATCTATGATACAATTATTTAGTTGGAAGCCTTTAATGAGGAGTGACAGGTAGAAAGGTTAAACCCTGTTGGCTTTTGGATGCACTAAGGGCTAGCATGTTTTGGAAAGGTGGTGTGGATGGTGTGGGAAGTAATCCTTTAGAATTAGGACTTGAGGATACATGGTTACCACCATAAACTGCATTAATGAACCTGCCAAATTGGGCAGGGTGTGTTTGTGGGTATTCTATTTCTGAGAGATGGACTTTGGTTTTGCTTGCATGTTCCACAAAATAAAATGGGGTTATGGTGAGTAAGGAAAAGGTTTTGGAAATGGAGGAAGATTTACATGGTAGAGGATTTGCTAATTTCGGTGTTCAATTCTCCTTTTTAGGTGTAACAATTGGCTTGGAAGGGGGTGAGGGTGTAGCTTTTGATTGAACCTTAGATGTTTTTTCTGGAACACCATTTAAAGGAGAATTGTTCTTAGCAACTTTTGAGCTAGAAGAATAATTAGATGACTTAATTGGCATAGTAGCGTGATCCCTAAAAACCCGTGAGTCTGGTTTTTTCTTTGGCCGACTCCATAGAAGGTACTAATAGTGATCATCTACTAATG
The DNA here is from genome assembly GCA_019776745.2 of Taxus chinensis. NCBI lineage: Eukaryota > Viridiplantae > Streptophyta > Pinopsida > Cupressales > Taxaceae > Taxus > Taxus chinensis. Next base: position 54,585,744 of record CM034152.1, on the reverse strand, counting down.
GTTTTAGTTTGTGTGACCTATGGAGGATAATATTCTTTATTCTTCTTATCCCTTACCACAACTATTGAGGATGAATCACCATTCCTAGATTGTGCATGGGTGAAAACATTACATGAGAAACTTGGAGCTTATTCATCATTCTCATCTTCATCATCAATGTAATCAATTAGGCCATTGTGCATATCAACTTCCTCGACCTCAAGATAGTTTTCATAGTCTTCCATATTTTCTTCTTCAGTTTCATCAATTAAGGAATATGAAGATTATCAATGATGTTTGACAAGTGGTCCTTGGTTCTAGGGACATGCAGGTTTATTTCTAACTCCATGGTTTCTAGATTTCAATCCAAATACTTATTCGGTGGCTGAAACACCAGTTTGGGTTAGGTTGTTTAACCTCCCCTTGCATCTGTGGTATGCCCTGGAAGATATTGAAAATGCTCTGGAAAATTTTATTAAAGAAAACTTAGATAGAACACATTCGGGCCTATGTTCATATTCCCGAATGTGCGTGGAAATGTTTTTGAGAAAAGGAATACCTGACTGAATTAATCTTAAATTCAGTAATTTCCAGCATTCATAGGTCTTAGACTATGAGAATAATGCATTTCGGTGTAGAGTATGTAGAAATATGGGCCATTTACAATATTTTTGTCCTTTCAATAAAAATAAAAAATATGTAAAAAAGAATGGATCGAATTCATCTAGTGGTTGGGGTTATGTGAATCTAAATTTGGTATCCACTTCAAATTTTAAATATAATATGAGTAATCCTAACACACGTGGTAAAGTGGTTTCAGATAAGGATGAATCAGAGAAGGGAATGTAGGAAAACCACTTGGTAGTAGGTGGAATAAAAAGGGGGCATACATCCGAAAGTTTGGAATCAGACTAGGATTAGGTGTTAGAGAATGTGATGGTTGTGGTGAATTCCAGTGAACTGGCGATGGTTATTTCGTCTGACCTTGGAAAGTGGCAAGAAGTAAAGAATAGGAAAATAAAAAAGGGATGAATGGGCAGTGTCAAAGATTGTTTTCCATCATAGGGTGGGAAGTAATTTTTGGATAATCTTTCACTATGGTTATCTTATAGTTTTCTAGATGCATTTGTAAGCTGGAGAGTAGTTGTAGTTGTTTTTTGTTTTTGGCTAATAAAAAATTTTGTTTTCCAAAGGATTTGGCCTCATTTTTTAAATAGGGGATGGGTCCCTTCAACCTGCCTTATCAATAAAAAAACCCGTGACACTTGGTGGCAAAGCCATATCAATCAATTGACCTTATCACTACCTCAATAAGAATTGATTGAGTTATTTTCTTGATCCTGTTCCCATCACATCTAATCTATGTTCTAGATCCACACATTCTAGACTTTTGACAAAGCCTTCACCATGGCCAAAAAATTAGAAATCCAAGCCCTTGAAGAAGGTCATCTCAATCCTCAATCTACACATGTCCCATTTGATTCTCCTAGGTCTTCCTACGAACCTCATGAGACTATCATGCATGATGTCATTACTTATCTTCCTGACCCAACACCCTTGATAGATTCATTCCATATAGATAGTACACATCCATTGAGTCACACCATAAACACTATTACATATGATCTTCCCCATGAGGAGACAATTTCATCACCAACACTCCCCCTTGAAGACTCAGAGCCCCTAGATCCTATTTTTGATAATCCTCATGCATCGACATCACCTTCGCTTACTATCCAATCATCTTAATACCTCCTTGTAGCCTTTAGACTCCACCTCAGAGACCATTACAAAGGAGGCATTCTATAATCAAATATCTCGACATCCAAACATCTTTTAAACTAATCGAAGAATTGAATACCTCACATAAATATAACCCACCTCAATCATGTCTAGAAACAACATCTCCCTCATCTAAATCAGACTCAACCTTATCCCCAACTACTCACTTACCATCTAGTCTAGAACCTTGTCTTGATCAAACACTATACAATCAAATACCATCACATCCAAGGCCTCACCTTCATCATCTGACATAAGACCCTCTTTATTACATAAAGAAAATGTTACAAAATTGAAACCTATTACATCCACGACCTCATCCTCATCATCTGTTGTAAAACCCCCTCCTTTACCTAAAATCAACATTACAAAATCAAAACAAACATCATCTAGGGCTCAAATTTACCATCTATTTTAGGACCCCATCCTTTATAACAATCTAAAACTATCATATCTACGGTTCTACCCTTACCATCAATTTTGGGACCCCATCCTTTATCTCAATATCATGTCACACAGTCATACCCTATCTCATCCATAATCCATCCCTCCTCGTCCATTTTGGGACCTCATCCATCATCCAATTATATCAATCCCACATCATATCCTCTCTCTTATCAACCTCACAACATCCCTATGATGTTTCAACACCATACAACATCTATGAATCCACCCCCATCTAAAAATAAGACACGTCCTACCAAGTGTTCTCATAAATCAAAATCAAAATCAAAATCAATTAATCCAAATCCATGAAAAGGGACTTACATCAACATCCTCGAGAGGCTCATGCAAGCTTCTCTTATCACATTACCACCAATCAAAACACCCAATCCACATTCTCAGGAACCTACTTGGTATGATCAAAATAAAACATGTGTCTATCATAGAAGCCTAGGTCATAACACAGAGAGTTGTAAAGCGCTTAAATCCATAATCCAATGACTCTTCCTTTTCGATGATCTTCTCCCAGAAGAAGACCATACTAAGCCATCATCAATATCATCTACACCTCCACCCCTAATGTCTGCAGGACAAGGGGGACATCCTCAATCTCATATTATCAAACCTTTGTCAGATATCTCCTCAACACCTTCCATTGAAGGTCTCTCAATCTCATCAACATCTACACCCAAGTCATTGACAGTGTCCTCACTAAAATATATAAGATAAGGGGGTCATACTCAATCATATATTGACAAACCTTTCTCATGCATCTTCTCATCACCTCCTAGTGAAGATACCTCATCTCAAATCAGTATGGTTCACCCACCTATACAAACTTGAAATCATCATACACAAAGAAAAGGAAAACCAAAGCTTCATCATCTACCCCTCCTCATTAATTTTCCTCTCATATCCCATCACAATTTTCAATTTCTCCTTTTTTAAAGGTTTTGCATCCTCCTTATTTACCATATACTCAATCAATCAAGATCAAAACTTCCATCATCCTAATTTGAAATTTGTCATTCCTTTTAGCACATGTTATCTCTATCCAAAATATCATGCTACGGGGACTCCTCACTACTGAGACTTTGAAATTCTTACCTTGCACATTCCCCTAGCAAATCTTCACCAAACCTATCCTATCAATCCAATCAAAATGTCACTACTCTGGAAAGGAGTAAACATGGAAAGTTTTCCCTTAATTGGATCGGTCCATATAACATGGGTCAACCTCTGAATGTCTTGCACTTATGACCTTTCTATTGTTAACACATCAACTATCATGACAATAGTCACATCAAAGATCTTATTCCACCATCAACCAACCATCTTATCATCATAATGATTTGAAATAATGTGGTTTTTTGTCACTATCCTCAAACCCTTAAAGATGAGCACCACAACTCTATGTTCATCACATCTTTCACATGGAAAAGTTTCCTCCTTAGCAGGAACCCCAATCATTACATCCATCCACCTTGTCTACCAACCAAAGACATGTCATGGGGCATGTACACATGTGTAGTGTGTGTACACATTTCTTCTCCCCTCCTTGAAATGGTCTATTAGGGTTTTCCCTTAGCTCAAAATACAGTAAAAAATACCTATGGATGCTTCCTATCAAAAGTCAAAAAATATATAATAGACTGATCCCTCAAAGGAAAACTATTCAAATATCAAAATCATATAATCAAAAATAAAAGTAGATTGATCCCTTGAAGGACAACTACCCATCAAAATCATAGATCGATCCCTCGAAGGATGACTATCTGTAAAAATAAAAAATCAAAGTCAAAAGTCAAAATTGTAGACCACTCCCTCAAAGGATGGCTACCCATGTAAAAAGGCTTCCCACATCGATCAACCTTCAAAAAATTCAAATATCAAAAGCATCCTAGGAAAGCTTCCCACATTGATCAGCTTTCCCATCAAAGCAAACTTCCTGCATCGATCAGTTTGCACAAAAAAAATGTATAGCTGAGGCATTTCTCTATGAAACTGTTGAAAAGGATAACCCTCTTTTCCCACACAACCTACACATGTTAAACCCCTTTCTCATGTTCTAGGAAGGTATACATTTCACTTCTATCTATATCCAAGATCCTAAGTGTGACTACCCATTGTTAGTCATCTATTAACATTTTTTGTAAAGGCCAAAAGTGCAAGAGCCTTCACTCTTGTTGTTTCCCATCACATATGTATCAAATCCAATACAAAGAAATCAATCCACATTTCATTCTTGACCATGGTTTTGACAAACATTAAGTCACTTTAAAATCAATATCGAATAACACATCATACCTAAAACATAACTTTAACAGTTGTCAACCCTACCACATCCACATCTATCAATATATCTATCATCATATCGACATATGTCAATACCCACAATCAATCATCTCAACACATATCACATTTACTCATTAAAATCAACATGTGTTAAACCATTGTCACTGCATCAAGTAAAACATCAATCATCAATCAATTTATCAAAAACCACTATCTCCTCAAAGCAACATCTTTGTGACAATATGCAACATCTAATCACCATTACACCTCCTACTCCTCTATCATGTTACCTTTTTCTCCATTAAGTCATATATCATAGGATACAACCCATTTGTTTCCCCTATCACTTGAATTCCTCGCTTGTAAGCCTACCTTTGTGGAAATATTGATTTTTGGTCCTTTGACCTCATCAAATAGTCATGTCATCCCTCGTCGCCATTAATTCATATGTTTATAGGACATGAACCCTTTGGTTCCCCTATCACTTGAATTCTTGGCCTTGTAAGCCCACCTTTGTGGAAACATCATTTTTTGGTCCCTTGACCTCCTCAAACCATCATCTTGTGTTCATTAATTCATATGTCTATAGGACACAAACCCTTTGGTTCCCCTATCACTTGACTTCTTGGCCTTGTAATCCCACCTTTGTGGACAACATCAATCTTCAATCCTTTGACCTCATTAAAACATCCTTTTATTTCCCCTTACCGTCGTTAAATCATATGTCTATAGGACACGAAACCTTTGGTTCCCCTATCACTTGATTTTCTGATGACACCCATCTTGTTTTTATACCTCATCCTGGGGCATCATCTCTCATCTCTTCCCATCTTTTAATCTTTCATCCATCTATCTCTTTCAAACTCATGATCGATTCCCTTTTAGTTCATCAATCCCTAGTTTGAGGGGGAATACCTATAGCTTTCCATATCTATCACATCTTGTTTTTGTCTCGCGGCTTTCCTACACCAAACCACTCAACAAAAAGGGGAAAATGTAGACACCTAAAATTAGCACCGCTAATCCACGTGTCCACGTCCGCTAGCTCCCCTTCATTATCACATCACCATAATATTATACATTAAATCCATTATCACATCACTATCATATTATACATTAAATCCTTATCCTAAGTTTATTCCCCCCTTTATATTTACTCCCCGTAAATATCATTCTATAGCTGTAAAATCCTATTTTATTCCTCTCCTAAACCACTCAAACAACTTACAAACCAAAATAAAATTAAAAAAAAACAAATCCAACACCCTCTCAACCATTTAACAACATCCCTAACCCGTATAACCTCTTTCCAACATACATCCTTTCATTAAAACAAACAAATGACTTGATTTGGGAAGGTCTTCAACTATTTTCCCATATTTCCTGATCATCCTTGTTGATTCCTAATCGTAATCAATGATTCTCCTTTGTTTACATAAATTATATAAACATGCTTAGGTCTTCATTTTTGGTTAGATTGGTACATTACATTAGGCTTATCACATAACATTTCTCAAATAATTCATATCATATCTTTATAGAGATAGATCATCATCACAACAACTAAGACATCAAATCTTCTTCTTCATACTACCTTTGAGGTCATTCAAACATCTAGGAATAAAACTCAATGATCTTATGGCATCTACAGTCTTCCTTCTCTTGGGTAATATCATCCCTCTTATCTTCATTCATCAATTGTACACAAGGTAAGTGCCTCTCCTTACTTTATTATCCCTTATTATTCATCATTTACAAGCTTCATCAATTTTATCATTATTTATTATCAACTCCACATTTCCACAAAAATCATTGGTGATTCCTCTAATCACCGATGATTCATTCCCCAATCGCCAGTGATCATCCCTAATCACTAGCAATTCATGTCTGTTAGATCATTTAATACATTAGCTTGCTTTTTGACATCCAGAATCTCATATTGATTACCACCGCTCTGCCTTTCAAGTGTCTGTTCCAAACATATCAAGCTTCTTTGAGCCATCTTTAACACTTTATCAATTATCTAAATCAAATCTATCATCTTTACTCACCTTTGTGAGTGCACAACTATCTACATCCTTTCTCCTTTGAGCCATTTTGTGATTCCTAGACTCCCTTTGGATTAGGTATCACCATCAGACCATCATATAGCCTTGGACCGTGTCAGTCCCTTTGCCTTTTCATTATTGGTTATATTGTATGTTCTATCATTTTATCTTATCATTATCAGATTGATTTCTTGAACATGGATTGACATCCTTGCAAGGAAGTCCATTGACTTATGGGGAGTGGCCTTTGCCAGGTAATCCACCATATATCTATCTAATCCCATATTCTTCTTAGTGTTTGTGATCTATAGGTTCCTCCGTTGGCGAAAGAAGGAAGGGGCTTTCATCCATCAGCTACAACATCCATCTTCGTGGGTATCGGTAAACCCCGCATCTTCCAAGGTCGGTTTTGTTTTTTATTGTTTCACTTCATTAATTTAAGTAGAAAGGTAAAAACATCTCTGAACATGATACCAAATGATGCAGAGACATGCTCAACAACAACCAATATAAAGGTTATAATAAATACTTGAAATCATCAATCAAACCATACAATTTTTCAACTTTTCACAAGAATCCAAAAACTTGTTTTTCTTCACCAAATGCTATATACAACTAATTAAAAGCCTAAGAATGGTTTACCCCTACTTAATTTCACCATTCAACAATGTTTAAATTCTTGAAAAAGTTTCCCCAATCTCTCTCTATACCTCTAATTTGCTACTAGACCTCTAAAAATACATTTTCTGATGTAAAACCCTCATTTCAGGGGATTAGGCTTCACAAGTAAGTTTTCCTAGGACCCATTTATCCCATTAAAGAGCCTACAAATTTTCATCACTCAACAATTTACCAATTTTATTTTATTCTCCCTTTACCGTTTTTACAGTAGGGCACTTTCTGGCCGTAGTATCATACAAAGCTTAGTGTTCAGAGAAAGCTTAAAACTTCCATGCAAAAGTAAAATATGTTCAGATACCCATTTGTGCATTCTTTCTCTCAAGTGAATTTTGTGATCTATCTCCAACCAAATCTTCTGTAGCTCAACTTTTCTCCTTATAGGCTAATGTAATTAGGCCTAGGCTAGGGTTTCAACCTAATACCAAGGGTTTCTTGCTTTCCCACTATACCCCACTTTTGAAACTCCTTATTCAGATTATAACCAAATTTCTCAAGCACCTTTCAATACTTTTCCACCTCTTACATTATTATTCATACCATTTTCCACTTTGATCTCTTTGGTCCTATTTCTCGCTCTTGATTCAATAACAGTCCTAACTCTATTTTGGGTCTCTATTATAGGTTTACTTTGAGTGTTTTCAGATAACTCATACCATAATTTCTACTTACACCTATAAAACATCTTAATCACTCCTTTGTTCAACTCTTCAATTCATTCCTTCAACTTATGTGGTTCACTTACTCCTTTAAAGCCTCTCTTCTTGACTGTAACAGGGAAGTCCAAGTCACAACATATTTGATAACTATAAATCAATATCCAAGGTTTAAAGAACACCTTAATACCTCATTCAACACATTATACCACTACCATCTCATATTTTGTACAAGAACAATTTTTTTGACAATATTGGTTATGATTGTGCAAGTAAGAAGGTTCTTGGGACTGAGTCAGAACAGTACTAAAAATCTCTTATTATATAGCTCCAAAATTACTTTCCACTCTACCAATAACTTCATACATGCTAAAAACACTTCCAATATTGTTATAGAACATCTTTATTTTATCATCATTCATGATACCTCTAATAACCACTCATAAACATGACTGTACTAATCTTGACTTAAGGATTGTATCTTATCCTCTCCATATTAAGGTTATAAAATTGTTCCTTGAGTATTAAAATTAATACCACTCTAATCCTTCTATCAACTCCCCAATCACTTCACATATCTTCACAAGGTTCAAGTAATATTTATACTCTATAATATGCTTCTTTGTAAGTCCAATACTAAGTTCAATACAATCAAACCAGAGTTTTATCAATTTTGGAAGAAACTCTTACTTCCCCCATTTTGAGACTCATAATCCTTGAATACATTTGCATCTACCTAAATATCCCTCACTAAAGGTTTTTTTTTTATGATTTCTCCTTAGTGGTATATCATGATCTTAGTTTCAAATCCTTAAAATAGGGTATTGTCTAGATTGAGAGAAATTGTTGATTTTGTTACTCTTGAATTAATCCCTTTATCCAATTTTTTAGAATCTCAGAGTCATCTCTATGCTTAAAATCATCTATATTCCCTTTGAATAGGTTAACAAACATCTTGTCATAAAATCACTATATTCCACCAATAATCATCAAGAAAACTATAGTTCACTCTTTCACAATTCTTTAGATTCCTTAAATTTAAACTTGTACTCATATTTGAGATGTTAAGTTACCTGTTAGGATTCTCACCTCTCTGATGAAAATCTACACGCATACTCTACCCTTAATATCCCTTTGTCATTCATTAATTGGTCCTTAGTTTCCAACTTAGTCATATAGGATTGTGTAATCCATTTTCTCCAACCCAAACCCTTGCTCTTATTTATTAACTCATAAAATTGTATTTCCACAAACTTAGTATAGCTTTTATAGTTTCTGAAATCATTTAGCAATGCCAAAAATTTCCTAACACTCCATAATAATCCTACAATAGTTTTCAACTTATAACACTTAGTTTTCTTACCTCCATGCACTTTGTCAACATTTTCTATAAATACCTTATTCCTTGATGCTTTATGGAGATTGTTTCACACTTTCTCATAACCATAAAAGCCTACACATAGCTCCATTAATGGAAACAACATTCAATATTCAATTATAAACCATGTTCAAACACAATGTAATACATATTTTCCCTAAAACTTAGAAATATACTCAATACATCTCTTTTATCATTTATGGCACCAATAATGCATGGCTCCTTGAGCCTCGTGGGTCTGATACAAGGATTTTTCTTCCACTACAATCCTTATCCACACTCATTCCTAACCTCAATTCGAATACACTTCATCGTAATGAAATATTTAGCAAGGTAGTGAGGGTTTTAACCACTAACTCACATAAGAATAGTCTAACCAAGTGAGTTAAAGTCCTAGTAGAGTCAATGAGAACATGTCTTAGGTGGTGAATAATTATCATGACCCCATATTAATTCATTTATTACACTTTCACTAACACCTAGTACTATAACCTATAACAAGACAATTTGAAAATTCAAACTTGTGGTTTTGGAGGGAAACCACTTATTACAAGAAAAATGAGTCCAAATGGACTAATTACATCACAAAACCTCCATATGGAATTCACACACACCTATATAACTAAAAAAAACCAGAATATGTAAATTTACAATGATGCTCCTACATCAACATCTCTATGGACATTGGCTAGGTGAGATTCCTGTTATCCAAAATGAGCCCCCTGCTTATTTTGGCTAACTTGCCTTCATTCTTTCCTTCCTTGTGATTCAAATTCAATTTTCACACATTTCAAGCACTCAAAGGTTTCTCGAAATGGCTTCATCAGAAAGGATTTTTCTTCCCCTTTCTAGAAAGGTAAAATTTTCCTCCTAACTCCTTGTAAGTCTCGAGTTATGGCTCAGCCGAGTTTTTTGGGGAAAATTTCCCTAGACAGGCCCACGACCAATGAAATGGTGCCATGTGGCAGAGGAGGGTGGGCCAGCGGAGTGGAGTTAAATTTTTTTTTCCAAAGGAGTTGGCAGAGGCGCAAAGGAAAAAACTGGCCCGCGGGCTCGCGGAGGAGGACGGAGAAAAGTTTAGAAGGCCCGCCAAGCAATGGGGATGCGACACGTGTCCAGTCGGTGGCGGGAGTCAGGGTAACGGAAAGATTTGGAAAATTTTTCCAAAGTGGTCAAAAGGTGCTAGGGTGAGAAATTGGAGTGCACCTCCGTGTGAACCAGAGAGTGACACGTGTCACCGGGAGAGCAGGGCGTGGACTAATTTTGGGAATTTTTCCCAATGCAAAAAGAAAAGTTTGGGCCCATGATCCCATTGGAAAAAAAGGAAGCAACACATGTCCCAGAGCAGCGAAGGCACAGAGTTTTTTGGGAAAAGTTTCCAAAAAGGGAAAAATTTCAAGTTTCGGCCCGCCAACCCGATTTTTGCCCTAAAATTGCCATTTTTGCCCTAAATCTTCAGAGGGGCATAAATTTCGATCCCGAGCTCGGATTTTCACGTTCTTTATATCAATGGAAATATGTTGAGATCCTCTACACGATGGAATCTTCAATTTTAGATTTTTATGGATATTTGTGGGAAAAAAATGGGAAAACGTCTCTGGCATGCAAAAACATAGAAAACGACTCCAACCACCAAAATTAATGAAGTATGGGCCTCTGTTTTTCTCTGTAAAGCAATGTACTTTGAAGTATGGGATTTTTTTTATGTAAACCCATAATTTTTTAGGCCAATTAAATGAATATTGTTGGTGGTTGAAGTCTCAAATCAGATTTTCCCACATTTTCTCCTTTCTTCCATTCTACTTCATGGTTAAAAGCCAGTTTTGGCTCATTTTGTAATGTTGGATGTTCTTGCTTCTAAAAGCTCTTCTTTCCTCATTAGCAACTAGATTTCAAGGAGTTTAAAACCTCCCATGGAGATTGTAGCTCGTTTTTTTTCCTTTTTGCTATTGCAATGTATTGTATCAATTTTGGAACTGACAATACATGCTTTGTGATTGATTTTCCAATCCTCTCTTGCATTGGTTTGTTTCCTTATGATATTTCATTGTATTTTGGAAAATTTGTGCATGTTTTAGTGCTGCAATCTTCATTATTTATGTCTATATTTTCAAAGCAAGGATTTTAGCACTCCTTTGGTGTATCACCTTTCTGTTTTGCTTAGTTTTGTTTCCCATTTCCATGTTTTCTCTCAACCCTGTCTCCTTGGTAGTTTTAGAATAGGATTTTGAACCAGAACCTCTACAAAATTGCATGCATACACCTAAACAGAGGAGTAAGAACCAGCTTCAATCTGGAGAGTTTTCTTACCTTGCAAGGTCCCACACCTTGGATAAAACTCAATGTTGTGCATTCACACCAGATGAGTTTGCTTTAGAAAAGAAGATCCATAACTCATTTGGGGGTGCTGTGAATTTGCACTAACATTTTTGGGACACCCGGTGGGACCTTAGAGGTCTTCCACTTCATCTTTTATAGGTTGGTGTTTTCCTATGAAGATTTCAGCCTTAGGAGGCAATTTCAAACACATCTGGTGAATCCATCTGGTAAACAATCCATCTGGTAAACAATCCATCTCTGAAGTTGCAGACCCTCTTTCCATTCATTTTCATCCATTCTTCTTTCCATCTCTTCCATCCTTTTCCATTCCATGAGGTTGTGCACTCGTGACTTCATTTCCATCATGGAATTCACATTTAAAATAGTAGTGCCATTCAAATCCACCTCCAACATGCTTTATAACTCCTTCAAATCAGCATTTTGAGTAGATTCAAGATCAACATGCATACCCATATGAGCATCAGTGCCAAAATCAGTTTGGCTATGGTTCTTTCCAAGAGCAAGGGTATGCATACAATGAAGACAATTAGATGTAAGATGATGGTCTGTTGGAGAAAATCCAAAAAATGGAGATTGACATGGTGTAATCCAGGGCTCAAGCACAAATGAAAGCATTTGGAATCAGTTGTGGAGAAACTTCTCCATGGGTGGGACCTTTTTTAAGGCATTACAAGCGTCAAGAGAAGCTTGACTTCATGATTGCAATGCTGCCATTACTTGCAAAGTGGACTGAGGGAATAGAGGTGTATGAGAGGAGTATTCAACAACCTTGTCAATGGGTAAGCTTACCATCTCATACTCTTTCTTCTCCTCTTTCTCAATCTGTATCATTTCAGCAGTGTTAAGATTCAAGTTTCCCATCTGCTGTCCCAAAAGTTGATTTCATTTCTCCATCCCCTAGTATTCCACCTCATCTCAATTATTATGTCCTTTTCCCTTCCAAATCCAAATCCCCTCCACAAGATCCAAATGAAATACCATCTCCTCTAAAGAAACAAGAAGTTTCACCTCCTCCACCACCACAAACAAATGCAAAATTGGTTGAGCTCCAACCTATTTCTCCTCTTGCCTTCCCAATTCCATGTGGGGAAGAAGAAATTGCAAAAATTAGTCATAAAGGACAGCAAGAGGAAGAACCAAGCAAAGAAGGAATGATTAAGAGCTTAGTAAGATTGGATCTTAGATATGGGATTGAGAAAATTCCTTTACTGGTGAAGCCTATAGAGGAGGTAAAGGTTAAACAACAAGTGGTGGTTAGGACTGCTTTTGTTGCAGCAGAAGAAGATAAAAAATAAGAAGCAGATCAAAAATCAATTTTATCAGAATGTTGTGTCCATGTTGGCACTCTACTTGAAGAAGATTCTGATCCAATAGAAGTTACACAATCAGCCATGGAAGAGGAAATCTCTAAAAGAGATCTTGCAGCCCCAACTTGTCCTCTAGAGCAGCAGATTGAAGAGTTTGACTTGACAAAATTCATGCAAGAGGAAGAGTTCAATCAAGAGAAATATTTTCTTCAAGTATCAGAGGAAGGAGAAGCTACTTCAAATCCAGAATAAGAGGATCACATTCCAGTTGTGGAGGAGAAAAGTGCAGGTCTAAAAGCTTTGAGCACAAAACAGGCTATAGAAGAACCTTCAGTTCTTCCTTCTACTTCATACTCTTCAAGCTCCAACGTTGAAGAGGAGTTTGATCTTGAAAAATTCACCTTTGAGAATGAAGATAAACATGGTGATCAAGTTGCAAATCAAAAGAACACCATGGAGGAGGTTGAGCATTTGCAGCAGGACAACAATGAGGCAATTTATCTGCCAGATTTGGAGGACTGCTTTGATGGAGAAGAACCAGTTGAAATCACACCATTTTCTCCTCCTTTATCCACCTTCCAAACACAACAACCTGCTGTCATGAAGGAGAAATCTCAATTACCGAAGCCTGAATTTTATATCAGCTCTTTGGAATCAAGATTGGAAGATTTAAATCTTCCATGTTCTTCATTGGAGGAAGAGAAAGTGCAGAAAAGTTCTACCATTGCTTCCACACCATTCATCCAAGAAGGCCTACAATATGATTCCATTTTTGGAGTGGAATTTCAGAGCTATGGGAATATCAAAAGGACCAGACCTTGCCTAATAAGTTATTTGGCTTCATTGGAGCCCAAGGAGGAGTTTCCAACAGTCATGCTTACTTCCAAGCATGAGTATGAGCTTCAAAGTACCAAGGATCAGCTGCCATATCTCTTGAATCCAAATGCAGAGCAACTAAAAGAGGTATTGGATTTGTTTTCAGTTGACACCTTGCTAATTTGGGTAGAAGACCAACTTCTTGTTGATTTTCCACTCATCCTAACAGCCATGATCAGCTCCAAATCAATTGCATGGCTGCCCATTTTGAAGAAAGGAAGCTATTTTTCACAACCAGTTGCAGGGTTTGTTTAGCTTACCTTTGCTTCTAGTTAAAGTAGAGTAGGTAGGTTTTCTTTCAGAAGAAGAAGTGCTTGTGCACACTCTACATATCCCATTTGGGGTATGTATGATTTCCAATTTTGTACATAGTTTTTGGTGCTGGTTTTGCTCTTGCACAGTGCATTGTCTTGGCAGTTGAGGAAGATCAGTTCAGTTTTCAGTGGGTTTCCAAGTGGCTCAGAGGTCATATTTTCATAGTTCAGATCAGAATTGTTTATCAAGCTTGAATCCATGCCCAATGGATGCTTCAAAGGCCACTGATAATTCATCTAGCAGGCAGATGACCCCTGAGAGTCACCAAATTGTTATCCAAAATGAGCCCCCTACTTATTTTGGCTAACTGGCCTCCATTCTTTCCTTCCTTGTGCTTCAAGATTCACTAGCTGTGATTGCACACATGGGTCTAGTCTCAAAAGTCTTGTAGAAATGGCTTCATCAGATAGAACCTATTTCTTCACCTTTCCAAAAAGGTAAAGATGCCTCTCAACTACCCACTGGAGAAATGTTCATTATGGCTTCCCAAAGTTTTGGAGGTCCAAAATTTCCCTGGAATCCTAAGCAATCTAATGTTTTCATGATGTAGATATCCTCCTCACAGTTATTTTCCGATGACTTGGCCATTTGCGAAGAAATGAATGGGAGTGCAGGTGAAAGTTATGTAATTTTGGAGTTATGGCGTCTCTACAATTTCAAGGTTTACAAAACCCCTGAAGGGTCCATTTTTTACAATTTTCCATTATGCTTCCACTGTAAATATCTCTCTCTCAGCTTTCCAATGAACTATTCTTTTGTGAGGTTTCGATCTCGGGAGCTCAAACTGCATCGTTTTAGCTGAGGGGGGTTTTACCATTATTTTCAAAGGGGCAAAGTGCATTGGTGAGCCAACTTGCCGAGTTACTTTCCGAGCTACTCAACAAGCTGCTCATCGAGCTCTTTCATAGAGTTCATTACGGGATATCATTTTCAAAAAAGGGTCAATGTTCAGGATTTCGGCCCGCAACCCAATTTTTGCCCATTTTATTAAATCTCCAGAGGGGCACGTATTTGGATGGCTCGGATTTTCACGATCTTTATATCGTGGAAACCAAGCTTACTTCTATGCATCGATGCATTTTAATTTCTATATTTTGATGCATAGCTCTATAAACCAACCTCTTAAAACTATCTCTTGAAACTCTTACAGACATCGATTTCTCCATCATCTACCAAAATTGGATGCAGTATGGGCCTCTATTTTTCTCTGTTGCATGTACTAGCTATGGTTTTTAGCACATTGAATCACGTCACTTTTGCACCTACCCTACCAATACCTCAGATGAATTGTGTAGGTGAGCCTTTTTAGACGTTGGATTTTTGGGATATTTTATTTTAGATTTTCTCATGTTCCCTTCGTTCAAGCTTGGGTGAGTGAAAAGCCAATTGTGGCTCAGTTCCAAATGTTCGAAGTTCAAAATTTGGACTTCGGACTTTTAGCATTTTAGCAACCATTTCCCCCCCAGCTTCAGGCATTTAGCTTGTTGACATTCGAAGTGAAGTCTTGAAATCCCTTCCCTGAAATGGGGTTGCTTCAAAAAAGGATCAGGCCTCATTGAATACATGCTTAGTGAACTGATCTTCCAATCATACTCATGGATTGCATACTATCTCCTACGATCTTTCATTATCCTCGACGAGCTTCATTGATGTTGTTGCTCAAGACAACTTCTATGACTTCTTGTCTACACGTTCGAGCTCAAGCCAGAGTTCAAGCTCTCCTCACGAGTGTCATTAGCCAAGCCTTGATATTCTTTAAACTTGTCTCACCATGATTCCATGATAGTATCTCAACCCTAGTTTCCTCGACATGGTTCAGGCTTGGATCACAAAGCTAGAACCTCCCAAAAATCCATCATACACCTCGTGACCCGTTCAAAAACTACCATTCAATGTGGACTGACTCATCTCTCTAGCTTGCATATGCATTGGTCACCTTGTTGAAACACTGGCTGTGAATTCACTCCATATGCCACTTTGACTCATGATCTTATCTTGTGGTGGGGGTGTTCTTAATTTGCCAAGCTTGAGCTTATTCCTCATCTTATGATCTCACCAGGATCTCCCTGGTTTGTCTCGTAGTTGCGAGCATCACTTCGCTCGCTGTCATTTTGAGCTGTTTTGAAGCTTCATCATGAACTCTTATAAGCTCCCTTTTGTCTTTCGCCACTAGGTCACTCGGCCTATCGTCTTAGCTACATCCTTATCCCCATGGTGAGTCAACTGACCTTTAGAGCTATTGTGAGCTACTTGCACTATGACGTTTTCTCATGTGACTTCTAGTCTTGAACTTCAGGAGCTCATGGTGTGCACTCCTTGCATCAACGAGTGCCACTGCTCTGTGAATCCTTTCTGAGAAAATCAAAATATCAACATGCATTACTAACAATTTTTGAGCATATGTCTATAACAAATCGATGAGTAACTAACTTGATATCGGGCTCGATATTTTGTTTTACTAGGATCTCTCCATCGATGGTATCATGAGCCTTCCTCAGCTTCCTAATGATATTTTGAACCTCATAATTCATGAAAGGTTAGGCTTCTACAAGTCTACACCTGAATCTTCATTGTGTGAATATCTACATATAATTTCCCACTCAATTCGTGTGACTATGGCCTTCATGGAGTTGAATTTGTGATCTCAGATGCACGACCATATCGAACTCCATTTGGCATCAAATTGTCCTCTATCGTTTGTCATGCATGACCTTACGGTTCAGTTTCTTAATGTAGTTGAAGCTGTTAGGGAATTTCACTAGATGCAATGTCCCTTTTCTGTGTTAAGATACCCCAACCTTCAATCCTATGTTGGTGAATCACGTTATTGATCCCTCCTTCAAACCACTATCCACTTGATCTGTATTGGTCACATATCGTTTTAACTATTTTTTTACATTTGGAGTTTTATAGTCTCAGGTTTCTCAATTCTCATATTAATGAGCTAATAATAATCAGAATTATTATAAAATCTTACATTTCTTTTCAAAATGTTCCTTACCAGCCTGAATGCTTCCATTACCTATCTTGGCTTCCTTTGATATCTATATCTCGCGTCTTGTTTTAGAGACTGGATACTTGATCTTCTGTCCTCTATTTCAACCTATTACACACCTGAATTTGACGATATTCTATCTTTGACGCTAGGTTTGAGCACTATTATCACGGTGTCTTAACATGCTCGATCACCACAACGATGCATACCACTGGTACCCTGAGCTAGGTGGAGCTACGTCTATTTTACATAATTCCTTCTAACATTTCCTTGAGCTCATAATCCACATGGCTGAGTAGGGATCCTTTCTGTCCACTCACCTTACCTCACCCAAGAAGGATGAGTGACACCTTTTCAGCCCTCTGCATTGATGTTTGTATGGACCCATTTGAGCTAGTTCTAATGCAACATCCCATCTCAATACTTAGCATTCAGATGAGATCCTTTTAGCTCAGTGGCGTCCTTACGCCCAAGTGTGATATTTTCTGATTCCCTTACCCCATTTCTTGAATTTTTGACATGCAATGATCTAAGTATCCGGGGCCTATGTAACACCTAATTTTTCACTTTTGGACTCATCATCTTTCATACATATTTCCTAACAATCATGTTTGACTGGATGTGGGCAGGGTTGGCCATTATTTCCCTATTTCCTAAAAGGTTCAACAATTAAGGTGACATGTGGGGAATGGGGAGATGGTTATGTACATTAGCCATTATGGGTTAGATACATGGGCACAAAGATCACTGTACATCTACAAATGTTTTGGCCTGTTCCTTTTGAAACATAGAAAACATTTTCCTCCTAGGTCACATGCATAATGATACTCAACCTATATCTGCTGCTTGCACTCTACAATTTTCATGAGACCATGTTAAAAATAAGATTTGTGAGAGTAATGAAATTGTCTTGACCTTTAAACACCCCACTTCACTTGTTCCATTCTGGCCAACACTGTTCTACGAGTGATTGAAATGGAGTGTCCCAAAACTGTGATCTGCCAATGGGCGATGAAGCACACTAATATGCGATTCACTTCACGTGTATAAACTGCATATAGGAAAAAGGAAGAAGACAATTTTCAAATGGCCACATGCATCAAACTCTATTAAATATGACTATTTCTTCCGATATTCTCCAACTAGATTTTGGTTCATCTTACATTTATTTTGGATTGGATCTGGCAGAGGTACTTGGAAGTCCACACTATTGGGTCATCATATAGGAGACTAAAAGTTAGAACTTAGTAAACTGTCCCCTTCATTATTGATATTGAGTTGCTCTGCATTTGTTCTACTTCTTTTAAGATCTGAAAGATTCCCATAATCAAAACCCTATTTCATGTATGCAGGAAGTTCTACTAACACCTTATTTGTACTTTGCATGAAGTTTAGTACATCTCAAAAACTATATACAAAATGTGTTAGATCATAGCTTATGCCTAAGTATGATTGATGCAGAGTTACCTTAGCACTCTGTGATGCAAATAAAACTCTACATTTACCCTCACTAACTTATTAGAATTAAACTTGCAAACAAATTTCCTTTATTTGTTATTTTAAAGCTAACTCCATTTTTCTAGTCACTGACATACTCATAGGTGATGATTCCTCTACTCGATCGTGGGCCTGTGTAAACCCTGAGTGAAAAATTGATATGGGTTAATTCTCCACCTGAAACCCCATGGTATCAACTAGAACATCAAACAATAACCCCTTCGAAATCTATACCCTTACATGAGGTACCTGTGAGATATCCTAACTCAGTGTGCCTCAAATCCTTGGTTGCTACAAATGATCAGAGCTCATGTCTTTAAGTGAACATAATCGGTTGTGCCCGCAAACTCTAATTCTAGTATGCATACCTAAATCATCCTCGATACCTTTACATAGGGAATAACTTGAACTTATCCGATTTGCTGCTTGAGTTTTGAAAGAATCAGTCTTATTATTTAGCACCTTGCTGGTAAAGGCATTATTGCCTGTGAATGTACTTTGGTCCTAATGTTAACTTACATTAATTTAATTGATGCATACGTCGGTGGATTATGGGAACCTGACTGATCCGTAAACTTCTACTTTGGAACTCTACAAATCACACAACTATGTTGTTCTACTTTCAACTTTGGAAAATGATAGATTTGCTTGAAAAATTAGAGCTTCATGATTGATTATCTAGTGCTATAGAAAGGAAATTGTAGAGAAGGAAAGAATTAAAAACTTCAACACCAACAATTTTATCCTGGAAACCTCCAATGGAGGAAAACTAGTCAGGAAGGGAAACTGCTCTTTCTTCCCACTTTTATTGGTCTAATATAGACAATTACAAATATACAATAAGTATGAAAAGAAGAAAAAATGTAAACCTTCTCTCCAATTACTTGTTTGCTCTGTTTTTACACCTTGCTTCTACAATTCCATTCCAACACTAAAGATCTTCCTCACTGCTCTCATTAATCTCTACTTCTCAATCTCTCCGGATCTTCCAATTCCTATTCTCTTGCTCCTTTCATGTATTTATAGGCCTTCTCATGTCATCCCATGCATTGGAGGATGTGAAAGGGCATGGAATGGTGAAGAGACATGGCTAGAGCACTTCAAATTCACGTCCATCGCATTTCATTCTTATTTTCTATCGAAAGAGACTTAGGACCGCCACCCTGAGCCGACTGGTGGTCTCAGGACTGCCACCCTGGCTGGGTGGCAGTTTCAAGACCACTACCCCTATAGGGCAGAGGTTCTAAAACTGCCACTCTGTACATAGCGAAGGTTCCTTCTATAACCTATGTTTACCTCATTTTATTCACTTTTCTTATTTCTTCTTCTCAGTGCTGATGGAACTGATGAAGTGGTGTGTTTTTCTGGATCCCTATGCATCATACCTCCCCTAATTAGGAGGATTTTGGTCCCACAAAATCTTAGTGGCGGAGTGGTAGAGAAATAAACTCCCTCTCGTGCTCGTTTGAGTACCACTGGGTCTGCCTTAGTGTCTTCTCTCGTCCAACCTGCCAAGACTCATGTGGATCTCTGGTTTGTTGTCTCCAGTGCTACATCCTCCTCTGATTTACCTAGAGTACAATCCTCTTTAGGAAGGTAACTTCTTTATATTTCCTTCTTTGTCATGCATATAAGGCGTTAGTGGATGCGAGCTCTTTCAACTTATTATCATGCATGCATCTGCATGAAATATGGCCTAGAGGTTTCTTCTCCAACCTGCTCAAGTATGGCGAAGGTTCCATATTGTAGTGGTTTAGTCATTTCTTATCTTTGTATCTTGAGATGGATTGTCCAGAATCCTCTCAAAGTACGACTGCTGCTATAGTCACCACCGTTCCTCATATCTCCTCTTCCTCTTGTTACCCCATGGTCAGGTCTAGTGAGTCTGTAGGTAGATACGGTGACTGCATAACGGAAGTTTGTTTTGCTCCTTAAATGAGTAGTTCCTGTGGTGGCTTCTTCTATAAAAAATGACAATTTCTATCCACATTATTAACCCTTTGGTTAGAAATATCTATGCTCTCACATCCATTTTGATTTTATATTCCAATGAAAGCAAAAAAAAATGATGATTTGCCTGAATAAGTCTTGGTTCTTGGTTGACACTTACCATAGCCTTCTTTGATTTGCTCCGGTATTCCCAGATGTTAAAAATGACTCCATCCTTGACCCATCTATACCGGTTCTCCCTCCTTGTGAACACAACATCCCTGATATACAAGTAAGGAGTTCCGAATTTTTTTTCAAATGCATCAAGTGGAATAATATCAACCTCTAATACATCTATGTATTAGGTGTTTATCCCAAACTAAAACTTACACTTCCTTGTAACTTGTATTTCTACACCCTTCTTCACCCATCCCAGTGGGTATGGATGTGGATGCAGTGTAAGTCTCTAGACCAAGTTGTTCTACAAGAGCATCAGAAATAAAATTTGACCGAGAACCAAAATCTACTAAAGCATTTACCTTAGTCTTCTTGATTTGGATTCTGATTTGAAATATCTTACTCATCTCTTCTTCTTCTACTGCCCTGTACATCTTAGTGGCAATGCATCCCATCCTCTCATCTACATCCGAATCATCCTCAATCTCTACCTCTCTTTCTGTCTTCACAGTGACCATGGATTTCTTGGAATCCTTGGTTCGGTGCCTCAGGTGCAATTCGGGATGCAACTTCCAACATGTGGTGTCAGTATGTCCATTCGACATCACAATTCTTACAGTAAATTCTTAGGATCTTTACAAGTATGCAAAGCAGTAGCAGCATGTTTACGTTTCCATTTACCTCTACTACTTATCTTCCCTTGTTCTTTGTTTTATTTTTCTGTTGACTGGTCTTCCTTTACCTCTATTTCTCCTTACTTCTTCTCATCATCAATGTAGTAATCTTGTACATAAGCTTCGTTGAGATCCTTGGGATTCGTAGAGATTACATTCCTCTAAAGGCGAGTGTGAAGTCCTCCCAAATACTTGGTTAAAATGTCCTCATCCTCCAAGTCTGTATTAAGCAACATGGCTTGTCTCTGAAATCCCGTAATGTAGTCTTGCACGCTTTGACTGCTTCCCTGTCTAAAGTACTACCACTTAATCATCATGTAATTATTATGGCAAATAAGATATAAGTTAGCTCTAATCAATTCTTGAAAACCTTTCCAGGTATTAACAATAGGACGTTTCTTCTTCTTACGAGTGGCTAGATGGGTTTCCCACCAAACTAGAGCATGACCTTCCATTTTGAGACGTGCAAAGGTGATCCTTTGTGCCTCAGTGAAATTATGCACACTAAAGTAGACTTCTAGCTATTTTAGCTATTTATCCACTAATTCTACATCTACTTGTCCTTCAAAATTCTTTATTTTCACTTTCATTTCAACTTTAAAAGGTGTGTGCAGATTTTACCTTCTCACTTACAATTGGCGTCTCTTCATGCTCTTCCCATTCTTCATCTTTGTGGCTATTTCCGATACCAAATTTTTCAGCTAGTGCTAGAACCATCGAGTCCATGGAATCTTACTTAACCAAAGCCATCTTTTGCAGATCTGAAAGCTCTTCTTGTTTCCTATGCAATCTATCCAGCATGGTCTCTAGCATATCGACTCTACGGACCAAGTTCTCTTCCTCCATTTGAGATCAAACTCTCTGTTTCCACTTCATAGAAATATATGGCTCGCAAGGTAAAAATTATTCACTTTTAGACATTTTCACTGTCATACAAAATCAAAAGAAAGATTTGAATACCACAGTCCTAGATATATAATCAACTCTGATACCAAAATGATCCGTAAACTTCTACTTTGGAACTCTACGAATCACACAACTATGTTGTTCTACTTTCAAATTTGGAAAATGACATATTTTCTTGAAAAATAAGAGCTTTGTGACTGATTATCCAGTGCTATAGAAAGGAAATTGTAGAGAAGGAAAGAATTCAAAACTTCAACACTAAAATTTTTATCATGGAAACCTCCAATGGAGGAAAACCAGTTGGGAAGGGAAACTACTCTTTCTTCCCATTTTTATTGGTCTAATATAGACAATTACATATTACAATAAGTATGAAAAGAAGTAACAATGTAAACCTTCTCTCCAATTACTTGTTTTCTCTATTTCTACACCTTTCTCCTATAATTCCATTCCATCACTGAAGATATTCCTCACTGCTCTCATTAAAATCTTCTTCTTGATCTCTCTGGATCTTCCAATGCCTATTCTATTATTCCTTTCATGCATTTATAGGCCTTCCCATTTCCTCCTGTGCACTAGAGGATGTGAAAGGGCATGGAAGGGGAAGAGACACGACTAGGTGCTTCAAATTCACGTACATTTGTGTTCCATTCTTATTTTCTATTCAAAAGTGATAGGACCGCCGCCTTGAGAAGGCTGGCGGTCTCCAAATTGCCACCCTGGCTGAGCAGTGGTTTCAGGACCGTTGCCCCTAAAAAAATGTAAACCTTACAATAAGTATGAAAAGAAGCAACAATGTAAACCTTCTCTCCAATTACTTACTTCCTCTGTTTCTACACCTTTCTCCTACAATTCCATTCGATCACTGAAGATCTTCCTTACTTATCTCATTAAACTCTTCTTATCGATCTCTCTAGATCTTCCAATGCCTATTCTCTTGTTCCTTTCATGTATTTATAGGCCTTCCCATGTCCTCCCATGCACTGGAGGATGCGAAAGGGTGTGGAAGGGGAAGAGACATGGTTGGGCACTTCAAATTTGTGTACATTCATGTTCCATTCTTATTTTCTATTCAAAAGTGATAGTACCACTGCCCTGAGTAGATTGACGATCTCAAAACCACTGCCCTGGATGAGCGGTGGTTTCAAGACCACCACCCCTGCAAGGTGGTAGTTCTAAAACCGCCACTCTACATAGAGCAGTTGTTCCTTCTAGAACCTCCATTTACCTCATTTTATTCACTTTTCTTGTTTCTTCTTCTTGGTTATGATGGAACTGATGAAATGGTGTGTTTTTCTAGATCCCTATGGATCACTTACATCCTAATATTATAAATAAATATCCCATATTATATTTTTAGGGTGCAAACAATAGGGAGATATTCATCACATGTGCCACAAATGGTTATTGTTTCTTTCCCTATGGGGAATCACACCCAACAGGGTAAAAAATCTGTTTTACTTGAGTATTTTTTAACAATACAATAGTACCTTTGTTAGAGTGTAAAAAGGATTAGAAATTTGATATGAAATTATTTATCATGTTTGTGCAATCATATTCTTTATGTATAAGTCAGATAAGATAAAGTGTAGAAGATATAATGCTCTCTTAAGATAAATAGAGAATGTGAAGAGCCTCTTTTTGTACGAGAAGAAGAAGAAGGGATTTGTAACTCAATATTCACTTTATGATGTATACAATTATGTAAGTGAAATGTGCATAATGTTGATATTTTATCCTAATAGAAATATATCTCGATTCCTTTCATTCTGAAGTGTGTCTTTGTTTTGATTCATTATTAAGTATTTTTGTTTATCTTATAAATTTTCCCAATTATTGTCTCTTCCTTTTTGAATTATGTTGAATTTTTAGTTATTGTTCAATTAAGAATCAAGCCTTTAATTAATATGAATCAACATAGACTATTACTAGTTTCAATTCATGATGCCATGAACCAAGGACCTATACTAATAATGGTTCTATTTTTGTGATAAAGGAAGAGGAGAAATTAAAGCAACATGAAGAGGCCAATAAGATAAAAGAAGGAAAGAAGAAAGAGGAAGAGGGAAAGAAGAAATATTAAGAGATAAAGAATAGATAAATAGGATAAAATAAGAGAGAAGGATGATAAAATCATAAAAGGAATCAAGTGACAAGGAAGAGCAGGAAAGAAAGGCCAAGGATGCATAGATCACTATGGGAGCAATTGCACTAGTAGAGGTAGAAGCCCAAAATATCACAATATAGGAAACATCACAATCTAGAATAGAGAAAGAAAAGATACAAAAAAAAATCAAAAGGAGAGCATGCAAAATCAATTACTACACAACTTCTAGTAAGTGATACAAAATCCAGAACCTCAAGTGTCTAATAGTCATCTACATATGAAAATAAGGAAGGGGACACAAAACATTTTGGTGGGTATCGCAATCAACCATGTCAACAAAAAATGCAATTTTGTAGTCTCCTCATTTCATGTTCACATGGTATCCCCCCATATTTCCCAAAAATTATATAAGATACCACTTCTAAAGCATTGGTAAACATCGTTGAAGTGGATTTGGATAAGTTTCCATTGCACTTTCACATTGAAGGTGTGCATATATTGCAAGAAACTATTGGAGAAACCACACTTAAAATGGTATGATATAAAGTAACATTAGAGACAACCTTATGTAACCTCAAATCTTAAATTGAATAAAATCATCCACAACTTATCACCAATACCATAGGTGAGAAATTAATGAGCGATAAAATGTAATTAGCTACACTCATAGGAAAATTGATGGATAATTAGAAAGATAATGAGACTACAAAGAAGATCAAACCATAGGTAGCACAAACCAAGAATGAGGTGAAGGATATAAATATCCCCTTGTAAGAATATACTAAGATGTTACAATAGTCTAAGGCACAATTTAATTTGCTTACTTTTAAAATTTTGGATTGGAACACTTAGCTGAAAAATACAATGACCGATAACAAAGTAAATGCAGATATAGGAAAGAAAATGAAAGGTAAAATGCTCACTAAATCTGATGATAAAGTGATGGATAAGGAGTTGTAAATATCCATGTAGGCTCAAGGAAATTTTAGTGACATAATTCTAGCTTGGGAGCGTAACACACCATGCAGTACATTTATTGAAGTTCAAGCTCAAATAATGTAAGATTGATTTGATGTACTACAACATGACATCCAAAATACCATCTCTATCCATGGAAAATTTGTAGACAACACTAAATAATATGCTTTGTATGAATTCATGTAAATATTATCATAATTGCATCTTTACTTTGGCATAGTGAGTGAGACACTCAGAAATTGGAATATGTAAAAAAGAGACTTGGAAACATATCTCCCCACAGAGAAGAAAATGAATAGCACCCCTTGGTATGTCATACTATGTATTCTACTATGGAGACTCAATTCGTATTCTACTATGCAGACTCAATTCATCTCTCATAATTTCATCACCTCCTTTCACTCTACACAGTCAACCAAAATAATCTAAATAACCCGAGCAACAACCATAAGGAAAAAAAGAAACATAATTTTGGGGCATGTCATATAATATTTTTGAAGTATAATTGCATAATTTTGATTGGTATCTGTAAGTAGACCCACATAGATTAAAAATCCTTAGGGCCAGTCTATGAGGGAGTTTCCACAAATTGAAAACATGAAAGATCAGTCTATTGGAAAGTATACTTAATCGAAACCCTGAAAGGGTGATTAAGTAGTGCACAGAGGATGAAAACTAATAAATGACATCCTATGTATTGAATACAATTAGAGTATCACATTGTGCAATGCAATAAATATTCGGCATAATTCAGATAGAAAATAACAAGAAACTTTCCAGATTGTCAAAGTAGTTTTTCTGTAGGGACGAGAAAAATTTTTAAATCTGGAAAAGTGTTGGATTGTAAAAAGGATTAGAAAGCTGACATGAATGTATTTTGTATGATTTTTCAACCCTATAGTATATGTATAAGTCATATAAGACAAAGTTTAGAAGATATAATGCTCACTTAGGATAGATAGATAATGCAAAGAGACACGTTTTGTACAAGAAGAAGAAGATGGGACTTGTAACTCAATAGTCACCTCATGATGTATAAAACTATGTAAGTGCATTGTGTAGAAGGTTGATTTTTGATCCTAATAGAAATCTATCTTAATTCCTTCCATTTGAGCATGTCTATTTTCTGATTTGGTATTAATTGTTTTTATTTATCTTATGCACTTTCCTGATCATTGTCTCTTCCTTATTGAATTATGTTGAATCTCTAGCTATTGTATAATTAGTAATTAATTATTGAATTAATATGAAATACCATAGACTATAATTAATTAAAATCCTTGATGCCATGAAACAGGGGCCTCTGCTAACAACCTTCTATGTAATTTTTGGCAACAACGAAGGTCGCATAGAAAGGTTATATTGTAGAGGAAGAGTAGTTAGCAATTTTTTTTGAGTTCGAGGATAAGTTTTCACCATGAAATGTGTCTATGATATATTCATTGTGCATATGGGTTTGATAGTACAACTTGAGAATATCATTTTGGATCTAATAATGTGTTTGAGAATATGCAAGGATTGTTTTGGGTCTCATAATAGAAACCATGAATGTATATGGGTTTGAGAATATGCAAGGATTCTTGTGGGTCTAACAATACATACTAGGAATGTATATGGGTTTGATAATCCAATTTAAGAATATTAGTTTTGTATATGGGAGTTGTTTTGGTTCTCATAATGATGTCTAAGAATACGTGGGGATTGTTGTGGGTCTCATAATCCAAACTAGGAATGTAAATTTAAGAGAATTTTTTTTATCCACTACATTAAAATAATTATTCTAGACATATTTATTAGTTTTGATGAATATGTGAAGAAGTTCCTAGTCTTTTTACAATAATAATAAGACAATTAAATTAGTATCAAATTTCATTACATTCCAA
Source organism: Taxus chinensis (assembly GCA_019776745.2). Classification (NCBI taxonomy): domain Eukaryota; kingdom Viridiplantae; phylum Streptophyta; class Pinopsida; order Cupressales; family Taxaceae; genus Taxus; species Taxus chinensis. Next base: position 54,558,500 of record CM034152.1, on the reverse strand, counting down.
CAATAAAATAATCATAAATAATTAACAACCTTCAAAGTGGGGTTAGGACATGACCATGGATTTGATTTCACTTTTTAAGTGATTAATCTTAACCCTTTTAAGATTTTAGTATGTTTCTAATTAATATGAATAACAAGATGAATTGTTATAAGATAATATTTTGATTTAATTAACTTCCAACGTTAATTACACAAATCTAAATAATGCCTTACAAAGTGAATATTGGTCTAACAACTATCAAAACACAAAAGAGAAAATGCACTTATCTGATTCTATGTTAATTTTAAAGATTCTGAGTGATCTAAATGCATGAACATGTTGATATGAGGTTATAAATTCTTTGTTCCTGGAACTAGCCCCTGAGACTAGACCTGAGAAAAACTGTAGAAATAATTCAAGACTATTTATATGATTCTATACCTATTGTATGGTCTTGGCCCTACTTATAATATGGGCCTATAACTTCCTGATTGCTTCACCTTCCTGGAGATGATTGTCATTGTATGTCAATATTCTTTGTTCACCTTCAGAATGGCTCTATAAACTCTGCTCAAACCCTTGTAGTCTAAGAAGGAGTTCCTAGAAAAAAAATTTAGGTGGGTTTCAGGCACCCCTATGCACCGTTGACATTTTCACTACTCTGAAGAGGGATCAAACTACATGTTGTTATCTTAGCATGTGATACCTATCATAGTGCAATCAAAACTTGGAAATTGTACTTTGATGATGCTTTTCTTGAGTTTAACACTTGCTAAAATACTTCGGAAGGGTCAATTTTCTTGCTTGTGGAAAGAATATGGAGACTCCTAGACCTAGGAGAAGACTTTCGACATGTATAGGGTGCTTACCTAATGGATTTACATCATCTACTTCAATTTCTAGGGAACAATCAATTCCTTTTGTGTTAGATCCTTAAATGCAACGTGATTGACATACTTATAGAGGATTCTAATAGTTATTTTGTCATGAAAGGTTGACCAAGAGGGAATATTAGTCCATATGAAGATAATGAAATTAAGAATCTGGGTATAAAACATGTTGGTCCAAAACAGTACAATAGGTCATGATTGACATGTGTCAATATTGACCAAAACCTATGATTTTGTATAAGAGGGAAAATAATCTTGTAGCTTTATGGGTCAAATGATGGATGTCTTTAGATGCATTTTATGTTATAAAACCTTGATAACTGATGACAAAGATGTATACAAAGATAAGAAAGTAATCTAAGAGGTATCATGGTGTGTTAAACAAGATTGATGAGAATGTATTTATGCATACAATTGTGCAATGCTAAGATCATCGTTATCAAAGGATAGATTGCTAAATTTGAGTGTCTACCTTTCCCCCCTTTAAGTATGAAATGAAAATTACATGATTAAAATAAAAATATATGTGAGTGTATGGATACACTTCAAATTTTATTGCAATAAATTTCTTCCGCAATATCCATTTATTTTGGTGTTGGCGTGCTCCAAAATGAAACCTACAATAGAGAGTGTAGTCAATACCAAAAATAGGAAACTGAGATTTAAATCAAAATGTAATGAAATTACTATAAATAATTGTGCAACAAGAAATGAAAAAAGAGATGTTAAAAATAGAAGGAATACACCTATTTGTTTTACAAAGGGAATGTGCTCCCATTTTTATGCCTTGGAATTTCTGGATTTTCCTAAACTTTGATGAATAATTGGGGGTGATCAGTCCCCAATTGTGATGAGGAGAGGTTGATATGCTAGGTGTACTAACCCAACACATGAATTCCAAAGATAATAACTAGAAACAAGAGTTTAAGTAACCTCATTGAGGAGGAAGACCATGTATCAAATTCATTCAACAACTCTGATATTTTCCCCTTTAGTATAAATAGGTTAGGATAGTTTTCCCATGAAGAACTCATTTGCTTCGCTACCTTCCATAACCCCACGGAACAAACCAATGTAGATGGTTAGGAGCCCAATTTTGTGACTTGAGACATACAATAGAAAAGAGAAATAAGTTCCACCATAATCTCCCCATGTGTCATACAATTGAGTAGAAACTAAGTGTAACTAATTACATTCTAAAGTTTGAGTGGAGAAAGGAGACTCATGCCCCTAATGTTTCCAAAATTGGAAGTGAAACTGAGTATTATGGAGAAGGAGAGAATGAAATACTTCATGCCCCCTGAATTTGTGCCAAACTGAGTCTATTTGAGTATGAAACCATATAAGAATGATATAATAATGATGATAAAAATGAAAATGATGACAAATATATAGAAATTGTCCCCTAGGAAAAATTGTATGATAGGGTCAAAACCATCTATACGGTCCTGACCATGTATGATTTTTTCCAATTTTTTGTTCTCAAATCTAAATATGAGTAATTTTTACCTATCTTTGCCTATGTATGTGCCCAGAAATTTTCTTTTACCTGCTAGAATTTTAGAATAAACTCTAGATGATTGCCACACTTTTGAGGCATGTGTGATGAATAATTTGAGCATGTAAATTAAAAGAAGAGATGGATATCCAAAGCTGAGATGTTGAGAACTTAAATATAACCTCTGAAAATCTTATGTGGTGGCCACCAAGAAGCAACAATATCTACAAATGAGAAAAATAATGTGCATGGTAGAAACCATGTGAAAGAAGAGCAACAACAAGAAGCACAATAACCCTAAAAATGTTAGTGCATAAAAATAGTGATAAAAAAATAGAAAACCACGTGTTAGTAGAAAATAAACGCATACAATGTAGAAACTAAATGTAAACATGGATTATGCAGTGGATATCGACTAAACAAGAATGGGAGACCATCACACAGAAGCCTAAGAAAATGCATATATGAGTCATTTGGTTGGATTGGGGTGCCTCGGGTGCCCTGGTCTAAAATTTGGGCATACCGGTCTGTGAAAATGATCAAAACTTGGATCTAATAGGGTCGGTAGAGCTTTAAAATTGTTCTCTTCTTGTCGCATGTATGTTATTGAACTTCGTCGAATGTCATTCTAAATCTGGAATGAAATAATCACCTGTAAAACCTCAGATAAAACATCAAAACTCTAAAAATGAAAGATGCATATGAAGGGGTCGGACTATCCTTAACCACCACAATGGTGGACTTACAACTGATTATTGCACTAAAGCTCAGACCCAATGTAGTTCTGTGTGTGTGCATAATTGTGCCCTAGGTTAATCTTGTATGTTTCATACTTGAAGTAGTGAGCAAGTAACTAGATGTAGAATGTAAATAATGTGTGCATGGAATAGAATAAACTTCTCTCCTATGAAGTGTGATGCAAAATAACCATCCTTTTTCCATTGTGATGGAGCTAGATGGATGTAAATACAACTCTAGATGTCTTTGATGGATGCAACCTTAGGTGGTGATAGCTAGTGCTTAGTGTTTGGTCCCTTATTATGATCACATAACTTGATATTTATATGATTCCTTCACTTGAATTTTGTAATCAACCCCGAAAAGGCTGACTACCAAAAATATAAGATGATCAAATGGATAGAAAGGACACTAAAAGTGAGAGTAAAGTGTAAAGAGGACAAGGGAGCCCAAAGGGGAGGGGACACCTGGTGATGGCATCCTGGCTAGGTGCTCCAGCCCAGAAAGAGTAAAACTGAAGTGTAAAAGGAAATACTAAGCCAGTAAAGGTGTAAGACCAAAATTAGCAACACTAAGTAATGAAATATGGCCAAATGCATGGGTTAATTAGTACTTTTCTTACTTATAAAACATGTAAACAATATTATGTGATTGAGACTAGATAATTACCCAAAGTGCATGATTTTGTGTCTACATTTTTGCCCACTTTATGTTGGTTAGATGAAATATCAGTAGCATAAATTAGATAGAGATGTGTACTTGATATATGTGTAGATAGATGTAGAAAGTGTATCGAGGGACTATAAAAATAATGGAGTGATAAAAATATGGAGCATGAAGACTAAAGATGCAAAAGTGTAAAAAGGTGATGACTTTGAACCTAGAGTGAAAATATGTGTCTAGATGTTGATGTGTTTGATGTACCTATTGTTTGTTTTGATGTGTGTGATGTTTAGTGGTGTTGATGGCTTGCTTCCCATACAGACAAACTTGCAAAAGAGAAGACGATCAAGTAGTCAAATACGCATGTATATTTATAAATGGGTGTCATTATTCCCTTCATTTAATCAACTTCTTGTTGATGTCATATCAAACCAGGGGTGTGTCTAAAGCTATATGCAACAAGAGTAATCCTATTGATCTAGTAGTTGACTGTAGTTGTTTTTGTATTTTCTAGGGGATCTTTTCAATGTCTTAAGGACTTCTTGGTAAAACCTTATTTAAATCATACTATGAAAACTTTGCTGAAAGTAAACACACTAAAAGCTTTGCTGAAAGGAAACACACTTTGTAGAATGGAAATAAACACACTTGCTTTTGGAAATAAACACACTTTCTTATAAAATAAACACACTTTCTTTTGGAAATGAACACACACAACTTAGAATGCTTGAAAATGATTGCAAGGAAAATAAGAATCTATCTAGACACCTGCAGGAACAAGTACACAACAGAGTTTAACTAGAAGAATTAAAGCAATACAGAATTAACAGATCTAAACTATTTGCTTAAGAAATATAAATACCAAATAAATGAATATCCTGGTCCTTGGGGGAGTGGGCCCTTGCTCCTCCTCAAATCAGGATTTAACAACTCAGAATTCTCTCAAACAGGAATGGCTATTTTATTGATAAAACATTCAGTATTACAAAACATACTGGATCTGTGTACTTAGTCTATTTCTCTTCTCTATATATCTATTTCTCTATATATCTATCTACTATCTACTTGCACTAGGTCTGCTTATATATACATTTACAATCATAGTTGTCTCTACGATTCTGATGAAATAAAATCATGCCCAGAATAGATGTTGAGTCAGATTGGGATGATCAGACAGCTGTAAGATAGCTATCCCTAGATCTGCATTCAGAGATCTTCTCATCCTTTCCTGATTGAAAGGGTTGTTGATGCAGAATCTCTAGATGTGGTTAAAATAGATAAACTTCCATCGGTTCTGGAACTTCAGATAAGTTCCAGAACCATAGGAAATCGTTGAGGATCAAAACCATGAGAATTCTAGAGCTATACCCAGGAGTTCCAGGAACTAAGTCTGAAAATTCCAGAACTAAATACTGGAGTTCCGAAACTAAGTCCGAAAGTTCCAGAACTAGATGATGACTGTGTAATGGAGTTCTGGAACTAGCTTGGAAGTTCTAGAACTAAGCTGTGTTGGAACAGATGCTACCAAAAAACATACTGAATGCTACATACTTCATTTCTTCGACTGATTAGACCTGCTTTATTACAAAACTGAATTTCAAACACACACTTTGTCAGGAATTTTAGAGTTGTTAACATTAGAATCACAATCAATCAAAAGATATAGAAATTACATCCTAACTCATATCAGATCAAATAAAAGTCACAAAATGTAATCAAACTTAATAAAAAGGAGAGTAAGATGAGATCATATATTATACATTAATCGGGCATATTCTGGCCTCATCATTTCCCCCAAACTTACTTGTTTGTAAGTCCCTTTACAAACTTCATTCTTCAAAAGTGGGGTTATATGTTCTGCATTCCATTTGATTACTCAGATCAAATGGCTGAAACTGGATTTTCCAATGCTTAAACTTAGAGGTATTGTACCCAGCTCCTGCTTCTATTTTCCTCTCCCACTCTTCAAATTCAGTAGGATCTTGAGGTTCTCTATTTTTCCAAGGAGACATGGGGGTGAGAAGTAGAGGGGGCCTTGTTCACATTCCCATCCATATTTTCCCGTGGGTCTCATTGATATGAGGAATTATTGTGCATAATGCTTTTTTCCCTTTCTAAACTCCAGATCAGATTTGTAGGGGATATTACTTCCCTTCTTCTCAAGGAAACAGTAAGGAGTTCCCACCTCTTTGAGCATCCTTCATAAATATCTTCAAATTTTTCTTCCTCATAGGAGGTAAAGGCATCAATACTCTTTTGTAGAATGGAAAAATAATGTGTCTTGAATCTCTCATCAAAGGCATGAGTTCTAAAATGTATGAGGAAGGCAGAAGGTTTACCATAGTGAGCTCTCATACAGAGACCAGTTGAGCTAGCTTTCAATAAAAACTCAGATTCCCTTTCCTTCCATGTAATTTGGTTTTGCAGAACAGAGAAAAATGCATTGAGATGGCTCTCCCCCACATACAAATTGATCATAAATCCTGTGTTTTTCTCTAGCATAAAATTACAAAGATAAAATTCACATAGAAGATTTTTCTGCTCAGGACTGGATAGAGAGTAAGCTGTCATGAATTCAGATTCATCCTTTAGTTCATGTGGAAGTCCACATGCAATCCTTGACAGCTGCGAATGAACTGCTCTTCTAAAAACACACTATATGCAGGAGAGGGCCTCCTACAGGCAAGCAATTTTTCACTCATAATGCAGACCATATGAATTTTTGCAAGACATTTATATTTGTTTCCTTCTTCCTTATAAAACTTTTCTTCCCATTCTTTTCTTGCCTTCTTCTCTTCTTCCATCTTGGTCTTCAAATCTTCATTTGATGTTTTAGCTTCTCTGAGCTCCCTGCAGGTGTCATTCCATAGTTGTTTGAGTGGAAAATAGGTTAACTCAGTTTGTGCAGAGACTGTGGACACAACATTCTATTTTCTGGAAGTCTGACATTCTTCCTCTTTTTCTATCAGTTGTTTCTTAATTACTGATAACTCCTCAGTCCTGGCTGTAAGCTGAGTTGTTAACTCTCCAATGAGCATTTCCCTTTGTTCTAATTTGAGTTTGAGGAAATCCAATTCCTCATCCTTTTCTCTGATAATGAGCTCTTCTCTAGACAAGAACAAAGACTGTTTAACTTGATGTATTTCTTCTTCCTCTGAAATTATTTGAGGAGTTGAGCATTCTTCCTCTATCAAAGGAAATTTTCCTTTTCTTCTCCAGGATGCCAACTCTTCTTCTTCCTGTGGCAATGTTGATGGTTCAGCCAATTCTTGAAACTCCTGCTCTTCAAGTCTCTCATCTCCTTTGTCCATCTCAGCTTGGCTTGGTTCAGGAGGAGTCATGGCCATGCTACCCAAAATATCAGCAGCTTCCTTTTCCATCTTTTCCTGTTCACTCCTTCCCTCTGGGGTTTCCCTTGTCCTTTTATGAATTTTCCTTCTCTAGGGAATTTCAACATGCCCAGCGGTGGATTTCTTTCTAGAGCTTCTTCTTACTCTTGTTTCTTGCTCTTGTACAGGTGAGCTATCACCGTCAAAGATAGATATTGGCTCCCCTGAAGCTACTGCAGAAGAAGGAATTTCCTTCAAAGGCACATAAGGCTCTATTGTTTTGATTCTTCTTACAGACCTTCTTCTTTTTGGTATACTCTCTCTTTCCACTTCCTTCTGTTCTTCTACAGGGGCATCAATTTCCAAATTAGTTGAAGGAGAAAATGGAGCTGGTATTGTTCTTCTGATAATATTAGGGTTTTTCTTGAACTTGCCAAGAAACTTTTTCCAAATTTCTTCTCCATTTTTCTTTGATAGAAAATGGTGTTGGCATACTAAATGAATTAGCCCATGATGTCTTATTGTCCCAACACCCCAGGAATACCTCTGGGCCATGGTATGGATAGAATAAAAAAGAAACCCTGGAAGGTTTATTATGTACTCAGGTTTTGTGGATCCATACTTCAGATATATGAGCATTTTTAGGACTTCTTTTCCTACATACCCAAATTGACCATCACAGGTTAAATATTTCACTATCCAAAATGCTACCCTGTCAAAGGGTTTGGGAAAACTAGACCTTCTGACCCCTTTTATGATTTTCTTTGTATTGTAGATGTATTGGGGTTCAGTTTCTCCTCCTTGTAGTAGGATTTCAACCAGTTCTTTCAATGTCCCTTTGGCAGGATGTGGGACATGCACAATTGGCACTCCAGACACATTACTTATTGTATTTACAGAAAAAGGAATAAAGATATTTCTCACCTTTGTCCTGGATTGCTCTAGGTTTATGATGAATTCTCTTACTAATTCATCATTATACTTTGAAAACTTCTTCAGGAACTCTAGCCATCCTGCATGCTCAAAGATAGATGCCACTTCTTCGTCTGCGAGAAGCTAGGAATCATCCTCTGGTTCTAATTTATTTTTAATCCCCATATCGGCTTGATTTTTGTTTCCTTTAATTATGTGCAAATCGGTTGCAGGCCTTCTTGCTTAGCTGTGGAACTGATGACTTTGGCTATGGAACCTCTGTTCTTAGCTACGGAACCTTTTTTCTTAGCTATGGAATCCTTTGTTCTTTGCTGCAGAATACAAGCTTAATTCGTTGCTTCTCAAAAATCACTCTACAACTTATTTCACTTGATTTTGCACTTAATGATTACCAATAATAACCATGCCACCACTTATCCCATCCTTATCATCTTCATGATTACTTACTTGTAATCATAATGTATAAATAGATGACTCATCATACCAACTTTTAAATCAAGTCAAATCACACATGCAAACATTTAATTTAACCCTAAATAAGTTAAAAGATATAATTACCATCCTTGATGATGTAATCCTTTTGCTATGATGACTCGTCATTCCTACAAGTGGAACAAAACATGGTTAGATAAGACAACTAGAATTCAAAAGAATTCCCTTTTATTTGAATTAGCCAAAAGAAGAGGTCAACCGCCATTTGCTGGTTTTCAATTGACCTTTGAGAGAAATATATTTTTATTATTTTTTTTATATATTATTTATTTTTATTATATTATTTTTTTTTTGGGGAAGAAAACACCATTTACTGGTTTTCATTTTCTTCCCTTTATTCTGGATCTATCATCTAGTTATTTGATCATTTTGGAAGAACTGGGTTCTTCCATATGATCAAATTATTTGTCTGCTTCAATCTTCCTCAAGAATTCATCCTTAGTGGGAGGCTTCCTATAGAGTTTCAGCCTATGTCCATTGACCAAGAGTGTTCTTCTACTGCCATCAATGGGAAGTAACTGAATAGAACCATTGTCAAATATCTTCTCAATCTGATAGGGTCCCAACCATCTGGTTCTCAATTTTCCCTTGAATTGTTGGTACTTAGAATCAAACAACAATGCCCAGTCTCCTACTTTGAATTGCCTTCTCTTGATATGTGTGTCATGCCATTGCTTCCTTTGATCTTGGATTATTTCTATCTGCTGAAGTGCTTCCATCCTCAATTCATCCAACTCATTGAGTTGAAGGATTCTTTCTTTTTGAGTTGCATCCAACTCAATTCCCACCTTAACTGTTGTCCTCAATGTCTGAAGTTCAAACTCAATGGGAAACAAGGGATTTTTCCCATAGACTAACTCATATGGTGAAAACCTTGTTGTAGTTTTCCAAGTTGTATTATAAGCCCAAACAGCTTCAGGTAGTCTCTTTACCCAATCTTTTCTCCCAGCTTCAACTGTTTTGGTAAGGATGTTCTCCAATTCTCTATTTGTTACTTCAGCTTGTCCATTTGACTATGGGTGATAAGGAGATGACTTCCTATGATTGATTTGGTAATATGTTGTGAAAGCTTGGATCATATTAGACATAAATTGTGGTCCCTGATCTGAAACTATGCTCCTTGGTGCTCCAAACTTTACCATAATTTTGTTCCAAAGGAAATCAACAACTACTTCTTCAGTGGCATTTGTCAATGCCTGCACTTCTGCCCATTTTGTCACATAGTCAGTACACACAAGAATATATTCCTTTCCTTGTGAAGGAGGATTAAAGGGACCAAAAAAATCCAATCCCCATCTCTCAAATGGTTCAATTACAACTTGAGGTTGAAGAGGCATTTCATTGGTGAAAGTTGGTTGTCCCATCCTTTGACAAGGATCACACCGCTTGATATATCTCTTTACATCCTTGTACAGAGATGGCCAATAATAACCAGTGCCAAGTATCTTATGAGCTGTTATTTTCACTGAATAGTGTCCTCCACTTGGTTCATCATGACATGCTCTGAGGATGTCAAAGATTTCATCTTCTCTTACACACCTGCGCAAAACAAAATCAGGCCCACATTTAAATAGCATTCCATTTAACCATTTGAATTGTGCACTAGTTTTGATTAACTTCTTTATTTGTTTCTTAGTGAAAGAAGGAGGAAAATTCCCTGTTACAAGATAATTTTCCATATCAGCAAACCATGGTGTACTTTCTGAGATAGCAAATAGTTGTTCATCTGGAAAGTTATCCTTGACTGGATCTTGCTCCCCTGTAGTGGTTAGTCTTGACAAAAAATCAGCTACCACATTAGATTTACCTGGATTGTCCACAATGGTAATATCAAATTCTTGCAAAATTAATAACCATCTAATTATTCTTCCTCCAACCACTGGTTTGTTCATCAAATATTTAATTGTTGAATGATCTGTGTGTACAAATATCTTGTAACCTGTAATGTAATGTCTGAATTTATTGATTGCATAAATTACAACAAGAAATTATTTTTCAGTGGTGGTGTAATTATTTTCAGTGGGAGTAAGATTCTTACTAAGATAATAAATAGCATACATTTTTCCTTCTTCATCTTTCTGTCCCAAAACTACACCAATGGAATTATTTGAAGCATCTATTTGGATATGAAATGGATTTTCCCAATTAGGTCCTCTCAATATTGGAGCAGTGATTAACTTTTCTTTAATTTCTTCAAAAGCATGCTGACACTTTTCATCCCAAAGAAATTCACAGTCCTTGGTTAGCAAATTAAACATGGGGGCAGTAATTTTACTGAAATATTTTATAAAGCACCTATAGTACCCAACATGTCCTAGAAATGACTTGATATCTATGGGGGTTTGAGGAATAGGTAAATCTGAAATGATCCTAATTTTGTTTTGATCAACCTGAATTCCTCTTTTTGAAATATGGTGTCCTAATACAATCCCCTCATCAACCATCATTAAACACTTTTCATCACTAAGAGATAGATTATGTTGTTCACATCTTGTTAACACTCTGTCCAGATTTCTCAAAGCATCATTAAATGTATCTCCATGTACAGTGAAGTCATCCATATATACCTCAACACAGGATCATTTGTTATATCAACAAAGATTACAAGTACAACTCTCTGGAAAGTTGTAAGAGCATTGCATAAGCCAAATGGTAACACCCTATAGGAGAAGGTACCCCATGGACATGTAAATGTTCTTTTGTCCTAATCTTCAGCAACAAATCTGATTTGATTGTATCCACTAAAGCCATCCAAGAAGGAAAAGTATTGTTTACCTGAAAGGTTGTCTAGGACTTGATCTATGAATGGTAAGGGAAAATAATCTCTCAGTGTGGCTTTGTTCAGTTCCCTATAGTCAACACATATTCTCCATTTCCTGTTCTTTTTAGGAACAATTACAAGAGGAGATACCCACTAACTATCTGAGATAGGGTAGATAAAACCTACTTGTAATAGTTTTTCAATTTCTTGTTTGACTATATCCCTTAAGGCTAGGTTAATCCTTCTCTGAGGCTACCTAACTAGTTTAACATTTTCAGTATAGATGTGATGAGTGCAGATACTTGGATGAATCCCCTTCATGTCTTTGTAATCCCAAGCAAAAGCTTTAGTATGATTTTTTAAAACATCAAATAGTTTAGCTTCTTCATCATCCTTCAACCAGCTGTTAATGTTCAAAGTTTTACCCAGTTGAATCTCAACATGCTTGGTTCCAATGTGTGATGAACTGATTTGTTGAAAGGGTTCCATTAGAGTATTTAATGGACATGCATGTGGTAATAACATATGGTATGTAGCAACATCTCCAAAATTTCCTTGAGACAGAATACTGGAAAAAGGACAGTAATGAGAATTATGATACTTATCTCTTTGTAGGCCAAACTCTTCGTCACTGCTACTTTCCAGAAATTATTCACCACTCCCTGATGTATTTGAAACTGAAGCTACTAATTATTCCTCTCCCCACGAGAAATCTTGTTCCTCCAAAGAGAAATTATTTCCAATCACAGAGAATCGTTGTTGTCGTGATTCTGGAATGAAATGTGGTGGTTCTGAAACTAAATTTGGTAGGTTTCGGAACTAAGTTTGTAGTTCAAAACTAGGTTTTAGGTTCTGGAACTATATCTGATTGCTTTTCGAGGACTAGTTGGTGCTCATCCAATGGTGGATTAATCATCTCTTCTACTTCTCTTACATGATCCTGTAATGTGATCATAGCCAAAGAAGACAAATTTTTCTTATTAGTATCAGGAGAATCAACCCACAATTGTTCATGATTGTCAGTAAAAGGTCATGCAGAAGGATATAAGGAAATTTTCTTAGAGTTCTTACCATTCGATATTGTCATATCACCTGACCTGCAATCAATTAAGGCAGCAACTATAGCTAACCATGGTCTACCCAAAATAATGGGATAACCCAATGTTTTACCTTTTGGCTGCAGTATAAGGAAGTCAACTGGATATTCCCATGACTCCACCATAACTACCACATCTTCAATAACCCCTTCTGGTTTTGCAACAGACTGATCTGCCATCTACAATATGGTATTAGTAGGTTGTATACCCGTTAATGGTAATGTTTTCAGAGTATCCACTGTCATTACATTGATGGCCACTCCCAAATCTACCAAAACATTATGTATATCCTTATTCCCTATAGAGACATAAATAACAATTTTTCCAGGATCTTCATATTTGGGAAGTAAAAGTTTTCCTGCTAATAAATCAGACAAGTTTTCCATCTACTTTGATAGTCTTGGGGTACTGTTTCTTCCTTCCAGGATTTTTCAAACATAACATTTTGATTAATTTGTTCAATTCAGGAATGTCCTTAATTGCTTGTAACAGTGGTATTTCAATATTCAATTTCCTTAGTTCCTGTACCAATTCAGACTCCTTGGTTTCTATAGCTTCTTTAAATCTCTCTAGAAATGGAGTCTCAGTAGTGTCGCTATCTGGCTCTTTTTATTTTCTTTCTATATCCTCTTTTGGAACAACAGTACTAGGGATTTCATTTTATTCTATCATTTCAGTGATTATAACAGGTGGACTACTAATGATTTTTCCAGATCTAGTTTGAATATCCTTACAATCCATAGCATGTAAATCAACTGATTTTTCTGGTTCTGTTCCATAAACAGGAGTTGTTTGTTTGTTTCTTGGGTTTGCTACTAGCTGTGCTGGTATTTGTGTTTGGACTACATTTTTAGTTTGTGAATTCTGTGCAGGGGATCCCATGATGGCCTATTGATTCTGATTTGGATATGTTCTTCCTTGAGCATAATTACTAGGGTTCCATCTAGGTTGTGACCAAGCATAAGGATTTCCTTGACCATCCCATGGTTGTTGATGTCCCTGAGCATACCAAGCTTGACTTGCCCAATCTTGAGGGTTCCATGTTGGTTGAGGTACCCAAGGTGGTTGTCCCCAATTTTTTGGTACTGTCTGAGTAGCCCATGGCATCATCCAGGGATTAGGAACTGATCTTGGCATAAACTAAAACCCTTGGTTAGGTTGTCTCTGAACAAAATTCAATTCTTCTGTTGTGGATGATGTACTGGTTTGTTTAAGATGATTCTTTATGACTGGAAGTAGAGAACAAGCATCAGTATCATGTTCTTTAGATTCACAGATAAGACACATTTCTGTTTTATCCAAAGGACAGTCTCTTATTGCATGCTTCTTCCTACATCTAGGACAATACATAGCCAATGGTTCAGTTTTGGCATTTTCTTTAGCTTGTAATCCATCCATAGTAGAGGTTAATTGAACTAAAATGTCTGTTTTAAAATTTTCTAACTCATCCATTAGTTTTTTCATATCTAGGTTTCAGACTTTTCACTGATTTTCCTTTTCTAGGTCCACCCCTTGTTCTGGAATAGCTTCTACAAATATCCTTAATTTCATTCATTCTTAACTGATCAATGTCTCCACCTCCTATCAAGTTAAGGGCTTCCCTAGATTCATCATCCAAACCTTTAAGAAAAATGGTTTTACTTAACTCCTCTTGAAGTACAAATCCACATCTTTTGCTCACAAAGAGGAATCTGTCTAAATAGTCTTCTATATTTTCATCTTCCTCCTACTTGATTTTGAAGAATTCTTCCTTCCTATTTCTCCCTCTACAATAATCTTGGTATTTTTCTAGGAAGGCAGTCTCCATTTGTGCCCAAGTGCTAATAGAGTTGGATGGTAATCCCATGAACCACCTCATTGCTACATCCTTCAGAGTGGATGGAAACAACATGAGTTTTTGATTATCTGTTTTATAGTCATAGGTCTGACATAGTACCTTAAACTCAAATAGAAATTGGTCAGGATCTTCAGATGACATCCCTCTAAATGTGGGTAAATGTGTAAGTGAGATATTTTTATTGATGTATCATCATCTCCCAATTGGATTGGATAAGTAAAGGTCCTATCAGGTACTCTTTCAGCTTCTCATGACCATTTTAAAAATATTTTCTGAATTTTCCTCCCAATCAATGTGGTATGTGGTATGCCTTCTAACTGGAAGGTGAAAAATCAAGAGTAGGAGGTTGACTACTTAATTGAGAATCAAAACTTTCCCTAAATGGATCTTGAGTAATAATCTTTCTCCTAAAATTTCAACTTCATTCAGGTGACTGATCTAAGAATTCCAAAGGTGGTAATTCTCATTTCTTATATGATAGGGGATGATGGTGCCTCCAATTCTTGATCAATTTCCCTATTTGGACTAGAGGATGTTGTGAATTATTGTGAACATTTTCTTGGGAGGAATCTGTTATCCAAAATATAGCCCCCTACTTATTTTATGGATAACTCCTCCTTCATTCTTCCTTTAACTTGTGCTTCAATGAATGATTTCACACATGATTCAGGTGGTCTTGAAATATTTACAGGAAATGGCTTCATCAAATAGAGAATTTTCTCACCTTTTAAGAAAGGTAAAAACTTTCTCCTAACTCCTTATAATTTTCGAGTTATGGCTTGGCATATTTTTTTAGGGAAATTTTCCCAAGACATGCCCGCAGCCAATGAAATGGTGCCACATGGCAGCGGAGGTTGGGACGACAGAGCGGAGTTGGAAAATTTTCCAAGAATGTTGGCAAAGGCGCAAAGGAAAAAACTTAGCCCACCGGCCCATGGAGGAGGATGGAGGAAATTTAGCAAAGCACCCATCAAGATCATTGAATGAAGATACGCCACGTGTTCATGACAGTGGTAGGAGTTGGCAAGGCAGCAGAGGAAAATTTGGATAAATTTTCCAAAGTGAAGAGGTGCAAAGGAAAAATTAAAGCCATGGCCCCCATCGTAGGAATTCAAGGAGAATGGCACGCTATAAGTGGCCACATCAACAGCGGAGCGCGGGCCCATGGAGGTAAATTTGGAAAATTTTCCCAATAAAAAATTAAAAGGGATTAAGAGGCATGAGGAAGTGATCCTGATGGCCCGCGTTATTCATACATAGATTAGAAGTGACAGATGGCAGTGGAATAGCGGGGCATAGAGAATTTACTATCTACAAATTTTCCCAATTCATTCATGGGCAGAAATGAGGAAATGCATTTCAGACTCTAGTATGGAGATAAGACTGACCCGAGGTTTCTCCCTAAAATTGCCATTTTTTCCTTAAATATTCATAGAAAAATAACTTTCGATCCTGAGCTTAGATGTGCAACGTTCTTTATATAATTAGGTTAAAGATTGTAAAATCATCTACACAACTGGAATATTCCTATTAATGTAAGGCCTATTGGTGGATTCTTTCCTAGGAGATTAAATACTTATATGCCTTTGATAATGCAAACAAACACTTATTAACATGAGGGACAAAAATCCAATAACTAATGAGGTATGGACCTCTATCTATGGTTGTCTAAACTGCAGAGCAATATGTACTTTGGCAACTATGGAAGAACTTTCCATGAAGAGGGATCACTTTGTAAAGATGAAATTGAATCCAGAGATTTTTTGGTGGTTGGAAGTTTCAAGGCAGATGGACCTAGATAGAAGTCCACATTTCTTGCATTTTTTGAGATTAGTCAAATAGCCAATTTCATATAATCATTTCTAGAGAAGATTTGAAAGGATTGATTTCAAATCCTCAAGCTTAGTACTAGGCCCAAGGGAAAAATAGATTTGGGAATCATCCTAAAGGAGAAAAATGGGTTGATGAAAGAGGAAACAAACCTATGAGTTCAAGAAACAAGTAAAAATATTTCATAAAGAGTAAAGAAATACCAGATCCATTGACAATAAGGGTATCATTATTAGAAGAATATCACATCATTGAAGGGTTTGATAAGTGTTTATTTCCATACTCTCCTTATGAGAAACTTGTTGAAGATGATGATGTGATTGATGAAGCTATTTTTGATGACGCATGCATGATGGAGTGTCAAAATGATTCAATGCCAGGAGCCACTTCAACTGATCTATTATATGCTAAAACCATGGAGTAGTGTAGGCTCTTTTTTACCCTCTTTTCTCTCTCTCTGTCTCCTTAGCATAATTATATTAGGATTAGATTAGCTTTCCTGCACTGGAATAGCTTGTGGTAGGTAGTTTAGGAAGAGGAACCGACCTTCTCTGGAGAGTTTTCTCACCTTGCAAGGTCCCACACCTTGGAGAAAACTCAATGTTGTACATTCACACCAGATGAGTTTTCCTTAGAAAATTAGATCTATAACTCATTTGGGGGTGCTGTGAATTTGTACTAAAAAAATTCACCCTTTGAGTATCTTGGTCTACTCATATATTTTATGATATAGTAGGGAAGATCCTTCAACTACTAGATGTATGATTGTTGCTCTTACTAACACTTAATTAGATAGTTCCAACTAGTGTATCCCTAGAAATGACACAAAAAATGATGGGTTTCGTTATTCTCTTCATTTGATAAACTTTTTGTTGATGCCATATCAAACCAGGGGTGTTTCTAAAGCTATATGCAACAAGAGTAATCCTATTGATCTACTAGTTGAATGTAGTTGTTTTTGTATTTTTTGGGGGATCTTTTAAATGTCTTAAGGACTTCTTGGTAAAACCTTATTTAAATCATACTATGAAAACTTTGCTGAAAGTAAACACACTAAAAGCTTTGCTGAAAGGAAACATACTTTGCAAAATGGAAATAAACACACTTGTTTTTGGAGATAAACACACTTGCTATTGGAAATAAACACACAAATTAGAATGCTTTAAAAATTATTGCAAGAGAAAATAAGAATTTATTTAGACACCTACAGGAACAAGTACACAACATATTTTAACTATAAGAATTAAAGCAATACAAAATTAACAGATCTAAACTATTTTCTTAAGAAATATAAATACCAAATAAATGAATATATTGTTCCTTGGGAGAGTGGGCCCTTGCTCCTCTTTGAATCAAAATTTAACAACTCAGAATTATCTCAAACAGGAATTATTATTTTATTGATAAAACATTCGGTATTACAAAACATACTGGATCTGTATACTTAGTCTATATCTCTCTTCTCTATTTTATCTCTATTTCTTCTTTTTTCTATCTACTGTAGGTCTGCTTATATATAAATTTATAATCATAGTTGTCTCTATGATTCTAATGAAATAGAATCATGCCCAGAATAGATGCTGAGTCATATTGGGGCTGATCAGACAACTGTAAGATAGCTATCCCTAGATCTATGTTCAGAGATCTTCTCATCCTTTCCTGATTGAAAGGGTTGTTGATGCATAATCTTCTAATGTGGTTAAAATAGATAAAATTCCATCAGTTCTGGAACTTCATAGAAGTTATAGAACCATAGGAAATCATTAAGGATCAAAACCGTAAGAGTTCCGGAGCTATACCCAGGAGTTCCAAAACTAAGTCCAAAAATTCTGAAACTAAATATTGGAGTTCCAGAACTAAGTCTGAATGTTCCAGAACAAATCTGAAAGTTCCGAAACTAGATGATGATTATGTAATGGATTTCCGAAACTAGCTTGGAAGTTCCATAACTAAGCTGTGTTGGAACAGATGCTACCGAAAAACATACTAAACGCTACATACTTCATTTCTTCAACTGATTAGACATGCTTTATTACAAAACTGAATTTCAAACACACACTTCATCAGGAATTTCAGATCTGTTAACATTAGAATCACAATCAATCAAAAGACAGAAAATTACATCCTAACTCATATCAGATAAAATAAAAGTCACAAAATGCAATCAAACTTAATAAAAAGGAGAGTAAGATGAGATCATATATTATACATTAATCAGGCATATTCTGGCCTCATCCTTATCCTCTAACCTTTAATTTTTCCCAAGAATAAAACATCGATGTAGATGATGTGTACTAACGCATGTGCTAAGTACAACTTACTCGGTAAAAATTGTTGTGTAGAGCTCTGTAGACTTTACGAAACCCTATCACTATGTAAATTCCCCTAGTTATAGGTTCTCTAGGAAAGGAAACATTGTAATAAGGACCCAAGTCTGATTTTGAGCCCTAAACTGTGTTATATTATACCAGTATTGTGTTATTATACTATATATGGGGTGATTGATTCACCCAAATGATGCCTCCCTCTTTGGGGGCACATGCAATGTCATTGTAGGAGGATATGGCCAAAAAGAGGACCAACAACTAAAATTGTGCCCTATAGGGGGGATATGCTTGGTATAAACCTAGTAAAATGTGAACAAGTGGTTGGGAGACAAGTGTTAGTACAAGAAAAGACAACCATGCATGTATAGAATGAAGTGTAAGCTAGAAAAATAATGTGTAAGCTAAAACATGCAAGAATAAAATGTAGACCAAAAAAATAGGGTTGGAAACATGGGACACCACTCACGGTGTCACAAGAAAAGCAAGGCCGATGAATTCAAAAAGCATACAAGTGTGCACACCAGAAAAAGGGAAAATCCCAAAAACAAAGTCATGCAATGACAAGAAAGTATAAGCAAAGTAACAAACAACCATAGTGGAAAGTAGTCCTGCAAAAGAAATACTTCACATGAAGCACCTGTTAGCATGTTAGAAAGATAAAAAGTATGTCAAAGGCATGTATATAGTTGATAATGTAAAGTTCTAAGTACAAAATGAAACAATATCACTTGTAGTGTACAAAAGTGGATGACCCTAGGAGCCATTGTGGGACTAGTAATAGGTACTACGCCAAGCATCCATGTTGCATGTAATGGACCTATATAATCAGTGATCACAACTAGAAATCAAGTGAACGTGCATGTGTGTATGATAAAGATAATGACATAAAAGATATCTATATAGCATGCATAATAAAGTGAACATGTACAAGTAAATGCAAGAAAGAGTAAATGCAACCAAGATATGTAGTATGTTGTGGATGGATAGAATGAAATGTAGATTTAATGATAGGAGCTGCGTGCCCCCCCGAGTGAATAGAATTTTATGTGGTGAGGTTCTTTTGTTTATGACCCCGCAACAATCAAGAATGAACCATAAACAAGAGTGCATCATCAGGAAATGGTCGAGCTAGGTGTTGTGTGTAATGTGATGCGATGAATGCTAGTTATGATATGTGACATAAAGATGAATTATGAGTGATGATGTAGCCTAAGCATGTATCACTAAAGGATGATAGAAGAAGCGAAGATGTATCCTATGGTGTATATCACTAAATTATGATTATAATAAGTGATGATGATGCTATAGTAAGTGATGGTGTATCCTACGGTGTATATCACCATGAGATGAGAAGGAGTGGTTATTTAGCCTAAAGTGTATACCACTAAAAATTTTAAGAGCAAGTGATGATATAGCCTATGGCGTATGTCACTAATCCAGGAATGTCGCATGAGAAAAGGGTTGAATGGTTTAGTGTGTGAATGTGATGTGGTCCATTTGAGATTGTATACTCTCAATAGTCTAGTATGGACCATAATACTAGAATGCATCATAGGGTAGTGAGTGAAATGTGTATAAGTAGATGAATAGGATGTGTAGTATGTATAGTATATGTAGTGTGATATGTAGAGTGTGTAATGTGTAGTGTATAGGATGTGTAGATGATATAGGTGTAGAATGTGTATGAGGCACAAACCTCAACGATGTAAGATGGTAAATGTAGAGTGTAAAATGTAATATGTGTGAAGGTGAAAAATGTGTATTATCTACTGTGTAGTGTGTTTGGTTCATGTGTATAGGATGCCCTCAACAGTCAAGTGTGAACTGAAGCACAAGAGTGTGTCATCAGGTAATGAGGTGAGAAAAAATTCACCTACGAAAGATTAAGTGGTTGCGTAGTTGTGTTGTCCACTCAAAATTCCCCTGCTCTTAAGAAAGTGAAAATTCAAAATTTTGAGTTTAAGTGTTTTCTCTGTTGTACTGAAAATGTTAAAAGTCAAGAAATTGAGAAAATCTGCGTTTTTGGGTCATTTTGTGTGTTTTTCGGGCCTGTCGGACATTTTTGTCCCGCGTGTCCCAAGTTCAAAAGTGTGCTCTATTCCCCGATCCGATTGGCCAATTTCCTGAATTTTGTCTTTTTCGGGCCCGTCGAAACTTTTTGTCCCAAATGTCCCAAGTCCAATTGGGCAAGTTGTTCAATTTCGGCCGAAACGCCCAAATCACGTTGTTCATGTCCCAAATATCCCAAAGTTCAATCGGACAAGTTATTCCATTTTCAGCCAAATCACCCGAACCACGTACTTCGCATTTCACGTCCCAAATGACCCAAGTCAAATTGTACAAGTTGTTCCATTTTCGGCTCGAAACACCCGAACCACGTACTTCACGCTTTTTCACGTCCCAAATGTCCCAAAGTTCAAATTGTACAAGTTGTTCCAATTTTCGGCCGAAACACCTGAACCGCGTACTTCGCATGCTTTTGCACATCCCAAATGTCCCATGTCAAATTGTGCAATTTGTTCCATTTTCGCTGATTCGCCCGAACCACGTACTTCGCGCTTTAGCGTCCCAAATGTCCCAAAACTCTTCCGGACCCATTGTCACCTTTTCGTCCGATCCGGCCGAGTCGCGTGTTTCGCGTCCTTTCGTCCCGCATGTCCCAAAAGGAATTTGTGCATCTTTTCCCGCCCGCTTCGCCCCGAATCGGCCGAGCCGCGTGTTTCGCGCATTCGCTTCTCACATGTCCCAAATGAACCAAGTGCCATTCGTGCTTATTTTTCCCGCTCTATCCAGAATATCATGCTTATTCAAATTGGTAGGCATGTATTAAATGCGCATTCATGGTCTTTCTCTCTCCTAATCGGCTATATAACGAGCAAACCCCCCTTTGCATTTTTCACACTGCTTCCATGCTATCCTTTGCTCGAACCCTTACAATCTAAAAACCTGCGCGTGTATCCCTTTCCTCTGTATTCCTTCCCGAGTCTTAGTTTGCGTCTCTGTCCTCCGAGTTACTATCAATATGAAGATCAAATTTCAGGGACAGGAACAAATCTCGCCACTAGAATCTGCCGTTCCCAATATTGGGGACAGTGAAGCTCGTCATCTTGACTTCGGTGATTTTTGGGCAAGGATGGCAGATGCAAACCCTACACCAATGGCGCAGATGATTCACGACAGCGGTTTGGCTTTTGCTGGAGGTTTCCCAATCTCGGTGCATATGTGCTGATACAGTGCTTTCATGCGGAGCTCACTTCGACCCTGATTCGAGTGAATTAACCAATGTACACGGGGAACTCATCGCCAAGCTGGATGCTGCCGCCATTAGCACTGCTCTAAGGATCCCAGAGATGGATAATGCCATAGTTGTTTCCCGGGATCAAGCACAGGCCTGTTCAATCAAGACAACGACAAATACAAGGCTGCGGGTGGCGAAGTCCTGGCTAAAGAACCCTAAGAAGGGAGCATCTCGACTGTCCAAAACTCTTTTCCGGGCTGATTTCAATGAAGAATTGTCAGATTTTATAATCCTACTGGCTCGAGTTATGGGTTTACCCTCTACCAACGAATTCCACTTCTGGATGTGCCCGCTCATCAGCATGGTCTGTGAGGGAACTCAAAATATCAACTAGGTGGAGATCATCAGCATGAATTTGGCGGAGCAAGCTGTCCAATGTACAGCAAACGAAGAAGTTCTACATGACTTCATACCTGATGTATACTCTGGCGGCATCAAGGCAATGGTTTGGTTTTTCTTACATTGATGCCCACAAGGATGATCCTGTATACGCCTACTGCCCGCAGTTCACCCTAGAGACCAGCAATCGCAATTTCAGAAGGGTAAATGATGCTTTCACCATGTACGTGGTCAGGCTGCTTGAAGGTGACACTGCTAGAAGATTTTTTGATGAAGCCATGAACCTGATATCGCACTACGGTGCCTATTTTATACAATTCAAGGAAATTCTCCTATATCAGGCTTGCTGGCTATGAGAGCACCCCTCTGAGGCTTCCCATGTTCTGCAGTGATAAGATGGCCCCTTGATAGAAGTATGCAGGCACAGTTAGACAAATTGCACAGAACTTGCAGAGACAAGAAGATTTCTGGTTTGCACTTTCCCATCTCTTTGGGAAACTACACTTGTAAAACAGCCCTGGACGCACAGAATATAGAAAGAGCCCTGGTTCCCATCACTGTTCATTTCTTCAAGCCAAGAACTTGCTTCGACTTGAAGAAGTTCATTGAACAGAACATCAAGATAATCTATCATCATAGGGCAGATACAGAAGACTACTGGGCTGACTGTGTTGATGATTTTGAGGCCAGAAGAAGGCATTATGGCAGGTTCTCTCTGTCATTGATCCAAGAACTCGGTTTGTATCAAGTTCCTGAAGGGCTCCAGGATGAAAACTCTGATCTATACTCATATGAGTATGACAATGTGGTTAAGCACACTCCCTTGGAGGACTTGGATTGGAACAGGAAAGAGAAAGATGATCTGGCTGAGATCCTCGCTCCAGTCTTAGTCAGGGACTAAGGTCTGGTTTGACAGGAAAGTTCGAGAGCTCAGAAGGCACTCAGGAGAATCCTCTTCTAAGGATGTTTCAAACACCAAGGAGGGAAGTATCGACTCCCATATCAGACACACCTGTGAAAACCCCTCCTGCCTCATCAACGCAAGGACCTGCAGCTTCCACTCCTTTATCATCCACTCAAGTGTACCAGAAGAAACTCAAGGAGGTTAAGAAGGAGCCTGTGGAAAAAGATCTTCAAAGAAAGGCAGGTAGAAGTGCCTTGGGACCAGAGAACATCATTGTTCTCAGTGAAAGTGAAGAGAGTGAAATGCCAACCCCTGCAAATGCTCCTGAAGATCCAACGGATAAAGATAAGGAAGTCCAGAGCACTGAACTTCCAAGTGCTATTGATTCTTCTGCCGCAATTGTCTCAAGCGCCCCCACTCACATCTCAACTTGAATCAACAGCTGTGCAAACCTTGAGTGTCATGAGCTCTCTATCTCTTTGTCCTCTTGCCCCCTCCTGCTGATTCCTCTTCCTCTTTTGCGTGGGTGCAACCTTTTGTTGACAGTAGGAAGAGGAAATCTTCCTCTCGGAGCTCAGGGTCAAATTTTGATGTTGTCGCAGCCTTGTTAGGCACTACTCCTTCTCGTGCCAAGAAAGCCAGAATCACCTCCAGAATAGTGTCTGATGCTCAAGGTCAGCAATTCCTAGAGATTGCTAAGCCTACAGTAGACAAATCAGAGCAGGATTTGCAGGCATCTGACTTAGAACTCTCAAGAATTCCAATGGGAGAGTCTACTCCTGAAGGTGAGATCCACAACCTCCAGGAAACAGTCACAAGAGTCATTGGGAGGGTAGAGAAAGGGCAGCAAACTATTGAACAGTTGGAGGAACAGGCCCAGATTCTCACAGCTTTCATCAAATCTCTTTTGTCTAAGGACAAAGTTTTGGACCCTACCCCATTGACTACTCTTCCACCACCTGTAATTTTGAGCCAAGATGAAGTACAGAGTATCAAAGACATGCACAAGTATTCCGTCTATGGCAGAGCTATGGAGGCCATGGTGGATGATATGCTTGTTGCAGGGTTGAACTTCATTGATGAAGCTTTCAAACTCCATGGGAAGGTGAACAATTTGCAACAGAAGTTCTCCTCCACTATCGGAGTCATAGATAAAGAGCTCAAACTCTGGAGCAGTTGCATAGTAGACCTCCATCTCATGGGACAAACAGATGAGAACATTTTATTGGCGAGTAAGGTTTTTGATGATGCAAAGGATAATCTGTCAAAATCCTGGGTTTACAGCGTGGAGTGGAAGATCAAAGTCTTGGAGGAGGCTTTGGGAGAACTGAAGAATAGCTGGCAGAAAGGTGAGGCTTTCAAGACATTGGTTGTCTCTGCTTTCAAAGATATACACGTGTCATCTTCAGGATGAAACTTCTGGTGTGCCCCTTTCCTTGCAAGAAATCAAAGCTCAATTCAGAGCTTTTGTCAAAGATAATCTATTCAAGGAAAGCTCCATCTCCAAAGAGAAAATGAAGGAGATCTGCTCTCTTCAATCTGCCATTGAAGAAGCAAATAAAGATTATCATACTCATGTCGAGTTTGATAAGGAAATGGAGAAGTGCCTCGGATTTTGGAGTCAGTCTACAGCCAACACGTCAGTCCCTCGTGGCAGAGACATAGCTGAGGCATTGAAGAGATTCAGGCAGTGGATTTTGAAGTCAGTGAGTCCCTCCCAGTAACTGACCACCTGTCTTCTTCTCCTTATTCTTTTCTCTTCTTCCCATTCTTTTTCCGTTTTCTTTGTAATAAGTTGAGGTATTGCGATTGGCAGTCCTTAACTAATCTTTAGTTAAAAAGAAGCGGTTACGAAGAGTAACTGATTTGTAAGCTATATAATGGCCTCTCTACGCCATTCTGTTGGGGAGGAAGAACTTGGCTTATTTTCTGAAAGTGTAAATAGATCATAAAGAAATCAATACAGAAGGGCTTTCCATTCTTTGTCTATCTGATCTCTGTTATCCCCAAGCTTTCATTTAATTTTTGTGAAGATCATTTGTCTCTAGTTTGTTAGTCTTTCTGATTGCATAACTCTCCAACTTTGCAAGGCACCGGTGATCTTGTATAACCAAGAAGGAACTTTGTGTCCTTGAGTAATGAATCAAAACTTTGTGTTCTGGCAGATGTTATTTACAGAACTTTGTGTCTTTAAATTCCATCTTATTTATATGATACAAATGATCTTATTTCAATTCACTGTAACTTCGCATACATAAAGAATTATCTGTTATCTATAATTCTGCAGTGTTTCCTTTCTGCTCATTTTCGTATTCTCATTCCTCAGTCCTTTTGTAATTGATGATCTTTATAGAAAACACTTTCGTAATATCCAAGTTCAACCAGAAAATCATGTTTTGTATATTTGTAAATAGGTTCGTTTCTGAATAAGGGAACCTCTCCCATTAAAGAGGAGGGACTTCTTGTCCCCTGACTGTTGCTCTTCGTAAAGTCCTATTTGACGACCAACAGTTTTTGGCGACTCCGCTGGGGAAAATCATATTCCAGTTCTGTAATTTTTGATCATCCTTTGATCTGGCGACTCCGTGTTTTACTCGAGGGAGAAGGGCCCTTGGTATTGAAGATTCTCAGTTTCATCTTTTGGAGCAGCAGGGTTTTCCTTTCCCTTCAACAAGAAATAGAAGGACACATTCGATAAGCACTCCACCTGTTCAAGATAGAATTCCTACGGGTGGTATTCCTTCAGAGCCAGCTAGTCCTAATCTTCGAGCTTTGATTCTTGCTGGTGTTGCAGTTCCTCTCCAAGCCATTTTTCCAAGAATGGCGGCACCATTTCCCTGGGGTCATCGTGTCGGGCCCCTTGCTCTTCCTCAGCCTTTGCATGAGTTACCCAGAGGTAACCGGAAGAACTTCCCTAAATTCAAAGGCGATGGCAAAGTGCATCCTGATGAACACATCGCAGCCTTCATAGTTGCATGTGGAGTTCTGGGAGTTGAACATGAAGACGTCTCCGTGAGACTGTTCGTTGAGACTTTACAAGATAATGCTGCTGATTGGTTCTATCACCTTCCGGCTGGTACTATCACTACCGACTGGGACACAATGAGAACTAAGTTTGAAAGCCGTTTCAAGCCAGCAGAAGATGTGCATGCCTTGCTAGCCCAAATCTCTCAGATAAAGAAAGATTCACTAGAACCCATGAGAGAATTTGTGGCCCGATTCAACAGGCTAATTAATAAAATTCCGGTAAATACTCGACCTGTTGATCAAATCCAAAAATGTTTCTTCCTAAATGCTCAATCTCCTGAAGTTAGTTATGCACTGAGAAGGGCTAATCTCACAACATTGGTTGAGGATCAAACTCTTGCTGTTAGTGTTGAGGATGATTTGATCATGTCAGGGAAGTTGAGAAGAGACCCTTCCAAATCTAAGTCTGCTGCTTCCTCCTCTTCCACTCCTGGACCTAATATTGATCCATTAGTTCAAAAACTTGCAAATGATCTCATTGCTATAAAGAAACAATTGGCTCAGCATGCTCCTTATGCAGACGTTCCATAGAGAAATTTTCAGCCCAAAAATCATTTTCCTGCTTCTCAAACAAGATTGGCACTTGAAGGACCTCCTGTTAAAGTTCCTGTCAATGCAACCTGTGAAGTTGAAGAACCAGATGATGATGAGGATAATGAAGCTTGCGAGGAGTTTGTGGAAGAAGTTGATGATGAAGCAGATGAACTTGAGGGATCTCGAGTTAATTTCTTCACCACTGAGGGCATTGATGATGGAGATGATTATGATGAAGTAGTAGCAGACATGAATAGCGAATCATTCGCTGTCATGACTCGAGAGCAGACAAATCAGAGGGAGAAAGTGACGCAGCCCCCCAAGAAATCTAAGGAGCAGTCGACAACTATCCCCGTAATTGCAAAAAGAGGATCTCCTATCCCCCACTTCATCTACACCAAAGGTGAGTCCTGTCAATCCTGCTATTAAAGTTACTTCTTTTTCCCCTAAAGTTGAATAAACCTAGGATCTCAAATGATGATGGCCCGTCCACTTCTGGGTCTTTTGATATTATTGATCACCTGAAAAAGACTAAGGTTCAAATCTCAGAGGCTGAGTATTATCAAACCCATCCCAAAGCTTTTGCTAAGATGATTCAATTTGTTAATTCCCATTCTAAAAACCACATCTAAAGGCCTTTTACCCACTCCTTCTGCACCACAGCCTAGTCTGGTAGCTGCTGTCACCTCACCTAATGACAAAATTAAACCATTTTATGTAACACTTCTTATAGCTGGCCATAGGCTCAGTAATTGTGTCATTGACTCAGGAGCCTCAGACAATGTGATGCCCCGCTAAAGTAGCTCATGCCTTAGGCTTGACCCTCACACGCACTTATGGATCTTGTTACTCTATGGAGAGTAAGGAAGTGCCCCTGGTCGGAAGAATTAAAGATGCACAAGTGGTTTTTGTTGCTTTACCTGAGAAGAAAGTTTTGGCTACCATCTTAGTAGCAGATATTCCTCCTTCATACGGGATGTTGCTAAGTAGGAACTTCTGTAAGGATGTGGGTGGAGAAATTCAAATGGATTGGTCACATGCACTCGTACCTGTTAATGGACAAATGAAGAAGTTGCTGCCTAAGAAGCAATCTGAGTATATTGTACAAAAAAATGGATGATCCCAAAGCACAAATACTCTATGAGGATATGGGGCATGGCAACTACATGATTATGTCTCCTGATGAAATTCAACTCCCCAAAGTGTCACCTAAAGATCCTAATGGTGTTTGGATTTTAGAGTTTGATGGAAGTTGTTCCTCAGCTGGTTCTGGAGCTGGTGTCCTACTGGTGTCACCTGAAGGAAGCCTACATCCTTTTTCATTCAAGTTGCAGTTCAAAAATACTAATAATACAACAGAGTATGAGGCTCTCATTCTTGGACTGCAAGTGGCCAAAGAACAAGGTGTAAAGAATCTTCTGGCTCGTGGTGATGCAGAATTGATTGTAAAGCAAGTGAGAAGCCTTTTTCAGGTAAAAAATGGAAGGTTGAAACATTACCGGAATCAGGTTTGGGATTCCATTGAATTTCTTGATGCTTTCTCCATCGAAGCAATACCTAGGGAAAAGAACAGCAGGGCTGATTCACTAGCAGTCTCAGGGTCACTACTGATTCCTCATCCTGACTTCTCTCAAGACAAGTTCACCATTGAGATGATCCATCGACCTAGTGTACCTGATAATACCAATAACTGGCAAGTTTTCAATGATGATCAACACTTGCTTTCTTTTTTAGAACTCAAGGGTAATTTTGAACAGTTGTATTTTGAAGGAAGCGACAACCTGCCTCATGAAAGTGTGCCTTTGATAAAGCAGTCACCCGAGGAGAAGAAATGGATCAAGATGGGTGCATCAAACTCAAAGGAAACAAGATTCCTAAAGGATTGGTGAGTTTAGAGGAACTATTTGATAAACATGACAGGTATGTGAAATCTAGAGCTTCCACTGGACCTCAGCAATTAGCTGAGCATGAAAAAATTAATATTGGGAGTTTCTACTGACCCTAAGCTCGTAAACATTGGGAAATGCTGTACAGCAGATGAAAGAAAGAAAAGCAATTGATCTTTTAAAAAGGTATAAGGATGTTCTTGCTTACTCTTTATGAGGATTTGAAAGCCTTCAAGCCAAAAGATATGTAGCATTTTATTCCTCTCAAACCTAGAATCAAGCCTTTTAAGCAGAAACAGAGGGCAATACAAACCCCAAAATAGCTAACACCATCTTTCAGGAGATACAAAAGTTGTTGAAGGCTAAAATCATTTTTCCCATTCACCATTTCAACATGGATTGCAAATATTGTGCATGTTAGGAAGAAAAATGGTGAGATCCGCATCTGTGTTTGATTTCAGAAATCTGAATCAGGCTTCCCTGAAAGATAATTATCCTTTGCCCATGATGGATCAGGGTCTTGCAAGCAGTAACAAGATCTGAAATGTTATCTATGCTTGATGGATTCTCGGGATATAATCAGGTAGAGGTTAATACTGTAGATCAACACGAAACAGCTTTCACTACTCCATGGGGGTACCTTTGCTTATAAGAGAATGGCCTTTTGGGGCTTATTAATGCTAGTGCCACTTTTCAAAGAGCTATGAATCTGGATTTTGGAAGTTTGAAAAGGAAGTGTATTGTCATATACCTTGATGACTTGACAGTGTTTTTCTAAGACAAGGGCGGATCATTTTGACCACCTGGAAACAGTTCTGCTAAGATGCAGAGAACATGGGATCTCTTTGAACCCTAAGAAATCTTTCTTTTGTGTCACAGAAGGGAAAAATATTAGGACACATTGTTTCGAAAGATGGTATTAAGATCGATCCTGAGCGAGTTCAAGCTATCCAGCAAATTCCTCTCCCAACCAGCAAAAAGGGTGTGCACTCTTTCTTTAGTAAGATAAATTTTTTAAGGAGGTTCATCCCTGATTTTACAAAGTTAACTTTGAATATTTCCCAGATGATGAAAGGCAAACAAACGTTTGGTTGGTCTTCTGAAGGAAAGGAATCCTTTGAAGGTATCAAGAGAGCTATCGCTAAAAACTCCTGTTTTGGCATGTCCTGATTTTCAACAAAGATTTTATTATCTATTTCTATTGCCACAGAAAATACCTTGGCTGCCATTTTGACTCAAGGAGATTCTAACGAGCACGAACTTCCAATTGCTGTTTCATGAGCT
This sequence comes from Taxus chinensis, assembly GCA_019776745.2. Taxonomy (NCBI): domain Eukaryota; kingdom Viridiplantae; phylum Streptophyta; class Pinopsida; order Cupressales; family Taxaceae; genus Taxus; species Taxus chinensis. The sequence continues at coordinate 54,528,854 of CM034152.1, read as the reverse complement.
ATATCCTGAAAGATCACGAGTTAAAATACACCATGATGGAGAAACATGCTTTTGCAGTAGTTAAAGCTGTCAAGCAGTTTCATTTTTACATTCTCAACTCTCATTCCATGGTGTTGGTTCCAGATACAACTGTTAAGTCAATTCTCACACAACAGGAATTTGGATCCAAGAGAGGGAACTAGGTTGCTAAGGTCTAAGAGTATGACATTGACATCAAACCGACCAAGCTGGTTCGTGGAAAAGGCCTTTGTGAGCTCATTGTTGAAGGAGCTAAACATGAGTTGCTAGAGGACAAAGTCGATCTTCCTAACATTCTTTTTCTTAGCTCAGTTGACGAATGGTATGTTGACATCGCCCATTTTCTCACCTATGGAGAATGCCCCTCTCATTTGACTGCCAAAGAAAAGAGGACTGTTAAATTGAGGTCAGTGCAGTATGTATTTTGGGAAAACGCTTTGTTCAAATGGGTCTTAGATGGGAGATTTTTGAAATGTGTGGACAAGGAACAGCAGAAGAAAGTACTACTCTCAGCTTTTCATGATCAGGCATGTGGAGGGAACTATTCATCAATGGTCACAGCTCACAAGATACTCCGTGGAGGCTATTACCTGGCCTACCTTATTCAGGGATGCATCCAAATGGGTTGATAAATGTGAGGCTTGTCAGACCTTTCGTTGGAAGACCCAAATTGGCTTCTTTGCCTCTCAAGTCTAGTTGTGATTGAGGAACCGTTTCAACAGTGGGGCTTGGGACTTCATTGGTACACTTAATCTTGCTTCTAGTGCTGGTCATACTCATGTACTAACTGCCACGGATTATTTCACCAAATGGGTAGAAGCTATCCCAGTAAAGAGCACTACTTCTGAAGTGGTGTGCAACTTCAATAAAAGAGAACATCTTGGTTAGGTATGGTGTACCTAACAAGATTGTAATAGATAATGCTTTGAATTTATCTTCAACTGAGATAATGGATTTTTTCTATGGATATGGCATTTCTCTGGCTCATTCTTCAGATTATTACCCCCCAGGTAAATGGGCAAGTAGAATCCACTAACAAAAATCTGGTGACCATTATAAGGAAGTTAGTCAATGAGTCTCAACAAAACTGGCACAAGAAGCTCTATGATGCTCTTTGGGCAGACAAGATTATAACAAAGAAAGCTATTCGAATGTCTCCTTTTCAAGATGGTATATGGAGTAGAAGCTCAATTGCCAGTAACAGTAGAACCTGCCAGCCTTGCACCTAATGAAGGCCATTGAAGATACTAGTTTCAGTGATGCTTTAGATAAGAGAATTATGTATCTTCACCAATTGAATGAGGAGTAGATTGGAGGTTGCAGATAGGATATCTGTTCACCGATTAGAAGGTAAAGGTCTTGTTTGACAAGAAAGCTAGGTTCAGAGATTTCCAAGTTGGAGACACTGTGTTGTTATGGGATAAAAGGCATGAACCTCGTGGTAGCCATGGCAAGTTCGATTCCCTTTGGCTCAGACCTTTCAAGATCAGACACTTTGCTGGTAAGAATTCCTTTTATCTTGATTACATGGATGGTTCTCCTCTCCCACTTCCTTATAGTAGGTAGTATCTCAAGTTGTTCAAGACATAGGTGACTAGGGAGTCCCCTTTTGTATATTCTATGCAGCGTTTTTGTTTTTCTTTTCCTTTCTGTTTTGGTGTGTTGTCCTCTGTATTGGTTTGCCTTTTGACTCCATTGCCCAATGGATAAGGTACTGGTCTACTTTCCGAGTTTTTCTAAGTTCTTTGCCTTGTCTCATTCCTTAAATTTGTGCCAAGTCATCCCCAGAAGGAGCTAGCTGTTGTCCACCTCAAAATTCATCCCCTGCTCTTAAGAAAGTGAATTCTTCAAAATTTTTGAGTATAAGTGCCTTCTCTGATGTCAACCTGAGTAGTGTGAAAAGTCGTGGAATTGATGAAAAATATGCGGTTTTTGGGGGTCATTTTGTATGTTTTTTTCGGGCTTGTCAGACATTTTTGTCCCGCGTGTCCCAAGTTTCAAAAGTGCGCTCCGTTCCCTCGATCGAGCCGATTTCCCCGAAAGTTGTGTCTATTTTCAGGCCCGTTGGAACTTTTCGTCCCAAATGTCCCAAAGTTCAATCGGACAAGTTGTTCAATTTTCGGCCGTAACACCCGAAACCGCGCACTTCGCATTTTTTTGTCCCAAATGTCCCAAGTAAAATTGTGCAGGTTGTTCCATTTTCGGCCAAATTACCCGAACCGCGTACTTCACACTTTTTCGTCCCAAATGTCCCAAAGTTCAATCGGACAAGTTGTTCAATTTTCGGCCGAAACACCCGAACCGCGTACTTCGCATTTTTTTGTCCCAAATGTCCCAAGTCAAATTGTGCAGGTTGTTCCATTTTCGGCTGATTCACTCGAACCGCGTACTTTGCACTTTTTCATCCCAAATGTCCCAAACTCTTCCGGGCCCCATTGTCACCTTTTTCGTCTGATCCGGCCGAGTCGCGGTGTTTCGTGTCCCTTTCGTCCCGCATGTCCCAAAAGGAATTTGTGCGTCTTTTCCTCCCGCGTCGCCCAAATCGGACCGTAGTTGCGTGTTTCACGCATTCGCGTCCCACGTGTCCCAAATGAACCAAGTGCCATTCATGCTTAGTTTTTTCCCGCTCTACCCGAATGTCATGCTAATTCAAATTGGTAGCGCAGGTATTAAATGCGCATTCATGGCCTTTCTCTCTTCTAAACGGCTATATAACGAGCGAACTCCCTTTGCATTTTTCACACTGCTTCCATGCTATCCTTTGCTTGAACCCTTGTAATTTTAAAAACCTGCACGTGTATCCTTTTCCTCTATATTTCCATTCCCGAGTTTGGTTTGCGTCTTTGTCATCCAAGTTACTATCAATATGAAGATTAAATTTCAGGGACAAGAGCAAATCTCGCCCACTAGAATCTGCCGTTCCCAATATTGGGGACAGTGAAGCTCATCATCTTGACTTCAGCGATTTTTGGGCAAGGATGACAGATGCAAACCCTACACCAATGACGCAGATGATTCACGATAGCGGTTTGGCTTTTGCTGGAGGTTTCCCAATCTTGGTGCAGTGTGCTGATACAGTACTTTCGTGCGGAGCTCACTTCGACCCTAATTCGAGTGAATTAACCAATTTACACGGGGAACTCATTACCAAGCTGGATGCTGCCTCAGCCATTAGCACTGCTCTAAGGATCCCAGAGATGGAAAATGCCATAGTTGTTTCCCGGGACCAAGCACAGGCCCTGTTCAATCAAGATAGTGACAAATACAAGGCGCAGGTGGCGAAGTCTTGGATAAAGAACCCTAAGAAGGGAGCATCTCGTCTGTCCAAAACTCTTTTCAGGGAAGATTTCAACAAAGAATTGTCTGATTTTATAATTCTACTGGCTTGGGTTATGGGTTTGCCCTCTGCCAACGAATTCCACTTCTGGATGTGCCCCGCTCATCAGCATGGTCTGTGAGTGGAACTCAAAATATCAACTGGGCGGAGATCATCAACATGAATTTGGCAGGAGAAGTTGTCCAATGTACATCAAACGAAGAAGTTATACATGACTTCTTACCTGATGTTATACTATGGCAGGCATTAAGGAAATGGTTTGGTTTTTCCTACATTGATGCTCACAAGGATGATCATGTATACTCTTACTACCCACAGTTCATTCTGGAAACCAGTAATCGCAACTTCCGAAGGGTCAATGATGCTTTCACCATATACGTGGTCAGGCTCCTTGAACGGTGACACTGCTAGAAGATTTTCTGATGAAGCCATGAACCTGATATCGCACTACGATGCCTATTTCATAAAATTCAGGAAATTCTCTTATATCAGGCTTGCCGGCTACGAGAGGCACCCCTTTGAGGCTTCCCATGTTCTGCAGTGATAAGATGGCCTTGATAGAAGTAATGCAGGACAGTTAGACAAATTACATAGGACTTGCAGAGACAAGAAGATTTCTGGTTTGCATTTTCCCATATCTTTGGGAAATTACACCTGTAAAACAACCCTGGATGCTCAGAACATTGAAAGAGCCCTCGGTTCCCATCACTATTCACTTCTTCAAGCCAAGATCTTTCTTCGAATTGAAGAAGTTCATCGAGCAAAATATCAAGATAATCTATCATCATAGGGTAGATGCAGAAGACTATTGGGCTGACTGTGTTGATGATTTTGAGGCCAGGAGAAGGCATTATGGCTAGGTTCTCTCTGTCATTGATCCAAGAACTCGGTTTGCATCAAGTTCCTGAAGGGCTCCGGGATGACAACTCTGATCTATAATCATATGAGTATGACAATGTGGTTAAGCACACTCCCTTGGATGGACTTGGATTGGAACAGGAAGGAAAAAGATGATCTAGCTGAGATCCTTCGCTCCAGTCTTAGTCAGGACTAAGGTCTGGTTTGACAGGAAAGTTCGAGAGCTCAGAAAGGCACTCAGGAAGAACCCTCTTCCAAGGATGTTTCAACACCCAGGAGGGAAGGCATCGACTCCCATATTAGACACACCTGTGCAAAACCCCTCCTAACCTACATTAACACAAGGACCTGCAGTTTCCAATCCTTACTTCATCCACTCAAGTGTAACAGAAGAAACTCATGGAGGTTAAGAAGGAGCCTGTGGAAAAAGATCTTCAAAGAAAGCAGGTAGAAGTGCCTTTGGGACCAGAGAACATCATTTTTCTCAGTGAAAGTAAAGAGAGTGAAATGCCAACCCCCTGCAAATGCTCCTGAAGAACCAACGGATAAAGATAAGGAAGTCCAGAGAACTGAACTTCCAAGTGCTATTGATTCTTACTACCGCAATTGCTCAAGCGCCCCGCTCTCACATCTCAACTTGAATCAACAGTTGCGCAAACCTTGAGTGTCATGAGCTCTCTGTCTCTTGGTCCTCTTGCCCCTCTTACTGATTCCTCTTCCTCTTTTGCGTGGGTGCAACCTCTTGTTGACAGTAGGAAGAGGAAATCTTCCTCTCGGAGCTCAGGGTCAAATTTTGATGCTGTCGCAGCCTTGTTAGGCACTACTCCTTCTCGTGCCAATAAAGCCAGAATCACCTCTAGAATAGTGTATGATGCTCAAGGTCAGCAATTCCTAGAGATTGCTAAGCCTACAGTGGACAAATCAGAGCGAGACTTGCAGGCATCTGACTTAGAACTCTCAAGAATTCCAATGGGAGAGTCTACTCCTGAAGGTGAGATCCACAACCTCCAGGAAATGGTCACAAGAGTCATTGGGAGGGTAGAGAAAGGGCAGCAAACTATTGAACAGTTGGAGGAACAAGCCCAGATTCTCACTGGCTTTATCAAATCTCTTTTGTCTAAGGACAAAGTTTTGGACCCTACCCCATTGGCTACCCTTCCGCCACCTGTAATTTTGAGCCAAGATGAAGTGCAGAGTATCAAAGACATGCACAAGTATTCTGTCTATGGCAGAGCTATGGAGGCCATGGTGGAAGATATGCTTGTTGCAGGGTTGAACTTCATCGATGAAGCCTTCAAACTCCACGGGAAGGTGAAAAATTTGCAACAAAAGTTCTCCTCCACCATCGGGGTCATAGATAAAGAGCTCAAAATCTGGAGCAGTTGCATAGTAGACCTCCATCTCATGGGACAGACAGATGAGAAAATTTTATTGGCAAATAAGGTTTTTGATGATGCAAAGGATAATCTGTCAAAGTCCTGGGTTTACAGCGTGGAGTGGAAGATCAAAGTCTTGGAGGAGGCTTTGGGAGAGATGAAGAATAGCTGGCAGAAGGGTGAAGCTTTCAAGACACTGGTTGTATCTGCTTTCAAAGACATACACTGTCATCTTCAGGATGAAACTTCTGGTGTGCCTCTTTCCCTGCAAGAAATCAAATCTCAATTCAGAGCTTTTGTCAAAGATCATCTATTCAAGGAAAGCTCCATTTCCAAAGAGAAAATGAAGGAGATTTGCTCTCTTCAATCTGCCATTGAAGAATCAAATAAAGACTATCATACTCATGTCGAGTTTGATAAGGAAATGGAGAAGTGCCTTGGATTTTGGTCTTAGTCTACAGCCAACACGTCAGTCCCCCATGGTAGAGACATAGCCGAGGCATTGAAGAGATTCAGGCAGCGAATTTTGAAGTCAGTGGGTCCCTCCCATTCATAACCACCTGTCTTCTTCTCCTTGTTCTTCTCTTCTTTTCTAATTCTTTTTCTCGGATTCATTGTAATTAGTTGAGGTATTGCGATTGGCAATCCTTAACTAATCTTTAGTTAAAAGAAGTAGTTACAAAGGGTAACTGATTTGTAAGCTATATAATGGCCTCTCCATGCCATTTTTGAAGGAGGAAGAACTTGGTTTATTTTCTGAAAGTGTAAATAGATCATAAATAAATCAATACAGAAGGGCTTTCCATTCTTTTTCTATCTGATCTCTGTTATTCCCAGCTGTCATTTAATTTTTGTGAAGATCATTTATCTGTGTTATGTTAAGAAACTTTTTGTTCTGGCAGATGTTATTTATAGAACTTTGTGTCTTTAAATTCCATCTTATTTATACGATACGAATGATCTTGTTTCAATTCACTGTAACTTCGCATACATAAAGATATTACTCTGTTAACTATAATTCTGAGTGTTTGCATTTCTGCTCATTTTCGTATTCTCATTTCCTCAGTCCTTTTGTACTTGACCATCTTTTTAGAAAACACTTCCGTTATATCCAAGTTCAAACCAGAAAATCATGTTTTGTATATTTGTAAATAGGTTTTGTTTCTGAATAAGGGAACCTCTCCCATTAAAGAGGAGGGACTTTCTTGTCCCCTGACTGTTTCTCTTCGTAAAGTCCTATTTGACGACCAACAAGTTTTAGAAGCAACATCAAGACTATGTAACGGTGGTGGAATTTGAAATGTGTCTTGATTATTAGTAGAAGGATCAATTTCTTTGACAAAATGAATTGGAAATGGAAGTGGAGTGGGATAAAGAGAAAGGTTGAATGGTGGTAGATTTGGTGGTATTAATGATGATGGAGAAAACTTGATAAGAAAAGAAGGTTGATTTAATTTGAGAGAAGGTTGCATACTTTTACTTGGTAATGTTGTAGATGTATTGAGAGGAGGAGGTGTTATATTTATTTTAAATTCGGTTGCTTATGCATTGCTTGAATTTTTGTAGAATGACCATTAGAAGTGATGTGTGGTGATCATTAGACATAGATGAATCATGTTTATGAACCCATTGAGATGTAGCATTCATAGATGGGCATGCATAAAAATGTTGTGCAATGAATGAGATAAATCCCTACTGCTCAAGATGTTTTATTCTTCATTGTAAAGTGTAGCAATCATTTTCATTATGTCCATCGATTCGATGATAATTTCAATATGGATGAACTTGATATTTTGCTAGCCGATAAGGAGGATAGTAATGAGTACATGGTAAAGTGATCAATTGATTATTAAGGAGATTAGTAAGAGTGTCATGTTGCTTAGTATTATGATAAAATGTGAGAGGCTCTGGTAATGGTATGACTTAAGGCTCACTGATATGAGCACATATATTAGATATAGATTGAAGATGATATGTAGAAGGAGAACAAACATGATCCTGAGAAGTGTCCTTAAGATGTTATATTTCAGATTTGAGAGATGTAATCGTGGATTCCATAGCCTAAAATTTGTCTTGAAATAAAAATTCAAGGCTTGAATTGACTCCAACATGGGTTGATTAGATGGAAGATCACGAAGACTATGGTTGTCAAATAGGCAATGTAAAATAGCACTTACTTAATGTGGTAGTGTATTGCTAGGGAGATACATACTGTCTAGGGGTTTGTTTAGAACAAGTTGGTAATTAGGATGTATTTGAATTGAATCATACAAATAAATTTGTGGAATTTTAGGATCCATGATAGAGAAAATGATATGCCAAATAAGGATTTGAAATACAGATAATGAGCTGGGTTCACCAAAATGATTATGCTAAAATGTAAAATAGTAATAGCCTAATCTAATATAAGTTTGCAATAAATAATGAATAAATAAATAAAGGAAATAACCTAAGCAAACTAAGAAATGAAATTTAAAAATCCTTATGTGCAAAGAGGGTTAGGAGAGCCTTAGTTGATTCAAAGATGACGTGGGATTGTGTCATAGTGGAGATCGACTGAACAGGAATGGGAGACCATTGCATAGGATCCTGAGAAAATGTAGATCTAAGTGATTTGGCTAGACTGGGGTACCCTGGAGAAGGGACTGGGGTGCCCTGATATGTGAAAATGGCCAAAACCTGGTTCTAACAGGGTCGATAGAGCTTCACACTTGTTCTCTTCTTATCATGTGTATGTCACTGAACTTTGTCAGATGTCACTATAAATATGGAATGAAAGAATCACCTGCAAAACCCCAAATAAAGCATCAAACCTCTAAAAAAGAAAGATGCATATGAAGGGGTCAGACTATCATCAGTCACCACAGTGGTGGACTTACAACTGAACATTGTACTACATCTCAGACCCAATGTATTTATGTGTGTGTGTGGAATTGTGCCCTAGGTTGCTCTTGTGTGTTTCACACTTTAAGTAGTGATCAAGTAGATAGATGTAGAAAGTAAATAATGTGTGTGTGGAATAAAATAAACTCCCCTCCTATGAAGTGTGATGTATAATAACAACCTTTGTTCCTTGTGATGGAGCTAGATGGATGAAAATGGAGCTCTAGATGCCTTTTATGGATACAACCTTAGGTGGTGATAGTTATTTCTTAGATCTTTGTCCCTTATAATGATCACATAACTTTATATTCCTATTATTCCTTCGCTTGAATTTTGTAATTAACCCTAGAAAAGGCTGACTACCAAAAAGATAAGATGCTCAAATGGTTAGAAAGGAACCAAAAAGTGAGAGTAAAGTGTAAAGAGGACAGGGGCACCCAAAGGAGATGGGGTGCCTAGCGCTGGTATCCTGGCTGGGCATTCCAATCTAGAAAGAGTAAAACTGAAGTGTAAAAGGACATCTGGGCCAGTAAAGGTGCAAGACTGAAAGTAGTAACAACAAGTAAGGAAAGATGGCCAAAGACATGGGATAATCAGTAATTTTCTTACTTAGAAATCATGTAAATAGTAGTACGTTATTGAGACTAGATAATTGCCAAGAGTGCATGATTTTGTGTCTACAGACACTAAAAACAATGGCACACAAAAGGAAAAATTTCCTGTAAACATGACACACCCTAATCCAAAAAATGACCTAGGTGGCAATTATAGTAGACCAAATTTTTGGAGCCATAACTTCTACGCCATAGCTCCAATTGACTCCTTTCAAAATGTGACGGAAATATTGGAACATATAGAATATGGTGGAAGTGTGAAAATATTTATTTAGTAAAATTTTTCCCTTAAATCTGCATCTAAAGGCCTCTAATTTTAATTTTTTTAGTGTTGTCTTAAAATAGTAAATTCTTGAAATCGTCACCTATGTAATTCACAAAATATGAACCACCTCATCTCTCTCGAGATCATTGACCTTACACATTATTCTATATGTCTCTTCATATATCTAAAAATATTACATAAGTATATGTAACCTACAAGGGAAGAACAAACATCTCCTCACGGAGGTAGCTATTGTAATCACAACCTTTGAGAAATATATACAACTCTTTTTCAAAGATAATTTTAAGAATTAAACATCTCTTCTCAGAGATAGATTTTTTTTACATCTAACACAAATTTTATTATATCCTTTAATCCCAAAACCCCCCTTGAGTTTTGGATCACTGGTATCAAAGTGAAGTTGTCTTGAAACTGTATGATTCCAAGAATGAGGTCGAGATATAAGAAGTTTGGGTGGTCCACACAAGATCCTTCAATATACTTGACTACTCATTGCAGGAGACCTAAAATAGACAAAAACACTAAGATAAATGATCCTATCAAGAAGATATTGAATGAAGCTGTTATGGATAAAAAGGAGAAGATGTTACAACAATTCTCCTAGATCCTTCAACAACTACAAATGGAAAATTTTGCATCCTCATCTGTGATCCAACCCTTAAGTGCCCCAACACCCTTCAAGGTTCAAGGAAATTTTCATTTTCCAATTTTTGAGGTTAAAATAAATTATGATGCAGTAGAAAACTGGTTGGACCAATTATCCTCCTATTTTTATATCAATAAATTCACTGATAAAGAAAAGATAGCATTTCTCTCTTGAAATCGTCACTTCTTGTCAAAAATTAGTGGGGGTGTATAAGAACAGACTAAATGGGGACAGACTATGAATTATAGAGGATCCCATGTGAGATGGTTTTTTAGATGCCATAAAGGAGGAATATTACCCTGTTAGAGCCTATGATGATTTGTATATATAGTGACAGCAACTCTACCAAGGTAAGGACCAGTCAGTTCAAGATTATACTGATAATTTCCACTCTCTATCTTCAAGATTGGGAATTTAAGACACAGAACAACATTAGATCCTCAAATATCACAGTGGCCTACAATGGTAATTACAGGAGGACATGGACCTCTTTTAATTACATACCCTTGGCAAGTCGTACAAGTTTGCGTTCAAGATTGAACAAAAACATTGAAAGAGAAACAAAAATAATAGCCTTTGAAGGGGAAAAATGATGAAGAAGGCCATACATGAGGTCAATGTCAAAGATAGAAGGGTAAGACAGGGAAGTGGTGCAACCTCCACAATACTAATTGGCATTCTAAGGAATAATTTCAAGCCATCAATTATTTTCTCACTGAGTCATAATCTCCAACACCCACTACTCCACTAGTGACACACCTTGAGGTCACAAATGAAGAAGATGAAATTATAGATGCTTCATTTAATTTAATTTGAATTAAATATATCTACGATATTGCAAAATCACATATGATAATATATGATAAAATACAGATTTGACATAAGCAAGCTAAGATGTAATATTTAAAACCCTAAGAAAAGAAGGAGAGAGGACTTAGTTGATTTATTCGTAACCTAGAAATAATATGAGCAGATAATTGTGATGAACAGACTGTAACACCCTGGACAACTGATATATTCCTCTTTTGTATTTCAAGTGTTGACATGTGATTTTCTTGATAAATATGTGTTCTTTTGACTGTTGAAGATCATGCTTGATAAGGATAAATATTTTTTGTTCCTAAAAATCATTAGACTAAAATTGTATGGTTATCAAGAATTCATTTTCACTTTGGAAAGGTGAGCTACAATCTGGCTTTAAGAGTTGCAGACTAATTCCTTCTTTTGACTCATCCTTGGATCAATTTCATTCATCTAAGGAATGTTTCAAATATTTTTCTTAGACTGAATGATAAATTGACATTCAGTAGTTTGAAGGAAATAGAAGACTGAACTTTATTTGTTACAGATTCTTTGGTCTTATGTGAACGTATTTTTGTTTAGTTGTATGTTTGTGCTCGCGTATTTGGTCTTTGATCTTGGTAGGAAATTAAGGACTTAAGTGAAATTCAATTCACAGAGGAGGAGTCCAGAGTCCTTAAACCTAAGGATTATCCTATTAGTATCCTAAGCTAGGTAAGAACACCTATGTTCTAGCTATGTTTACTTATTTGAATTTTATTCTAACCTAAGCCTCTTATTCTATTTTGTTGGGTTGGCGTCCTAACCTAAGCATTGTGCTAAATGAATAAGGGAAGGATTACTAAAGTAATACTAGGATATTTTTTTACTAGTACCTAAAACTAAAATGGTTATGAATTGAATCTAACCTAAGGTGGGAATTACTATTGGTAAATTTTATTAATACCTAAGTTGGCTAATTGCTAGACTAACCCTAATTTCTATTGGGATCCATCCTAAACTATTAAAAGGGAATCTAAGGGGTCGCATATCTCTAAGGTGACGGTTCGAATGGAATTTAAATCAGTTGATAGGGTTTAATAGAAGGTATTACTGCTAGTTTTGACAGGGGCTATTTGACTTGGTGGAGGCATACGTGGAAGCTCCACTAAAAATATGGAATTGTATTTTTGGATGGAATTGGCATTTGCAAGATTTAAGAGGTGGTGGAAAGGAAATATAAGCGAATAAATTTGGAATTAATGACATTAATGGTATTAATGAGCCTCGCTCTTTGTGTGTAAACCATCTTGGAAACTTAGAAGGCGGGTTTGTAAGAGGTTATTTGGTTTTACATTCATTGTGAAAAATTTTGCTCTGCATGTATATAACTGGTTCTTTGAACTAACAATTTTGAACTTCACTTCAAATATATTATTTGGTTTCTACGGTCTGTTTTTGATTGAAGGAAAGTATATGAAGTGTAGGAGGAAAATATGTTTGATTGTTGATCTTTCATGGAGGATAAAAAGATTTGGAAGCTCATCTGGAAGTCTCCTTTGATTTTGTGGAAGCACTATCAGGCATGATAGGCTCTAACTATTAAGATTCTTTGCTTTCTTCTAAATGATTCATTAGAATAACTCTGCTCTCATGAGATTCATGTTTTCATGTTTGACTTGTTATTTTCTTATTGGGTTTAGTGAATCTTTGTGTTTTTTGGATTTGAATCCATGGAAAAAATAATGTTGTTTTAGAAAATTTCTCTCTATGCAAGTTTTACGGCAGCATGCATGTGAAGTTTGTATGTGAAACTTGTTTCTGTAACTCTATTTTTACACTCTTGAAATTGTATTCGATGTTGTTGTGCTTTGAACTGACCTTCCTAGAAATATAGGGATCTAAACTTTAGGGGAAACTTGAGTTCCATTTGATTTTACTTTGGGGTTTCGCATTTCTGGATATAAAATTTTTGTTGGGGTTTCATGTTTTTCTAGAACCAGTGTTTGGAAACGTAAACAATGCTAGGCAATGTTGCTTGAAGTGCATGTATTTGGCACTGTACTCATATTTTATTTCTTGTGAAGTTATGAACTTTTTGTGTGAAGCTTGGGTTTGACACTATACTCTTATTTGGGCGCTGGATTTTTATGAGCTTTCATTTGGAGCAATGTATTTGAATTTTTTTGGGTATTTTTGTGTTGGGTTTCTCTTATAATAAAATTGTTAAACTTATAACTCTTTTATTTGAACAACTTAATCACCAGAGAAATTGGGTGAAAACTAGTTTGAGTTGTTTGAAATATCTGCAAGATTTGGAACTGGAAACATCTTGTTTAAAAAAATGTAGAAACTTTTGTTTTATGACTATATCATCTTCTCTTGAGATGGTAATGGCATGAGAATTGGAGGGGGTATTCTTTCGCCTCTTTTTCGAGGAAATCTACATTCTGGGTTGATTGTTTAGTTTGAAACTAAGTCACCTTTATCGAAATTTGGTGGTTGTGAAGTTCTGTTTTGGATTTCTATTTCTATTACATAGGAAATAGAATGGGACCCCTTCTGACTTAAACATTTTTGGTTCTTACTCTCTCTTCTAATTCTTTTAAAAAAATTTTGGGTATCAGTGGAAGGTTGAGTTATTAACCATGGACATTAGATCTATACGGGAAGGATACTTTCTTCGTTTAGCTATTTTGTTCTTAGTACTTTTAAATCATGAACTACTTACCTTTTTGTATTAGGTGGTTAAGCAATTGTAAGTCTTAATTCTTGGGTTCGTGGTTAATTCTGAATTTGATAGTTCTCTGTTTTAGGATTTTATTATTGTCTGGATTCAATGAGTGAGTCCTTGGGCTTATTTTTGAGAGAGAATATATATATATGTATTCTCTTGGGATCTATATGTTGTTTTGGGACTGCAATACAATTTTATCCTGATTTGATTTGAAACTGGAAAATTCATTTGTTCAGTAGAATGAAATGAATTGTTATTGAACCTTACCTTATTGGGTTTCCTTTTCTCTATCTTTTGGATAAGCTCATTGTTTGAACTTCTCTGCACTCGATTCCCTTTCGAAATGGTGATTTCTTATGGCTTGTTGGTCTACTTTATTAGAATCATTGTTGCGATAATGTGGAAAGATAGTAACTGAGTCGATCCAGTTGATAAGTGAATGCATACTTATGGGTTCGACTGTTGTTGACTAGCCTTGCCTTGTTTGAATTGATAGGAGTAGGTTTGTCTCTTATACTCTCTATCTTTTTGGATGAACTTGAGTAGAGATTAAATCCTTTATGGGGCTACGTTGTTTGTGAACGTTGGTTTTAGATATTTGATTTATAACTTCTAACCTGCAGAGTTGGAATTAGAATTGTAGTTAGACTATTATGATTTTCTATACCTTCTTGTATTGTTATGAAACTCTATTTAGATGTATATCTTAATGTTGAATTTATAAGATTGTTAAACCGGAAAGGAACAGGTAATTCATGTTATGAACCTAGTCTATTTTTCAGATGTTATAGGTTTGGGCATGGTATGTGATGGTTCTTCTTATTCTTGCTTAGGATTTAGATGAATAATCCTAGAATGAACCATGTTGTATACACTTCTTTGTCTCATATAAAAGATAAATGTGGTATTCTATTAGGATAGAATTATGAAATAATGGGATGACAAGATCTATTGTTTGTTTACAATCCATTGATAGGATCAATAAAACTTTAAGTTCTTAGGCAGATATTGTGTATTATTTTTTGCTCTTCTCTTAAAATTTGATCTAGATTTATTAATGTACTTCTTTTATGTTTGGTATCACTTATGCTTATTGTATGATGTATTAATTATCTCATTAAAGCAGTGTTACTTTAATGAAACAATTAGTGGAACGCACTTTGTTTTAATGCTTAGTGCTTATCATGCTCAATTCATTAAACTGACCCGTGCTAGCAATTTTTGCAGATGGACATCGTAAGTGATAAAAGAAGGTAAAAACTTATATGATGCATTTGCTAATATAAGTATGATTCTTTGTAAATAATTTTGATTCATTCCTTAGTTGTATTGAAAAATAAAAGTTGTATACTTTATATAATGAAGGTTATTGTTATGTAGTATGCCTAAAGTGCATAGTCTTGTAAATTTATAAATTGTAATGATGAACTACTATTTGTGATTTAGTTGCATTGGTTGTGTAATTTTTCTCATAATTTTATAAAGAATATGAAATTTCTATCTTGTTGATATTCTTCATATTATACTATGCTTATCTTGCTATCTTTGATAAGATGTATAAAGGGAATTGGTTCAATTTCCCTTATAATGATGCAACTTGTTAAGTTGCATAATATGATGTGTTTTGTCTAAAAAATTTAACATAGTAATGTGATGTGTAATGAACATACAGCTATGGATATTGTGAATGATATACCCTAAAAATTAATCATGTAGAGGAAGACTCTTTCTCTCTCAATTGAATGTAAACCAAAAAGGTTTGGAGATATGATTATTAATCATTAGACTTCATTTTGTATGAAGTCTACTTTAGTTGGACTTATGCGGTCGTTAAACCTTCCTGAATGTTAAAGTACATTTAATTGAAACTTATGATATTGCTGTCCTATTTTGGTTAACTGTTAGTTAAACTGAGTAAATGAACATTAAAAAGTAATCATAATTTAAGGAAGTTCTTCATTGACTAAATGAAACAAATTTGGGAAATAACTTAAGGAGTGTTGGATTAGGGATTAGCAGGGTTGTTGTAATCAAGACATAATCAAAATTAACAATGTATTAATAATCTCCTTAGGATATGTACATCTTGATGAGGTAGTTTTTGTAGGATGTTGGCACACGCCAGTTGTAGGACTGTCATTTTGAGAAGACTTGGGTCTTCTCGAGAATACAGCATTGTAGTTGACCTGTGACAACACCCTTCTACATTGATCATCTAGATCTACACACAAAAAAGGACTTGAACTTAGTTTCTTTGTAGGTCAAGTTAGTGGCATATTTAGGATAGGAAGTAGTTTCCAATGGCTCAAGGTACCTTGGCACATCCAGTTGACTTAGGTCAATTGAGTATGCCCATTTACCCTAAGTCATTGTGAGCATCTCTCTATAATAATTTATGTTTCTAACCAAGGCTAGGGTTAAACTTGGGACAAGTGGACTGACGGTAGTTAGTAAATACCAATCATGATAATAGAGGAGTGAGGTGAAGGACGTATTCCAAAATGACGAGTATCCTATCTAGGAATAGTGACATACACAGTATGTTGTAAATCTTTGGCCAAAGTATCACAAACTGTTGGTTGCGTTGTCCTATGTCACCAAGTTTAAAGCAACATGATATCCGATGAATATTAGTAACAAATATTTAGATATGTTCTTAAACATAGATCACTCAATACCCAGTGTAGGGTAGGGAAAACCAAGTATATGATAAGTATTCTATGCTTGAAGTTAACATAAATAGATCGGTAGATTACTGAGTTATGAAATGAATAGATCGTTGGATCAGCGAGTCAGTTACAACTGCATATGGTTATCTATTGAAATTGATTGGCATGAAATGTTTGTTCTAAATAATGATTTATTTAGAACAAAGAACATTATTAAAAAAATAAAATTCCCTTGTTTCTAAAGTCTTAAAATGGGAATGTTACACAGACTGTGTAGAGTGTCATAAATACAGTCTATAATTTTTGGACTACAGGAATATGGTCAAACACAGGCGCCCACATCAGGACATGGGTGCATGGGTGCTAAAGACCGCTTCTAGGTGTTGGTGACAACACAAGAGCTGAGGATCTACTTTTTGGTGTGTTACAAGGTCTTTGTTGTTATTTTGTATTGATTGATTGATAATTGCACAATGATCGCCAAGGGTACCTATAACCTATAAAATAAAAGTTTCACCTACATAAACCCACAAACCTCATCAAATATAAAAAATAAAGATGCAATATGGGGATTCAAACTAACCACGGTGGTCACCCCGAGAGTGAAATTATGACCAAGCGTTGCACTATATATCATACTCCATGTAGGTCTTGTGAGTGTGTGTAGAAATTATTCCCTAGGATGCGCTTGTGCAAGTTGCGCTTAATAACAAGTTGAAGCTAGAATGTGACAATGTAATAGTATGTGTGGATGAAATATAATATACTTCCCCTTCCTAGGATGTGTATGCATAAGAAGTATGCATCCCTTGTCCTTTGAATGGATGTTATATGGATTATTTTGAGTTCTTTAGGTGCCTTTTGGATGTAAGCTTAAGTGATGGTAGTAATTCTTAGCGCCTGGTCCTTCATTTTGAAAACATATGTATTTATATGATTCCCTTGTTTTAATTTTGTAATTGAAAACTAGAAGGTCGACCCATAGGTGAAAAATATGCCCAAAAGATAAAAGAGACCCAAAAAGAGTGAGTAATGTAGAAAAGGGTTAGGAGCATCCAAAGGGGCTAGGGTCACCTGGACGTTACTGTCATGGCTAGGAGATGGTGTCTGAAGTTATAAAATATAAATAAGTGAAATTCCAACTGGGTTGTAGGGTATGTAATACCAAATAGAAAACAAAAAACAAAGAAAAGAGGCCAAAGATAGTTGTGAATCACTTGTTTTTTAATTCTAGTATGCTTTTAAGGCCTAGAAATGCACCCAAGTGTGTGATTTTGTGTCTACATTTTCCCCCACTTTATGTTTTTGATTGAATAATTGATAACATAAAGTAGATAAGATATGCATACGTGATAAACATGTAGATCGTGTGGCGAAATGCATGCCAAGTGGACAAGTAAAGCGTGGAATGATGTAAAGTGAATTGTAGGGACTAGGAAAGAAAAGTGACCCTAATGGGTGAATTATATGTGTTATGTTGTGCCTATTGTTGTAGCTTGTTGTTTCTTCTTCTTGTAAGGAAGGACCTACAAAAAGAAGAGCAAGAAGGTAGTCAAAGTTTTGTATGTGATAAATTAGAGAAAAGTGTGCATGAGTATGTAAAAGTGTGTAAAAAGAAAGTGTGCACCTGATGTAAAATAGTGTAAAAGGATAGAAAAATGTCTTGAACTACTATGAAGAGAATTTTTTTGAGTGATCTCATGCCAAGAGTGAGGTTTTTGGGTGATATCATGTCAATTGCAAGTTTTTTAGGTGATCTCACGCCAAGTGTGAATTTTTTGGGCGAACTCATGCCAAAGAGGAAGTGTTAGGGAGAGAGGTTTAGTGTTACTCTCATTCCATGACTCTACTCGATAATCACCACTGCAGATGGTAAGTCCCTTTTTATTCCTATTGTCTCGAATTAGTTTTGAATGTATTGTTTGTTTTGATTAAAATGGAGATAGAATACATTTTTTTGCTAGAGGATTGTGCCTGTAATTGTAAAACTACTCTAAAGGATTATGTAGATTGTGTTGATCTGATAAGGTAATTGTGTGTGCCCTTATGATATTAGTGCCCTTGGTATGACACAGGTATCCAAGCGCTATTGTCTGAGTCTAGGTGCTGGTATCTGTGCTTTTCTAAGGATCTGTTGTCCACTCAAAATTTCCCCTACTCTCGAGAAGTTCAAAATTGAAATTTTTTAAGTTAAAAACTTTTTCTGTTGTCCTGGTAATGTGAAAAGTCAAAAAATTTGGAAGAATCTACGTTTTTGGGTCATTTTGTGTGATTTACGGGTCTGTCGGAAATTTTTATCCCAGATGTCCCAAGTTCATTCGGGCTCCCTGTTCACCGATCGACCGATTCGCCCGAAGTCCACTTCTTTCGCACCCGTCGGAACTTTTTGTCCCAAGTAACACAAGTTCACCCAGGCTCAATGTTCACTTTTCACCCGATCCGGCCGAATCGCGTACTCCACGTACTTTTTTCCCTCATGTCCCGGAAGCATTTGTGCATCTTTTTTCCACGTCGCCTGTATCATCCGAATCGCGCTTTCACGTCCCACATGTCCCAAATGAACCAAAGGCCATCCGAGCTAATTTTTCCCACTCTTCCCAAATATCTTGCTTTTCAAGTTGGTAGATGTGTATTTAATGTGCATTTATTGTCTTTATCTCTCCCAAAATGGCTATATAATGAACCGCCCCCTATGTGTTTTTGCACACTGCTTTCTTGATATCTATTGCTCATACCCTTGCGATCAAAATTTCTGCGCGCATATCCATTCCCCTTGTAATTTTATCCCGAGTCCAGGCTGTAACCTTGCTTTTCAAATTACTATAAATATGAAGATTAAATTCCAAGGTTAGGAACAAATCTCACTGCTCGAGTCTGCCGTTCCCAATATCGGGGATAGTGAAGTTCACCACCTTGAATTTGGGGATTTCTAGGCAAGAATGATAGACTCGAACCCTTCTCCTATGGCACAAATGATTCATGATAGCAGCTTAGCATTCACTGGTGGTTTCCTAATCTCAGTACAATGCGTAGATATAGTACTCTCCTGCAGTGCTAATTTCAATCATGACTCGAGTGAGCTAATGAACGTGTATGGAGAACTTATTTCCAAGCTTGACGCTGCCGCCATTAGCACTACCCTAAGGATTCCTAAGATGGACAAATCTATAGCAATCTCTCAAAACTAGGAACAGGCCCTCTTCGATCAGGACAGTGAGAAATACAAGGCACGGGTGGCGAAGTCCTGGCTTAAAAACCCTAAAAAGGAGGCATCTCGTCTATCCAAGGTTCTGTTCTGTGCCGATTTCAATGAAGAACTGTCATATTTTATAATCCTACTGGCTCGGGTCATGGGCTTACCCTCTACCAATGAATTCCATTTCTGGATGTGCCCTCTTATCAACATGGTGTGTGAAAGAACTCAGAATATCAACTGGGCAGAGATCATCAGTATGAACCTAGTAGAGCAACTGTCCAATGTACAACAAATAAAGAAATTTTACATGACTTCATACTTGATGTATACCCTAGCAGCATCGAGACAATGGTTTGGATTCTCATACATTGATGCTCATAAGGGTGATCCTGTATATGCCTACTGCCCTCAGTTCACGTTGGAAACTAGCAATCACAACTTTAGAAGGGTGAATGATGATTTCACCATGTACATTGTTAGGCTTCTAGAGAGCGACACGGCGAGGAGATTTTCCGATGAAGCCATGAACCTAATTTCGAAATATGGTGCCTACTTCATCCAGTTCAGGAAAATTCTCCTATATCAGACTTGCAGGCTATGAGAGCACTCCTCTTAAACTCCCCATGTTTTGCAATGATAAAATGGCCTTGATAGAGGTATGCAGACAATTGGACAAGTTACACAGAACTTGCAGGGATAAGAAAATTACTGGCTTGCACTTCCCCATCACTTTGGGAAACTACACCTGCAAAACAACTCTAGATGCTCAAAACATAGAAAGAGCCCTAGCACCCATCACTGTCCATTTCTTTAGGCCAAGAAATTGGTTTGACTTGAATAAATTTATTGAGCAGAACATCAAAATCACTTATCATCATAGGGCAGACACAGAGGACTATTGGGATGCTAATGATTTTGAAGCAAGGAGGAGACATTATGGCAGGTTTTCCCTTCAATTAATTCAAGAGTTTAACCTGTACCAAGTTCCTGAAGGACTCCAGGGTGATAATTTTGACCTATACTCATATGAATATGACAACGTGGTCAAACACACTCCCTTGGAGGATTTGGATTGGTTCAAAAAGGAGAAGGATGATTTGGCAGAAATCCTAGCTCCCGTCTTGGTAAGAACCAAAATCTGGTTTGACAGGAGAGTTCATGAACTCAGAAGGCACTCAGGTGAGTCCTCCTCCAAAGACACCTCAACACCAAGAAAGGAGGTATTGTCACCTGATTCAGGAGTACCTGAACAGACCCCTCCTGCCTCATCAACTAAAGGTCCTACATCTTCCACTCCTTCCTCATCCACCCAAGTGTATCAGAAGAAATTCAAAGAAGTTAAGAAGGAACCTGTGGAGGAAGATCCCCTAAGGAAGCATTCAGAATTGCCTTCAGGACCAGAGAACATTATTGTTCTTAGTGAAAGTGAGGAGAGTGAAGTGCTAATTTCTACAAGTTCTCCAGAAGTTCCTACAAATAAAGAAAAGGAGGTTCAAAGCATTGAAGTTTCAAGCACTGTTGATTCCTCTGCACCAGAAGCCCTGAGTGCCCCGCTCGTATCTCAACTAGAAGCAACATCCGTGCACACCCTGGGTGCTATGAGTTCTCTTTCTCTCAGTACTCTTGCCCCACCTTCTTCTTCTTCCTCCTCTTTTGGATGGGTGCAGCCTCTTGTCGATAGTAGGAAGAGAAAGTCCTCTTCTCAGATCTCGGGACCCAACTTTGATGCTGTGGCAGCCTTGTTAGGCACTACTCCTCCTACTCCTGCCAAGAAGGCCAGGAATATTTCCAGAATAGTATCTGATGCTCAGGGCCAGCAATTCCTAGAGATAGCCAAGCCCAAAGTAGACAAGCCAGAGCATGATTTGCAAGCATCTGACCTTGAGCTCTCAAGGATTCCCATGGGAGAGTCTACCCTTGAAGATGAGATCCACAATCTTTAGGAAATAGTCACTAGGGTCATTGTGAGAGTGGAGAAAGGGCAACAAACCATAGAGCAGCTGGAGGAGTAGGCCCAGGTTCTTAAAGGTTTCATCAAGTCACTGCTATCCAAGAATAAGGTTTTAAATCCTACCCCACTGACTACTCTTCCACCACCTGTGATTCTCAGCCATGATGAAGTGCATAGTATCAAATATATACATAGGTATTCTATCTATGGAAGGGCTATGGAGGCCATGGTGGATGACATGCTTATTGCAGGGTTGAATTTCATTGATGAAGCCTTCAAACTTAATGAGAAGGTGAATAATCTACGACAAAATCTCTCCTCCACTGTTGGAAATATAGATAAAGAGCTCAAACTCTGGAGCAACTGTATAGTAAACCTTCGCCTCATGAGATAGAATGATGAGAATATTCTAATGGCAAACAAGGTCTTCGATGATGCAAAGGATAACTTGTCAAATTCATGGGTATACATCATGGAATGGAAAATCAAGGTGCTGGAAGAGGCTTTGGGAGAATTAAAAAATAGCTAGCAGAAGGGTGAGGCCTTCAAGACTTTGGTAATATCTACTTTCAAGGACATACATTGCCACCTCCATGATGAGACCTCTGGTGTACCCCTCTCCTTGCAAGAAATCAAAGCTCAATTCAGAGCTTTTGTCAAAGATAATTTTTTCAAGGAGGATTCCATTTCCAAGGAAAAGATGAAGGAAATCTTCTCTCTCCAATCTGCTATTGAAGAAGCAAATAAGGATCATCACATGCACATCAAATTCGACAAAGAGATGGAGAAGTGCCTCATATTTTGGACCCAGTCCATTGCCAACACATCGGTCCCACGAGGCAGAGACATAGTAGAGGCGTTGAAAATATTTAGACAGCGGGTCCTAAAATCAGTGGGCCCCTCTCAATCATAGACACCTGTCTTCTTCTCCTAATTATTCTCCTTTCTTCCATTCTTCATCTTGGATTTATTGTAACAAGTTGGGGTATTGTGATTAGCAACCCTTTAACTAGGCATTAGTTAAAATAAGTAGTTACCGAAGGTAACTATTTTTGTAAGCTATATATTGGCCTCTCCTTGCCATTGTTAAAGGAGGAACTTGGCTTATATCTGAAAGTGTAAGAAATAATACTGCAATCAATAAAAAAGGATCTTCTTTCCTTGTTCATCTGATTCCTTTATTTTGCAGTTATCTGTTAAACATTATTAGATCATTTGTTTACATTATACCAAGAAGCTTTGTATTCTTATGGATGTTATTGAGGGAACTGTGTGTCCTTCCAAGTTGCATCTTAGTAATTCAAATAAAAATGGTTCAATTCTAATTTATTGCATCTTGACACGCATAAAGAATTGTTTTATTATCTATAATTCTGGAGAATGCTTTTCTGCTTATTTCCGTGTCTTCCTTCCTCTATGTTTTTGTGATTGATAATCTATTTTTTCACAACACTTTCATGATATCTAAGTTCCATATCAAAATAAATTACTGTACATTTGTAAATAAGTCTTGCTTTAAATAAGGGAACCTCTCTCATCAAAGAGGAGGGACTTCTTGTCCCTTGACTGTTTCTCTTCTTGAAGTTGTTTTTTTACGACCAACAGTTTTTGGCGAATCCACTAGGGAGCATTTTCCAGTTCCTGAATCATTTATCGATCATCTTTTGATCTGGTGAATCCATGTTTTACTCGAGGGAGAAGGGCCCTTGGTATTGAAGATTCTCAGTTTCAGCTTTTGGAACTGCAGGGTTTTCCTTTCCCTTCCACAAGAAGAAATAGAGAAGCTTGTTCAACAAGCACTCCTCCTGTCAAAAAAAGAACCCCTACGGTTGGTATTCCTTCAAAACAAATCAGTCATAATCTCTGAGCTCTGTTTCTTTCTTGCTGGTGTTTCATTCCCTTCAAGCCATTTTTTTGAGAAATGGCGGTACCATTACATGTGTGGGCCATCGGGTTGGGCCTCTTGCCCTTGCCTCAGCCTTTGCATGAGTTAGAACCCAGATGTAATCGAAAGAAATTGTCCTAGAATTCAAGGGTGATGGCAAGGTACAATCCTGATGAACACATCGATGGTGGCCTTCATAGTTGCATGTGGAGTTTCTGGGAGTTGAACAAGATAATGCACTGATTGTTCTATCACGTCCTCCGGCTGAATCTATCACAGCTACTGGGAACACAATGATAGCTAGTTGAGACCGTTTCAACCAGCAGAATACGTGCATGCTTTTCTGGCCCATCGGAAATGCTTCGTTCCTTATAGAAACAGATAAGGTTAGGGTTAGGAGGAATACCTGTAGAATGTCGAGATGATGTGCGCGTACCGTAGAGAAAGATCAGGTTGACTGCGGAGAACTCCTTTTTGTCTGGGAAGGACTACCTGCAAATAAGAACACAAGACCACAAGATTTGATTAAACAATAAATGAGGAAACTGCCTTGGGCCCAGGAAATGTAAAACTTCCTTTCGAAGGTGGTCAGTTTCCCTGCTAATATGAATTAACACAAAATACTGTAAAATATCAATTAAATTGCTTCGTTGAACTGGGTAGGGGAAAGGCTGTTTTTCCTGGTTTTGATCAAAGGAACCGATGCCGGTTACCTATAACCGATGGTTACTGGTCCGGTTACTGATAACCGATACCGGTTATGGTTCTAGGATCTTCTGGGCTGGTTGTGGTGTTTGTAATGGCTGGTTTTTGGATAGTATTAGGAAATGGGATGGTTAGAAGCTAAAGAATGATGGAGTTAGAGGCAATGGTACGTTGGATAATGGATTCAGAAATGGATTTGGGAGGACTGTAGTTCCAAAAGCATAAGAAATGTTATAATGGAGGACATGCAAGATGTAACTTACTGGTTTTTGACGAAGGTGCAAGTTGATCTCCTTGGCTGCCAAACACGTCTGGTATTTTCACTCGTCTCTGCTTGGTCAAGTGAAGATCTGGACTCTGTTCCTCGCTCGCAATGCTCTCCTTGTTGATCCAGAAATCCTTCGACTGATCTCCAAAATGAAATTCCGATCCGTTGTTTTGGTTTGGGGAGCCCATTTACAGGGAACCGATGGCGGTTGCGTAACCGACGGCGGTCGAGTAGGAACCGGCATCGGTTAGGAAAAAGTAGGCTATTTTTAGTAAAATAGCCCACCTTCCCTGCTTTTCTCCCGAGGGATCAGTTGCGGGCTTGGTCAAGTGGCTAGAAGGTCGGCTTTGGGTGCGAGTAAGGAGGCATTAGTTATGGATGTGAGTCTAGACCAAGTCATGGGTCCTAATTAGGTTAGTTTAGGGTTAGGGCTAGGTCATGATGAGGTGGCAAAGTGAGGTGGCGGGTAAGGTGATGTGGATTTATCAATTACAAGGTAATTAATAAATAATTGTGTAAGGTTTAGGTAATGAGGTTAGGTTGTGAAATGGGATGCGGGTCACAAGGGGTCGTAAGACACGAATTTGGTGTCTACATTAGCCCCTTATTGTCGTGTAGCTTGTTTTGTAAAGCTGCGCGGACAATAATATGAAGTGGTTTCTCCTGTTAAGGATATAGGTAATCCCCCTCAAATCTATCACAGATGGAGTGAACGGGAAATCAGGGATAGGGTTGATAAAGGGTACATGTTGTAGAGAGGATGGTAAGGTGGTAGGGTAGGTCCAAGGAAGCAGACACATGTTAAAATGCAATAGTACGACTAGGGTACATGATTTGACGAGCAAACCAGCAATGCATAGGCAAAGGTCGATAGTTTATCCAAACAAGGGTGATATAATCCTGGTATCCAAGGCATAGGAAGTAGCTCCAGGGTATATAACAGGTAAGGTACAGGAACGTTTAGGCATGTTCGGCAGTACCAAATGGTTGGTTTGGTTGAGATAAACGTCACGGTCTAGGTCTAGGCAAAGTTGGTCGACAGATCAAGTCAAGGACCCTAATCATGCTAAAACACGAACAGGTGAGCTCGATTGAACAAAAGGTACATGATGGATGGATAAAATAAAACGTTGATTGTGGGTATGGTATTGAAGGGATACGGTCGTGGGTCGGGCCAAGTTGTTGGGTTACGGCCTTGGGTCGGGTCGGATGGTTAGGGTGAGGCCTTGGGTCGGGCCAAATAGGTAGGTTAAGGCCTTAGGTTGGGCCAAATGGGTAGATGGGCCTTAGGTCGGGCCAATTGGTAGGTTGAGGCCTTGGGTCGGGCCAAATTGGTAGGTTGAGGCCTTGGGTCGGGCCAAATAGGGCCGGATGGGTTAGGGCGGGCCTTGGGTCGGGCCGGATGGTTAGGTTGAGGCCTTGGGTCAGGCCGAATTGGTAGGTTGCGAGGCCTTGGGTCGGGCCGAATAGGTAGGTTGAGGCCTTGGGTCGGGCCAATAGGTTGAAATAGGTCAGGCCAAAAGTAGGTTGAGGCCTTGGGTCGGGCCGAAATTAGGTTGAGGCCTTGGGTCGGGCCAAATAGGTAGGTTGAGGCCTTGGGTCATGGCCGATTGGTAGGTTGGGCCTTGGGTCGGGCCCATGGTAGGTTGAGGCCTTGGGTCTGGGTAGGTTGCGGCCTTGGGTCGGGCCAAAGCCTTGGGTCAAGGACGTTGAGGCCTTGGGTCGGGCCAATTGGTAGGTTGAGGCCTTGGGTCGGGCCAAATGGTAGGTTGCGGCCTTAGGTCGGGCCAAATAGGTAGGTTGGTCAGGCCGATTGCGAGGTGGCCTTGGGTCGGCCAAATTGGTCGGGCCGAAGGTAGGTTGATGCCTTGGTCAGGCTAAGTTGTTGGTGCTGGTAAAGGTTGTGCAGCAAAGGTTAGGATATGTTAGGTAGGTTGCGGAGTCACGAGCAGGGACTAGATAGAGTCCTGCGAGAAGATTCAACATGTTACAGGAGAGATTGGCCTAGATCAGTGGGCGGGTACCAATAGCCGTGGTACCTTTGAGGACAGAGAGGCCTGGCGAGAGGGGTCGACGATCACGATCATCACCTAGTTCGGGATGAAGGGTCTAAATAAATGTTAGGGTATAAGAGAGTACCGACCTGCGTGTCGATGATATAGAAGATGTATTTGTTTAACATCTAAATAAAACGAGATATGTATGTTGATTTGCGTTATAATAATAAGAATGTTGTCGTTTTGACTTTCGGTGTTTTGAAAAAGGATCAAAGAGGTAGAAATAAAATACACAAAAATATTTATATTTACCACACATGATAGGTTATGATAGGGGATGGTCGAGCTAACCTTGGGAGACCCCATGTCTCCTAAGTGCTGCCTACATAGCCCATTGCACAAAGCAAGGAAGGGCCTCAGACCGATGTAGTTCTCCCTTAGGATCAGGGAGGGGTGAATTTAGGCAATTTGGTATGGTTTAGGCAATTGGTCGTTTGGTAAAAATTTGATGTTGGTAGGGTAATGTTGTTGGTGCTGGTAGGATAATGTTGTTGGTGTAGGTATAGGTAAAGCAAAGGTTAGCATACCCAAGTAGTAGGGAATAGTGTCCTGATTAAGATCAACACACAATCCTAGATGCGAGGCAAAGCGGAAAGAGTGCTCCGTAGGTGAAAAGAGCTAAACAAACCACACAACGTAGAACGAGCCTGAAGCCCTAAGTGCCGTGCATAGACGAGAAGTCCATAGTTGAAAAGAGTTGTATGATCACAATATATCAGGTGTACATTACGTCCCTTGAGTTGAAACAAATGGTGAGGTGATGTGGATGATATAGCTGAGGTACAAAGAACTTGTTATAACGAAAGAGAACCTACCCTAAATAGACAAGTCCATGACCCAAAAAGTTCTTTTGAATGAGGCTTTTATTTTATTGAATGTAGACTGATCGATGCGGGAAGTCTACAAGGGATATTGATTGTTTTATTCTTGAGGTCTTCACGAAGCTGATCAATGCGAGAAGCTTCTGATAAAGGCTGACTGTGTATAGCTGTCCTTCGGGGGAGCAGTCTATTTATAGTAGCAGAGATGATTTTAGTGCATAGCTATCCTTCAGGGGAGCAGTCTATTTATAGTAGCAGCAATAGTTTGGCATATAGCTGTCCTTCGAGGGAGCAGTCTATATTTAATTTAGATGACTAGATGTTCTTTTTAGCGTGAAGCATCTAGTTTAATAGGAAGTTTGACTCAAGAAAATCCCTTAAGAATACGGCTTATTTTAATACTTTGAAGTCATGGACTAGACTAAAAAGGGGAAGGCATCATCAAGGGGAGGTGCGAAGTGATTTTGATTTTATTCGGAGATATAGAAAACAAAGTGTATGTAGCGGTAAATGAGCTCAAGGGACGAGCAGTAGGTAGATAAGAAGTGATATAACACTAGATTCAACAGTAGAATGGTCGAAGATGCAAGGCATTAAGGGGTTCAGGCTCAGGTTTACCATTAAGCGAAGCTAAACGATAAGTGCCTGATCCATAGGTGTGAGTGATTATATAAGGCCCAATCCAATTGGGAGCAAATTTTCCACGTTTGCTCTTTTCTAGTTTGGTGACATGTTGATTCTCTTTGAGGACAAGATCACCAACCTTAAAGGTACGCTCATGAAGTCGCTTATCATAAGCACGCTTGATGCGTTTTTGATAGATTTGAAGATGATCAAGAGCTGTAAGACGACGTTCGTCAAGAAGCTCCAATTGGGCTAACCGCTCTTGGCGGAAATCATCGTTGGTGAGAAAAGTTAGGAGGGATAGATTCAGGATCCATCGACTCCGTGGGTGACGAAGGCAAAATGGGTGATGATGGTTCGGTAGGGGTGACGTCGTCCTCTTCCAGAAGGCAACTGTCACGAGGTTCTTTTGGGGTAAGCGTTCCTGGAAATCCAAGACCACTACGATCATTATGTTTGCGTGTGGTGATGGGGATGAGCGTGTGTCGGCCTTGTTCATAAAGACCGAAACCAAAGCCTTTCCAAGCACAGCGAGTCAAGAAGGTGAGGGCGAAGCGTCGATTTGTCAGGTATTGGAAATCAGATTGGAAAGGAACCACACCAAGAGGAGGTTCAGGGGCGACGGAAGATGCGTCGACACCCCCATACGTTAGGTTAGTGCGGCAATGAGGTGGTCCGTAGGAGATTACTTCCCCCACACGATGGTCATAGGTAGGATGTTCATGTAATTGTCCGTACTCCTGCGGGGTAGGGAAAGAACTAACGTTATATAGGCGGTACTCCCCCAGCGTGAGGCGATGAAAAACATCTACTAAGGGGTCGGAGGTTGGGATGTTAGCTGCGGGAAGAGAAGTGGTTTGTGCGACGGTGGTTTCATCAGTTGAAGGCGTAGGTGCAGTTGAGGTGGATGGTTGAGGTACATTTGAAGAGGATGGTTGGGTTGAATGTATGGGTGTCTTAATTGGTATAAGCACATCGTTTGGGCGGTATAACATATTGCAAGTTTTGAAGGGGGGAGGATCAGCTTTTACAGTGTAGGACTTCCCCTCGTACTCAAATTTTATGCATCGATGTAATGTTGAGGGAACGCATCCCATGGCTCGGATCCAAGGACGACCCAGCAATATATTATATTGGAACTCTCCTTCAAGGACATAGAAGAGTTCGGGTAAAGTACGTGGTCCTACGCGAATGTTGAGGATCACGGTGCCTAAGGTAGAAGTAATAGCGTCATTGAATGACCGCAACATGATGGGGTTGGCACACATGCAACTAGAAGGGATGTTCATTTGTTGGAAGGCTTTTGAAGAGATGATGTTTAGGCTAGCGCACCCCGTCAATCATAACCCGACGTACTCGAATGTCTCGGACGTAAGCGGAAATGAAAAGGGCAGGGTCAGGGTCTTCTGCACCAAAGTCGATAATTTCATCTTCCGAGAAACTAACTGCAGCGGCTTGTTGTTTTGAGACAGAAGTGGTGGGGGAGATGGATTGTTTGGTGAGAGAGGCAACGTGATTGGGTGTTAGAATGGAGGCAACGGGCAGGGTTTCGTTGGGTAAAACCTCTATCCCTTGAAGGATCTCAACGAGAGCTTGTCGATGAGATTCAGAAGTCTGAATGAGATCATATAGTGTCATTTTTACGGGCGATTGATGAAGCTGTTTGATCATGGTTCGGTGGGCAACTCCATTAGAGACGGGATAGGCGGGTCCGCGAATAACCACTTTAGGTGGTGGTGTAATCGGGATGGTTGAAGGAGAAAGAGATGCCGCAGGTGTGTTTTCTTTCGCTTTCCCATTGTTTTTCTGTCCTCGAGTAGCGACACTAATCATATTAATCTCGTAGATCTGAGATGAGGAAGATGGTTGGGATAATTCATGGTCTTCAAGAGGTGGGGTTGTAATAATGATAGATCTTGGTGAGGCGGGGATAGATGATATAGTAGAGGGAATTGACGCTAGAGGTCTCTCCCTTCGTAAGTTGTCTTTCTTAATCTTTCTATCCGGGAGAGGTGACTGACGAAGGATGGTTTTTAGAGCTTTGCATCCCTCCACATCATGTCCTGGTGTGCGGTGATAAGCGCAGATTTTAGACTCATCGTAACCCATAGGTCGGGGTTTAGACGGGTCATAAGGTCTAAGTGGAGGTAGGGAAATGGTCGCATTCTCCACCAACATAGCAAGGATTTTGGCGTAAGATCCTTTGAGGGGGTCAAAATCGGATGAGGGTATTGGTTGTGCGGGTTTTGGTAATGTTTGGGCGTGGTTGGTTCGTACAGGTGGTGGTTTAGCCGAGGGGTGCTGACACATGTTTTTTACTAAACATGGTTTCTTTGACACAGAAGTTACGTTCGGCTGGTTAGATGATGAGGCTACAGATGGCGTGGTAGCGGGAAACAACCACGGAGAAAGGGGAGTGACAGAAAATAAATCCTTTGATGATGGGATTGGTTTAGGGTTGATAGGTGGACCGGATACGCGGGGGTAACGATGTTGTTATACCCTTTGATCTCTGTATAGGTGTAGAAGGCGTAGGTCGTTTTGAAGAAAACGAAGGAGGTATGATATATTGATGTAAGGTGGAGGGATGAGGTCCCAATATGGAAGGTGGGTGTGACGATGAGGGTTTTGATTGTGATAGAGGCACGGATTGCGTTCGTCTCCTAGGTGGCGGGGCGGGTTTATTTTTGGATAAATCGAGTCGCTTAGGCGGGTGTGTTAGACTGGGCATTGGTGAGGTCCCAAGCGTAGGGGAAGATTTGGCTAAGTTAATAGAAGTGGAAGGGGCATTTGGTAGAGGTGAGGGGGGTGAAGGTGAGAACATGGGCATTTTAAGCTTTTGTAGGCACTTCGGGTATATGGTGGAGGCATCAGGATTGGTCATTTGCATTTGAGTAGAATATGGCGTACTCAAACGTTCCCATAGGGCTCGTCTATCGTCTGGAGACTGACAGTCCTCACGTGTGAATAGGAACTTTGGTATGGAAGAAAGGTGGGTTGTGATTCCAGTCCACTGTGGGAGTGATACAGGGGGTAGATGAGGCACTGTATCAATAGATGTTAAGAGGTCGACGGGTCGTTGAAAAGACTTAGGTGATGAGGGACTAATAGGCAGAAGGGCATGTTGGAGGGGGTCTGTCATGGCTAAAGAATTTAATGATGTCGGTGCAAGAGATTTCTCGTCTAAGGATGTCAAAAGGAGTGGCGTACCTTCCTCTTGTGCGGCAAGAGTGGTAGAAGGAGACGTCTGGGAAATGGATAGATTAGACAACA
Source organism: Taxus chinensis (assembly GCA_019776745.2). Taxonomy (NCBI): domain Eukaryota; kingdom Viridiplantae; phylum Streptophyta; class Pinopsida; order Cupressales; family Taxaceae; genus Taxus; species Taxus chinensis. Next base: position 54,497,870 of record CM034152.1, on the reverse strand, counting down.
TCCGCTCGCAATCTTGTAGGGATGTGGTGTAAGAAGACTCATTGATGGGAAGGGAAGCCTGGGCAGTTAACTCTTCTATGGGTAAAGGAACGATTTCGCTTTGGCTTGATGGTGGTAAAGGAGGTTCGGGCTCCTGTGTTAGTGAAGAGGCTTGATTCAAAATTTTCTCAATAGAGGCTTTTGGCTGGGTATCGAATACTGCATGGATCTCATGAACACTCTCCTCGGTTAAGATATCCTGGTTGACGTTACTGTTGGACGAGTGATTCGGGAATGGCTTGTTGAAAATTTTCAAATTTCGGTTAGCAGGGGCGTTAGGATTATCGAGGGCTATATCCCCCGCATCAACCATTTCCTGCACTATGTTTTTCAACATCTTGCAGTTTTCATGACTGTGTCCCTTCACGCGGTGGAAGTTACAAAAGTCATTTTCTTTGTACCAGGAAGGTATGGCGCGAGTGGAATCAAACCCAGAATGAGGTTTAACAGGAGGTAAGGTAATGGCTCCTGCTTTGAGCAATTTCTCCAATATCACACCATATGTTTCTCCCAAGGGAGTGTAGTTGACGGGCTCGGCTTTGTATTTATAGGTGGTTTTTGGTGGAGTATTGGACGGTGGTTGGGATTTGACCATCACCGCGTGGACAGCTCCTTTTGATTTAGAAGAAGTGGACACGTGAGGAGTGGTGGTATTTGGTTTATTGGTAGAATCAGGAGTTCGGAAAGTGGAGTTCTTGTTGCGCAACCGCAATTTCTCTTCCTCTAAGGCTCGAATTTCTAATTTTCGAGCCATAGTAAAGGCCTCGTCGAATGTACGGAAAGTTTGAATTTGGAGGGTAGGGGAGATGTGCTTAGCGCAGGCCCGCGTAAACAGTTCGATAAGTTCGGTTTGAGGCAAGGCATACGTAAGTTGGTTGATAAGGCCCCGCCATCGTCCAACGAAATCTGCGATAGATTCGTCTTCAAATTGTCGGATGGCATAAAGGTCGGTGATAGATACTTTCTTAGCAATGTTAATGGAGAAATGATCCAAGAAAGATTGGGCTAGTTGGTTAAAAGAGAAGATCGAGTGCTGGGTTAAAGCACTGTACCACTCCAGGGCGGGTCCTGATAAGGACATAGGGAAGGTGCGGAGTAACAAGGCGTCATTATGGGCAATCAAATAACAAGCATGTCTAAATGATCGCAAATGTTGTTGAGGATCCTCTTTACTATTAAAACGAGTAAATTTCGGCAACTCCCATTGAGGAGGATATGAATGAAGGGGGACAGAAGGGTGAATGGGCTCCCGACAAACTTGTTCGTATGTCAAGGCGCTACGACTTCCCGAAACCGAAGCCTCCAAATTTTGCATTTTGTCCATCATTTGTTTGATGAAATCAGTGGTTGGATGAGATGATGGTGCACCAGAATAGGGATGTCCCATATAAGGTGTTGAGGTTACTGGATACGTGTATGGGAATGAAAAGGTAGGCGGAGCTTGAGAAGGAAAGCTCGTGTGGATAGGTGGTAGAGAGCAAGTCATGAATGGAGCAGTCTGCAAAAGAGATGAGGTAGGGGCAGTTGGTGGTAACGAAACGTGGGGTCCAAGATTAACAAAAGGAAAGCTAATCGGGGTCGTATGAACCTCTGCAGCTTTCGGATTGGGAGACGGGGCTAGAGATGCAGGAAGCAAGGCGGTATTATCAGGAGGAGTGGGAGCTAAATGAGCAGCTATACTGATAGGCATACCTACAAGGAGCTGACCATCAGGTGTACGGTCAGGGGTATGAGACAAATAGTATTGTACAGCGCTGGAATTAGCATCCAGAAACTTGGCAAAGTCCTTATCTCCCACAGGAATTTTAGGAACCTCACTGGTATCAGTAGGATTCCCCATAGAAGGTGAAGGGGGTGATTCAGGCAAAGAAACAGAGCAAGCGTGTGAAACCATGGCGGCGGCTTGTTTTCGAGTGATAACAGCCATGGACAGCAGTTCACAGGAAAGTTTCAATCTATCAAGAACAAAAACAAACCCAGAATGATGAATTTGGCAAGTTGCTGGTTTGTCAGGGGCTGAGAGAGACAGTAACCGATATCGGTTTACTAACCGGTGTCGGTCACAGGGGAAACGACGTCGGTCCCTTAACCGATGCCGGTGTCAAAAATCTAGGATAAGAAGATACAAAGGGGCTGCTAATTTGATTTTTAGCAACGTTGAGTATATTTATCAACTTATTGATCACAGAAGACAGAGTATGACAGAGAAAACAGAACAGCAAACAAGCAAGATGCACACGCAAATCCAGAGATTAACCCTAGGGTTAATTTTAATTATTGTGGGCTTATGCCTTTAGACGTAGAATGATGTCAGAATCCTAAACAAGAGACTTAGGGGAAATGTCAAGTTGTTTTGGCTTATAAGGTTACCTCAATCGGGCGGAGGAATACCGCGGAAAAGGGGGGATGTTTGAGCTGTTGTGTTAATTGTGAAGTGATTCGGTATGTGTTGTGCAGTGAAACTAGGGTTAATTTCCTGTCAATACCGTGGATATCACCCCCACGTGTACGACCTGTTACTTAATCTATGTTCACTAGAATTGAAAAACAACAGGCAGGAATGCAATGCATGTGTTTTAAAAACCCAAATCGAAAGTGATATTCGATGAAGCAAAAGAGATGACTTTTACTAATGCAAGATGCAAAAACAAAGCAAGTTCTTTTACCAGAATAATAAAATACCTTGTGAATATCTTTAGAAGAAGAAAACAGCAAGTATGCTCCCTATATGAAAGCAAGCGAGAAATAAAGAAAAACCCAAAATGGGTCCCACCGGGCGTGCCAAAATGTTTCACTCGGAAATGCTTCGTTCCTTTTAGAAACAGATAAGGTTAGGGTTAGGAGGAATACCTGTAGAATGTCGAGATGGTGTGCGCGTACCGTAGAGAAAGATCAGGTTGACTGCGGAGAACTCCTTTTTGTCTTGGAAGGACTACCTGCAAATAAGAACACAAGACCACAAGATTTTGATTAGACAATAAATGAGGGAAACTGCCTTGGGCCCAGGAAATATAAAACTTCCTTTCGAAGGTGGTCAGTTTCCCTGCTAATATGAATTAACACAAAATACTGTAAAATATCAATTAAATTGCTTCGTTGAACAGGTAGGGGAAAGGCTGGTTTTCTGGTTTTGATCAAAGGAACCGATGCCGGTTACTGATAACCGATGGCGGTCACTGATAACCGATACCGGTTGGTTCTAGGATCTTCTGTTGGCTGGTTGTGGGTGTTTGTGTAATGGCTGTTTTTGTAAAGCTGTATATAGGTGATATTAGGAAATAAGGTGATGGTTAGAAGCTAGATGGAATGATAGTTAGATGCAATGGTACGTTGGGTAATGGATTCAGGAATGGATTTGGGAAGACTGTGCAATTCCAAAGAGCATAAGAAATGTTATAATGGAGGACATGCAAGATGTAACTTACTGGTTTTGATGAAGGTGCAAGTTGATCTCCTTTGCTGTAACACGTCTAGTATTCTTCACTCGTCTCTGCTTGGTCAAGTGAAGATCTGGAATCCGTTCCTCGCTCGCAATGCTCTTTTTTTGATCCAGAAATCCTTCGACTGATCTCCCGAAATGAAATTCCGATCCGTTGTTTTGGTTTGGGGAGCCCATTTACAGGGAACCGATGGCGGTTGCGTAACCGACGGCGGTCGAGTAGGAACCGGCATCGGTAAGGAAAAAGTAGGCTATTTTTAGTAAAATAGCCCACCTTCCCTGCTTTTCTCCCGAGAGATCAGTTGCGGGCTTGGTCAAGTGGCTAGAAGGTCGGCTTTGGGTGCGAGTAAGGAGGCATTAGTTATGGATGTGAGTCTAGACCAAGTCATGGGTCTTAATTAGGTTAGTTTAGGGTTAGGGCTAGGTCATGATGAGGTGGCAAAGTGAGGTGGTGGGTAAGGTGATGGTTGGATTTATCAATTATGAGGTAATTAATAAATAATTGTGTAAGGTTTAGGTAATGAGGTTAGGTTACGAAATGGGATGTGGGTCACAAGGGGTCATAAGACACGAATTTGGTGTCTACACATGGATTCTAATTGTATCCATACATCTTTAGGATGTTTATAAAATTCACCTCAGTAATAAAAAAAATGAACCATAAAAGAAGAGTGCGTCATCGAGAAATGGTTTGAGAATGTTTTCTATAAAGATAGATCATGAAGTGTAGTTCATGAAAATTTAATGCGGTGAGGTTCATTTAAAAATTATCCCCTCGGCATTTGAGTATGAATTGTGGAACTAGATTATGTCATAGGGTAATGAAACTTTCTATGCATAGTAGCGTTTGATATGGATTACATTGAGCGGGTTCTTAAGTTCCTTTCTAAGGAGAGTGGCAAGATGATAGATGCCACCCTTAAGCTTGTCAATTATGACATAGGGTCTAAGCCAATTAGGTTTGAATTTCCCTTTTAAATTAGCCTTGACTGTTTTATTCTTCTAGTTTTCTTGTAATACAAGGTCATCAATATTGAATTCCTTTGGGAATATTTTTCTATTGTAATCTTGTGCAATTCTATCTTGATATACTTGATGTTCTAAAGCTTACACGTAGTGAGAATCAAGCATCTCAAGCTCATGGAGCCAATTTTCAAGGTATTCATTGTCTTTGAGAATTCCTTTAAGTGATACCTGTAGGGAGGGTATTTCAAGATCTAAGGGGATTACTACTTTAGTGTCCTAAACAAGGTAAAATGGTGTAGCATTTGTGGTGGTACGCACACTACTACGGTAAGCCCAAAGAGTGCATAGAATTTGACTATGCCAATCGTCACCACTAGCATCAACAATCTTGCGTAAGATTTTAACAATTCTCTTGTTAGTGTCCTCTGCTTGGCCATTTCCCTGTGGATAATAAGGAGTGGAAAATGTTTTCTTTATGAAATGTGACTTTTTCCGAGATAAAATCCGACTTTGATTAACTAAAATTCACCTTTTAACTCGACAAAATTAATAATTCATGAAAAGATATCTAATGGCAGAAGTATGATATGTTTTTCTATTATTCCTATACTATTAGCTAAGAAATCATGTTGTCTTATGGAAGATTCACACGCATTTACATAATAAGCTAATTAAATTAACAAGCTAAATCGATTACAACTTTAATTCATTGAATAAAATAGTACATAACCTTTAATATTTACGGCTACATTTTAAAACAAGATTAATTAAGTTTTAATCACAATTAAAAATTAACTTATGGAATTTTGCTTACAAAATAAACCAAAGACAAATAACTTTGGGTCTAAGAGGATTTATGAAGGAAAAGATAAAGACAAGTGGTAATAATCCAGTGGAAAAGGATACAAAAGTCTGACACTACAGAAAAAGACACATGGAACCTTTTTATTAGTTCCCATTTTGTAGAACCAAATAAATAGTTATCAAGGGTTTATCACTACGAAGTTCGTATATACATGGCTATTAGTTATTCATTCACACTTCACATTATAGGATAACTAACAAACTAATGTTTAATAACAAGACAAACCATTGAAAATTCATGTACATGTGTCATTGTATCAATGGTTTGCTTCTGACATCTCTGACAAGGTACTTACATAGAAAACAAAATACAAAAAAAAACATGGACAAATTCTATTGGCTCACACTCTACCAATCCTAACAAAATTGGCATTTGTGAAATCGGTGGCTAAATATTATTGGTTAACAATGTCACAACTGACAAATACTAACATCACAAAAAATAGATAAGACTTGGTGAAATCTCATTGGTTCATGGTTTGCATTTGGTGGAGGCAAGTTAACTAATTCTAAAATCCATGAAGAATGTGGAGTACTACCATTGGTTCACACTACGCAACGCCCAAAAAATACTAACAAAATCCTGACATTGTGAAGTTAAATGGTTCTTTCCCATTGGCTAAAGCTTTGCAATAGTTAGTAAGTTTAATAAGATGGCAGCACATGGACTTCTGTAATTGGCTAAAACTTCACAAAAGTTACCAAGACTCTGACCCCGCGAAGCACACATGGAACATTTTAATTTTCTCAAACTTTGTAACATAATATTTTACATTGTGTCAGGGCAGATTTAGAACATATAATTAACTATTAATACGGGGATTTTCAGGTCCAAATCCTATAAACAAGAGATATGACTATGACCAACCAAAAATATAACAGACACGACCTAAAAATACATAATATAGATATTTTATACCCAAAACACCATTAAATTGTAAGAATATTATTTAATTACGTTAAAATACAATACAAGCTTATTCTACATAAAAATCATATAGGATCTTTTAAAATAATAGACATACATATCCAAATTACATATTTTGTGAACTTAATTATGTAAATTCACTATTTTTTCATAAACAGTTAAGTAATTTTAATAGTATACATAATAAAATAGACAAAATACATTCTATTTGCTCATTTATTCGAATAAACAGAAGAATTTAACTTCTTGTTATTATCTTTTTAATAGAATTTATATAATTAAAAAGATTATTGTAGTTTATAAAGAAAATACTTATCTGAATAAATGGATATAAAATCCTAATGTCAAGAGAGAACAAGGATTTGGAATTCCAATACCAAATTCCAACAGAAAGAGAATACTGATCTAGAGTTCTCAATAAAAAATTCCAATGCATCCATAGATTTACAGACACTAGACTATGGCCACTTATGAGAGGAAAATGTTATATACCCCATGTATTTTCACCTTTCCCTGGCCACGAGCCATCCGAGGTTGTACTATGTACCCCTGGTTAGGACACCTCTAGTGCCCCTCTCTCTTACCCATCGTCTTCCTGTAACTTGGTCAGCCTTGGAATTACTTCCACAAAATAATTTAGAAAATTCATTAAGACTATTTTCATAATTGTTATCTTTCTCATAATCACAAGTACAATTCCTTATCTCTCATTCATTTAATTGTTTCTTGTGTCCATTTCTCTATTTTTAAATTTACATTTCTTTTATAATACATCATAGGTTGTTACAAACCACCACAATGGTTCTCACACCTTTTCATAAGTCAAATTAAGCATCTTTAATCAAATTCTTGGGATATTCATCCCTTTATAAAGTCAATAGCTTTATTACAATATATTTATAAAGAATCGTAACTCAAACTTGTATCAACAAGTCTCAAACCAAACTTGTCTTTAATAATATAACAAGTGTTTTTAGTGCTTTACAACTTCATGGATTTTTTCGGATAAAATTTATCCTCCCTTTGAATAGGATATTGTCCTCAGTAGTGCCAAGTCTATTCTAAAAATCATAGAACAAAACCCAAGTCATTAGTTAAAAAATTTTAGGATATTACTTTTTCAAGAAATATTCTCTTTCCCATGTAGCACTTTCAATATCACAGAAATTCCATTTTACTTTAACCTCTTTAATTTATCTATTTTAATGGTTCTTAGTTCTTCTTTCTAGAGTCAATTCAGGTTCAATTTTGAACTCACATGTAGGCTCAATAACTATATTTTTCCAATCAATAACATGATTAGCGTCATACACATATTTCTTTAACAAGCTTACATGAAGCACATTATAAATTCTATACATTTTAGGAGGTAAATCATGTCTATAAGCAATATTTCCTATTATTTATAGAATTTCAAATGGTCCACAATAATGGGGAGCTCACTTAGAATATTTACACAATTTCAAATAACTCTTCTTAGGTTTAACTCTAGGAAATACTTGATCACCTATTTAAAATTCTCTAAGAGATATTTTTGAATCAGCCCAATGTTTATACATATCTTGGGCAGATTTTATGTTTTTTTATCTGTGTTTATAATTTCTTCTATTTCTTTTAAATTATCATTATCATACCAAGATCTATGTTCAGGATTTGACCATGAAATATGAGTAGTACAATTCCTACCATACAAAAGGTGTCATTTTTGTTGTAGTATGATAACCTTGATTATAAGAAAACTCAATCAAATGCAGGCATTTGATGTAGTCAACATGTACCTTTCATCATTCTTTCAAGATATTCAAAAGTACAAGTCAGCAACTTACTCAAACTCTGTAATATGAGGAATTCAATAAGTCTAGAAAGAATTATAGTTGATATTATTGACAAATTTCTTCCTAAAATTCCTTACTCACCTCCACATATACCAACCATGCTTAATAATCTCCTTCTCTATCCACTTAATCATCAATTTCTCCTTTAAACATTAGAGTTTTTGCAACTTGTTTTGTCACTTCAATACTCAGTTTCTTACTTCTTTAACCTTGTTTCACAAAGAGATAATTCATTCTTCTTGGTTCTAGAAGACTTCTTACCACCATATCCCTGCCTCACAGACCAATCTCAATTAGTATGATTACAAAGAAGGAACTGAAACAATTTCCTTTCTTAACTCTTCCTGTCAAATGATTCCTAGCCACTTGAAGCCTCTTGCCTTTAGACCCCATTTCTTTTTTTATCTTTTTACCTCTTCTTTATTTCCAAAGGTCTCTAATTCTTGTAAACCTATAGACACATCAATCTCATGTTAGATTCACTAAAAATTCATTCAAAAACTTCAATCAATTCACATCACCCCTTTCTTGCACCAAGTTAAGTATATATGCCCCTTAAGAAAAATCTTGCATCCAACCTAATATCTAGGGTTATAGGAAATATTAGGAGGTTTTTAATTTCCATTAGTTTTCTTTTATTGTATATAGAATGATCCCAAAATTTTAGGACTTAATTCTTCTTTGAACTCCTTATAATCTACTTTTTGTAAATTTTGTTGTTAACCTCACACTAGGTATTCCTAATCTCACTTTCATGAATATATGAGTTTGTGGAAGGTTATAATATAGAATGAGGGGAATTATGAGCACCCAAATTTTTTTTTACCATACCAAATAAGTTTTATAAACTAACTCTAACTCAAAAATGGTGTTCCTTTGTAAATTGGTCTTCAAAACTAGGCTTCTTCACTGTATACCCAGTCCTAGAATGGACTGTCAAGAAAATAGCCTTTTCCAACTATTAGAACTTCAAAAATATTCTTGATTTTGTTCCAGGGAAATGTCACAGATATTTTTTTGAGATATCTTTCCAACATTTAAAATTTAAGGTCTTCAACTTTAAAACCCAAGTTGTGATAGTGCAAGACCTCACCGTGAAACTCAGTGGAGCCCGAGGACACAAATTCTGTAATAACTTCTTAAGGTCAGGGATTCAAGACTTTAATTTTGGATCAAATATTGATTTTTAATACGCGCACAAGAATATATTTGTTGGACCCTAAAATATTGGCTAAGGAACAAGAGGCGCATGTGCACAGGATCAGTAGATAGGAGGGCTCTTAGGGGAAAGTACGCAGGAAAAAGGGGTTTAAGAAGGGTTTGAGTGAAACCAGGGCACATGCGAGAGGAAGAAAAAGGGTTTAAAGGAATTAGTTATAACCGAAATCATGGGGTCACTTGAGGAAAAACATGAGGACCCGAATAGGCCTGATGAGTGGATAAGGTGCCAGCCTAGAACCTTGGAGGTCAAGAAAAGGATATTCCCTGTAGGGAATATTCTTAGAGACATCATTACAGTTAGTGGAAGGTTTGTGAAGAGGATAATAATTCACCAATGGAAGACCACATCGACACTTGGCATGCAATCTTCTCAGAAGAGGAGTCATAACGGTGGTCGATGATCTTATTTAAAGAGATGCCTAGGTCAAGAGTAGGGGTAGACGAAACACATAGGCAGAAATACATGGAGGAACAAAGGGAAGGTAGGGAGAATGCATAGAGAATGTAGAGAAATAGAAGGAGATTAACAAAGTGTTGCAAAAATGATATGGTTTAGAGTACTTAGTGCTAGAGGGTTGTAAGGGATACCATAAGCATATGTATGGGTACTGGGATTTGTAATAAGGGATAGAATGGGGAAAAGTATAGTTAGGATCTTAGATTAGAGGTTTGCAGGAGTTAATTCTCTGTCATTTAATATATATGGTCTGAGATGACCCTTTTGAATGTAGCATGGCTACCAGAGATTCTGTTAAATCAATATACATGGATCTATTTTATACATCTTGTATATGGGTATAAACCCTCATGTTATATTACTTATCACGACTCAGATATGGTTTATTATACTTCTTACAATGTCATTTAGCTTCTGTGATGCATTAATGTGTAGATTTATTAGTTGTATCTTCTACCTTTTAAAGTAAGTGAATGTAATTTTGTTTCTACAAATAATCCTCCATTAATGGTAGAACTCTCTTTCAAATCTCAGATAAAGGAGGGGATTGGTGCCCACGCATGCCTCTAGTGAGTGCCCAACGTATGTTGGATGATAGGCCGATGCACTTGGGGTTAGAAAGAAGTATTAAGGGTAAAATAATGACTACATCTTGGTTCTGTTGCCGGGACCTCTTTTTGAATTTGTTGTGAGAATGGTGCATGATGACATAGTGCTTGACCTTGGATAGTGTCGAAGCATGGCTTAAAAGCATGGAGGATGAATTCACTCAGAGATTTAGTATTGGACCTGAGTTTGATACACGTAAATGGGTAGAAGAAAATGTGTATCATGAGTTGTATGAGACCTTATTTTGTTGTTTTCCAGTGGATTTGTATGAATGGATTTTGGCGTATGCATCTAGATCAAGATGGTACTATAGACCTCGTGTATGGACCCAAGATGAGTATCAGAGGTTGTATGATGCTTATTTGACTTGGACGAGTGTTTTTGATCATTGGTGTAGATTTTTGATGAGTTACACCTTGGAGTACATGATTTCTACGTATTCCTGTCCAAATAATGTTGAGTTTGAGTTCTTGAGGGATCCAAGAGGATCATTCTTGTGTGTTATCCCTTTATCTATAAAGATCTTGATCATTACATTGAGTTTGGAAGCATTTCTTATGGCTGACGAAGATTCTTCTAAGAACTGGGTGAGGAAGCTAGAGTGGAGGAAGATGGTGAACCTTGCAGCTGAAAAGGAGAAGGAAGAGAGGTGGTTTGAGTATAATGAGGCTCGAGAGAGGGATTTGAAAAGACAGTGTGAAGCTGTGGGAGTGATGGATTTATGGAGGTAGACATTGCAGGAAGGATTTGAGGTTCACGCAGAGGATGTGGAACCTGAGCAGTCTGTGCTACCCCATCTTGGAAAGTGTAGAAGAGAAACCCCCTCAACTTCTGGAGAGATCTCATCATATGAAGAAAGGAGAAGATTCATTGGCACGCATCTGAATCCACCTGGTGACCAACCCCTAGTGCTTAGTTTTCCAAATCTAGAGATAAGTATTACTAACCCAGTTGGTATTGGTGGAAGTAACCGATCAACACCTAGGAGGTATAACTTTTCATTTGGCACATCTATGGTACACAATCATTTCCTATGTTTGGAGGTATATTGTCTGGAATGTAATTTGGGAAAAGTACCGATACATAAAGCTTGGGTATCATATCTGGAAGTGATGGGGGACACATATCTGGTAGCGGTGAAATATCACAGATTTTTAGTGCACAGTTTAGTACGATAGTGCGGACACAAGGCACGACCACTTCAGGACCCTTTCCAACTACAAGAGGTGGATCTGGTGGGTCAGATGGAATAGGAACTAGTGGACCTGGTGGACCTAGTGGATCTGGAGGATCTAGTGGGTTAGGAGGGATAGGTGCTGGTGGATCTAGTGGATCTGGTGGTGGAGGAAACACCAGAGGGAATCAAGGTTTTGGAATAGGCGGACAAGGACCTCAACCACCTCAGCAAGTATTTTTTGAAATTTCTTTACATCTACCATAGTAAAAAAGTGTTGAGGATGTTGCAGAACATGTACATAAATGTGAGTTCTTATGGTGTGCGAAGGGAATCACTACCCCATAATGGAAGGAAAGTTAGTTTACAACAACATTGTAAGGGCATGCATATAGTTGGTACCAGAAGTATAACCCCCAACAAAAAGTGGTAGATTATACCGTGTTGTGTAATGCCTTCTTAGCTGAATTCCATATTCCTTGAGTTTGAACAGAAGAGCATTAGTGCACTCAAGGAGATTAAACAAGGTATGGTAGATATTTTGTGGGAGTATGATGTGCATTTTAAAACTCTCTTATCAAAACTAACTTATGATATTCATCCTTCTCAACATGCTCAATGGTTTGTTGGAGGACTAATAATGCCCTTCAAGAGACCACTTTCGCATAAGACTTTCACATACCTAAGTGATGCCTTGGAGGTTGTCCTTCGTGCTGAGGCTATGGGAAGCATGGATACCAGTGTTGGTCCTTTTCGTGAAGCTTAGATTTTTGTAATGACAAAAGCAGCTATGAGAAGCTATCTGTGAACTCGCAGCCCATGAGACTCACAGTGGCCTATGGTGCACTGATTGTGAGGTAGAGGGGCATACGAAGGAAATTTGTCCTCAGAAGATTGGTACATGCCATGACAATAGACTGTGAAACTTTCCATAGAGATCATGATGCAATTATGTGTTTGCTACTGCAACATATGATCCATAATAATGTGTCTTGTTATTGCAAGAATTACACCTCTACTACTCATGACACTAAGGATTCTAGATTAATTGACCAGATACATGATGTCATTAATATTGGTGTGCACCAGACCAGTGTTGCAAACAATTCCAAGGATGATGGTCATCACTATAAAGGACGTGCATGGATGGAGGAGCTCATTATAGAGGATTTTACAGAGGATTTAGAGATTGTGGCAATCACGGAGGTGAAAGAGGTGAATTCCCTTGCGAAACTTGTTATAACTGTGGTTCCAAAGAGCATTCCAAGCGCAAATGTCTTGACCTGATACAATGCTCATGGTGTGGGAAGAAGCATAAGTATGAAGAGTGGCCAGAGCTATTTGAACACATGAGCTAGTAAAAATATAAAGAAAAGGTCACCGGGATGGTAAGCATTAAGAAAACATACTCGCAGTGGATGCCAAGGGTGGCACGTGAGTCAGAATTAGAACCTGTACTAGTGACAATGTGAGCTGAGGCTACATGTGTTAGGGAAATACCAAAGTAGAGACCACTGATTACAAGAGAAGAGGTGGTGTATAGGAAGTATCCAGACCCTACCCATCAGAAGGAAGTCTATCAAGATACCATAGGCGTAATCAGGAGTCTTTAAGGGGAAATTAAATATCTAAAAGAGCAATTCAGGAAGTTGGAGTAGAAGAAAAGAGTTGAGGTCCCTCAGTCAGATATAGATGATGTCAGAGAGGTATGTAAGATGTTGCACCAAGAGAATATCATTCCTCTGTTAGGATAATGGTTGAGGGATAAGATACCAAGCGTTGGATTAGAGCGCGAGAGGAAGGTTTTGCATGCTAACCTTCCTCCCCACAACCTCAACTATGATAAGGAGATTACCTTGAATCTAGTTTTTGATGGATGGCTCCTAAGCAATATTCTGATAGACACAAGCATGGAAGTTAATGTTCTCACCTTGGACACCTAGAATCAAATGGGAAGCCCCCCTTACAACCATGTTCAAATGTGATGTATATGGCTAATAAGACAAAGGAAATTCCCATTGGTGTTTTAAAATATGTTGTTATCACTATCCAAGGGGTGAAATTCACTAGGGACTTCAAAGTCTTAGCACTTACTGAGGTGAAAAAATTTCTAGCGTTACTTGGGCACCCCTAGTGCTATAAGAACAATGTTGACTTACGTTTCAATAAGGGGTATATAATTTTTGAGAACAAATAGGAACGTGTTATCATTCCTTTGATGGATGGGAAGTCAACACCCTATATTGAGCCTTTAAGAGAAGAATACCTAGACAAAAATTATGTGTGCACTATTTGGGACCCTTAAGTTGTGTAACCAAAAAAAGATGGCATTTTTCAGTGAGAAGAAGCTCAATCTATAAGTGATACAACTAGTGTGGCATGTGACAATTGGGCACACAGGACATATGAGTTAGTCAAAAGGTAGTTAAGAGGCTCTGTGACAAGAGTAACAAAATGTGTGCTCATTCAAGCACCTAGGAGGAAAGAATTTTTCAAGTTATTATGGGGAGCCAAACCTGATGTTTTCTTGCAATAAATGGAGACCCAGTGGAGATGTGAGATCAAAAGGAGAAGTATGCTTAACTATACCTTGCTCGGGACCACACCACATTGGTGGCTGACCCATTGCGATAACCTTCTAGAGTGGTGTGAAGTAAGAATTGCATTTTCTATTATATTTGTCTAGATCAATGCACCTACTATCATACAATATTATCATGGGAAGGAACCCACCTCGTTTCACATCTAAGCATGTGACAAGGTTTGGATGGAAGGCACAGAATCCTTTCCACCTTATTTATGGGTGCATAATTGGTACTCCACCTTATAAGGCTTTGTACACACATGGTACATTCACTCAAAGATGCACCGTCAGACAGGAAACTGGTAGGAGTTGACGGCTAACCTCCTTCAAGATTTCAAATATCATAGTACTAAGCCATCATTGGATGAGGTGTTATAGGTTTTTAAGCACCTAACTATGGGATATAGTACCATGGTGGAGGATAGAATACTAGAATTATTGGGCAAACCTATCTTAGAAGCATGTTTTGATGAGGAAGAATAAGAGGAGATATAGCTAGACCGCGCATGCATGGAAAAAGAGAAGGGAAAATTGGTCTATGTGATTGATGGTGAAGAATTGGAAAATTTGGATGTTAACCATACTGTAGGTATGTGTGAAGTTATGGATAGTGCTGATGAGAAAACACACACCTACCATGAACCCCTAAAAACTAATGAGGTTAACATTGGTTCGGATGTAGAACCTAAGGAGGCTACTATTGGAAATTACTGGACAAAAAAGGAGGTTTTGAATATCATCGATCTGTTGTGTGAATTTCAAGATTTTTTTCCATGAGGGTACCACGATCTTAAAGGATTTCACCACTCCTTGGGATAAATTAAGATCAAGTTAAAGGAGGTACCACACCCAATTCATAAGAGACCTTATCAAATGAATCCAAATCTATACATCAAATTCAAGGAGGAGATTGAAAAAATTCTTGCATTAGGCATCATTGAGGCTGTTGAAGAATCAAAATGGATAAATTTGATGGTCCTTAAAATTAATAAGGATGGGAGGATAAGGATTTGTGTTGATTATATGAATCTGAATGCAGTATGTGTTATTGACCCTTTTCCAACCCCCTTCAGTGAGAAGATCTTGGAAGGAGTAGTTAGGCGAAAGATCTATTCTTTCACATATGGATTCTCAAGATATCATCAGGTTAGAACCGTAAAAGAGGACTAAGAAAATAAAAATTTCACCATTGAATGGGGAAGATTTTCCTACACAGTCATGCCTTTTGGAATGAAGAACGTACCTATTGTGTTTTCACGCATTGTGGTGCAGGCATTTCAAGACTTCATCCATAAGTTTCTTCAAGTCTACCTTGATGATTAGATGATATATGGATTAGTGAGGGACCATTGTGAAAATCTGAGGATAATGTTTGAAAGATGTCAGAAATTGAGGATATCCCTCAACATTAAGAAATGTGTTTTTGTTACTCCATTTGGAACCCTTTTGGGGCATATCATATGTAAGGAAGGCTTACTGGTGGATCCTGCCAAACTTATTGATATTGTGGGATTGGGGGAACCTACCAACTAGAGCGCAATGTGTAGATTCCTTGGGCATACGGGGTATTACCGGGAATTTAGTAGGGGGTATGCCAAGATCGTTGTGCCATTGGAAAATTTGCTAAAACACAAAAATACATTCCACTAGGGAGAAGCGTAGCAGATGTCATTTGATATATTGAAGAATAAGCTTATCACTGTGCCCATATTATGCTTTCCTTCTTGGGATAAGCCATTCCATGTACATGTTGATGCTTCAGGAGTGGCGATTGGGGAAATCTTAGCACAAATTAGAGAGGGAATTGTTGACCACCCATTATGATTTTCTAGTAGAAATCTAAGCCCAGCATAACATAACTATACTACTAATGAGTGTGAATCATTGTCAATGATCTACACCCATTACTGTTAATAAACCACCCATGAAATTTAGGGGGGGCTTCAGTATCTATTGGCAACACCCTTTATATTCTACATGGACCACATGGCATTGAATTACTTGGTCAAAAATATCATTTTACAAGGGTGCATATGTCGGTGGGTCTTGTTGTTTCAAGAGTTTGAGTTATATGGTTGTTGTGAAACCATGTAAGAGTAATTTGGGACCTGACCATTTATCAAGGATTGAATCAGGAGAGGATACACGTAGAGCATTGAGGATACAATTTTAGATGTGCAACTATTTAGATTGTGTGCACTCGCCCTCTGACTTGAAAGATATTATTGTGTTTCTCAAGACGGTGTGGTACCAGAATGAATGAATACTTTGGAAAGGAAGTAGTTAGCCATGTGCGCTACACCCTACATGTTAATTAGTGGAGACTTATACAAGCTAAGCACTGACGGGGTTTTGCACCGGTGTGTGTTAGAACATGAATGCTTTACAATCATGGAGAAAGCACATGGTGGAATTATAGGAGGACACTAGGCAGGGAATGACACCTTGCATAAGATCCTTCTAGCAGGTTTTTGGTGGGAAATGGTTTACAAGGATTGCATCGAGTATTGCAAGGCCTGTGACCACTACCAACACCTTGGTAAACCATGGAAAAGAGATGAAATGCCATTAAGACCGATTGTTAGTGCAGAACAATTCGAGAAGTGGGAAATTAACTTTGTAGGCCCTATTTCCCCATCCATGCGAAGGACAGGTTCACACTATATCATTACATGCATAGATTATCTTACAGGGTGGGCTGAAGCAATGCTTATAACGGATTACATAGCAATAACAACAACTAGGTTCTTGTGGGAAAACATAATCAGCAAATATGGATGCCCGCTGAGATTAACAAGTGATAGGGGTACTCATTTCTTGATTGAGACAGTTAGGATCTTATTGCCAGAATTCACGATAGCCCACCACAAGAATACCCTTTATCATCCACAAGCTAATGGGACTGCTGAGGCATTTAACAAAATTCTGAAGCACACGTTAACCAAGATTTTTGATGTGGGAAGAAAGGATTGGGATGATACAAGTTTTTGTTGTGTTATGGTCATACCAGACTACTTAAACTAAACAAGGCCACACCTTTTCAATTGGTGTTTGGCGCGGAAGTGGTGTTAGCTATTGAATTCATGTTACCATCATTGCGTATAGCATGCGCAGAAGAATTAGATGATGAAAAAGTGCTTAAGGAGAGGATTGATGATTTAATCCAATTATATGAGATGCAAGCTATTGCTCACTGGAGTCAGAAAATAGAAAAATCCATGCAAAAGGCATGGCATGATAGACACATTAGGAATAAACAGTTTAAGGTTGGGAAGATGGTTAGATTGTATGATTCCAAGTTTCTGCATGCGATCCTGGGAAATTCAAAGTCCATTGGATGGGCCCATACATTGTATATTATATACTTGATTAAGTTGTTTTCCAGTTTCAAGTGATAGATGGAACATGGTTACCAGGCCATTTCAATGGGATTAGGTTGAAGCCCTACTATAAATAAGTGTTTTTAAATAAGGCAGTATTGCTAGTTAGCCTAATTTTTTCTTTGTTGTAGTTTCCTTTATTTATGTTTCCCTTTCTCGTTGCTTTTTGTACTAGTAGCCACTTATTAGTTTCAAAAAAATTCTATGCATAGAGGACCGTCCATCAAGTTTTGTGTAGGGTGGAGTGATGTGACAAGTATTGGAAGCTATGATTGTGGATGGCCCAGGTTGAAAAATCAAAAACACCTGAGTTGGAAGATCACGCGTAGAAAAGGTGAACATGAAGGAAGGATGGTGTCAAAAGGCTTTGAGAAACCATGAACAAGGGTAAAAAGTGCAGGAGCAACATGAGATAGGCAGCGGAAAGAACTTGGTCAAAGATATAGAAGAATAATTAACTTCTTCGTGGGAGAAAGTGCGAAGAACTCTATGGTTGAGGTAGTTGTGTGCCAGAAGGTTGCGGAAGTGTTTGCGTAGGATTGAGCGCAGAGGAAAAGAGCTGAAGGTTGGAATTGGAAAGAAAAAATCCACCTTTATTGCAAAATTATGTTGGTAGGTGACATGACATTTATTGTAGATAAAAGAAAAAGTTACAAATAAAAGATTAGAGGTTCGTTATTTTATAAATTATGTTTTAAAAAGAGCTCTCACGAACTAGGGCATCCTTACAATTGAATTTTGAGAAGATTTGTGAAGATTTTTGTGCATAGATAGTTTGATCAGTGAACCAAAGTGGAAAGAAGTATACGGGCATAAGCGGAGAAGGTTGTGTGGAAGAATCCCACGGCTGATTATGCCATCTTTTGAAAAAAGGGTTTTCTAGGTTAGGGTTGTGTAAGCTACGACACAGGGTTTGAAGGAATTTTCGCAAAGGAGTGGAGCCAAAAAGTTGAGAAAAGCTAGGATCATGAGAAAGGAAGAAATTTTAATGGCTTGATGAAGAAATGGCACCAAGTAGCAAATGTTTCACCGAAGAAGGGAAAGGGAAAGGGGAAACACGTTGTGTCCACCAGTTTCAATGAAGAACGGTACATAGAAATGTAGTACCTGGATGGCATATTGCTTGCTAAAGAATGAGTATCTCATGTCAGGAAGATGGCCATCAGTGATTACATTCATCGAACGAGTACCACAGAGAATGAAATGACACTAGAACAGGTTCGTCCTACGGAGAAGAGGACATCAGATGTAATTCCCATCTATGATGATGGGTTAAAGGTACAAATGGAGAAGGCATGGTTATTACAACTCTACAAGTTTCCCTATTTTGAAAAGCCTGAGTGACTATACCAATGGTTGATGTCACACATGGATGAAGACCACTTCTATTTCATAGGCTGGAGGATGCACATAACCCCCAACTAATTTATAAGTTCATCAACTTTATCTGGGAAGGATATTCATTGGACGATGACTTGGAAGACAAGGAAGCCATTAAGAAGTCTGTTAAATCTTATGACTACAAGTAGGGTTCGTGCTACTTTGACATTTCTGCAATTACTAACTCGGTGATGTGGATAGCCGGGAATTTGGTTACAAAGCTGAATGGGCAAGAGAAATGGACACAGATCAATAAGGCATGTTGAATGTGTGCCACAAGATCTCAAAGGGAACCATCTATAACCTCTTAGATTTCATTACAGAGGAGATCATAGATGCCACACGAAACAGAGAAAATATCATGTTTGGTAACGTCCTCCTCACCATTATCCTTTTAAAGATTAGAGTACCTGATGGGCCGAACAAGTTTGTTTGGGAGTACCCAGATAAGAACCCCTCCACTACCAAGAAGTTTGAATAGTATACCTATGACACCATGACGGCCACTCATAAGGCACGCCTAGAAAAGTGGTATAAGTGGATGTGTGATGCATTTGGGGTTGAATGGAAAATACTTAAATAGTTACCTTCACTAGTGCAAGGAGAAACTGAGTTCACCATATACCAACATTTTTGCATCGACAAATTTACTTTGGTAGATGGCACTAAGAGTCCTTGTTGTAAATTGCCTTTCTCCTTCACAGCGCAGCACTTCCAAGTCGGGGTCAATCATTTCAAAGAGGCAAAGAAACTCAAATTTGATCTAAGTGTAGTGGATCAAGACTGCCGTGAGCTGCGGAGGAAACTAATATACCCCAAGAAGCATGCCTATCTGGAGAATTATGTCTCCCATGACATACACATATTAAAACAAATAACATTACATGTTGCAAGGAGGATAGTAGCAAGGGTATATTTGTGCATAAGGCCTAAGTATTAAAAGGGAACTTATGTTGAAGATAATGTCTCCATTCCTGAAGACCCAATTGTGTGGAAGAAAAATACACTAAGGAAAAGAGATAGAGGTTAAACTCCTGAGAAAAAGGTGTTGAGCACGTAGATAGTGCAGACAATAGGGGCATAGGATTCGGGTGCGGGCACTAGTACTTATATCCATCGGAAGAAGTCTCCCATGAGAAAATATTCACCACAAAAGGAGGAGTTGCCGCATAAGGAAGAGTCGTCAGTAAGGGAAGAGTCACCAGAGAAAGAATAAAAAGAGAGGTCCCCTGATCCAGAATCACCAGTAAGGAATAATGTAGAGGATGACTAAAGGGTTAGACTCAGATGAAACATAAAGCATGGAGGCCGAAAAGGGCGATGAAGTCAATGAAGAGCATGATGAGGCTTAGAACTATCATGTGTACAATGTACATGAGTCAAAGGAAGAAGGAAATGAAGAGAAGGATGAGGATGAAGGAGGTGCTCACGACAAAAGAGGGAGTGAGGAAGTAAAAATGAAGGATCGGAAGACCCTGACCCTAACCAAGGAGCAGATGGATAATACCATAGAGAGGGAAGTAGCAAAAATTATCCAATAGTTGGTAGAGCACAAAGTCGAGTGAATCGCCGAGGAATTACTGAAGGAGATGGAGGAAAGAGCAAGTGTGGGAAAGGAGTATGGAAGTATGGGTGGAGAACCTAGCTTAGTAGTAAACTTCCCAAAGGCCGCATGCATAGGTGGAAATGGCATAGTAGCAGCGTAAGAATAAGAAATGAATTACATTAATGATCTAAACAAGGTGTTGTGCACACGTTTCCAAAGTACCATGCCTACAAACCAACTCTTTTCTTGGTCTTATTTCAATGAAGAGGGTGTATACCCGCGCACAAGGAAAATGCTATCTTGGGATTCTGATTCCCATGTTGATTAACACAAATTCAAGGTCAACCAAGATGCATTGATGAAGATACCAGATGCCAAGGGATTAAACCATCTGGTGAATTCCCAACAATTATCTGATGAGTAAGTTTGCAATGTGCTCAACAAAGTATCGATGGAGGTAGAAACAAGACTCTTCGGAAAAAATGATAGAATAAGGGTCTTGGAGGAATATC
Source organism: Taxus chinensis (assembly GCA_019776745.2). NCBI lineage: Eukaryota > Viridiplantae > Streptophyta > Pinopsida > Cupressales > Taxaceae > Taxus > Taxus chinensis. The sequence goes on along the minus strand of CM034152.1, from coordinate 54,476,936 downwards.
TTGAGAAAAATAATGAGGAGATCATGGAGTGGGACAAAGAAATAAAATAGAAGGAATTGATCAATGCACGATTAAGGCATGAACTGAGGGATGAAAAGGAAAAGGTGCAGGGTAAGTGTACCAAGTTGGGGGACAATTAAGTGGACATCAAATCCTGAATTTTACATTAAAAACAGTAAAACATCAAATTTAGTCTTCCGCGGACTTGAACCATGCCGAAAAGTAAAAACTATGTCATAAAAATGGTACCATTGCGTAGGGGAGACTATTAGCTTTGTAGAAATACTGATTTTAAAGTGAATAGAAGAGGATAAATATCATTTTATAATTTTTTACTAATAGTAGGTCTTTAAGACACTTTTTCCTGTGAATGTTTGTCTACGTTTAAGACTGCAAAATTTGTTTCACTTATCAGAATGTGATAAAACTTATACCATCCCAACCGTGGTGAAATTATATGCATGTTCAAAAAAAAAATATTTGATTTCAATATTTTTTGATGAAGTTATGGCGGGCAAACAGAAAGTGCTCTGTTTTCTTTATGTTTTCATACCACTTTCACGGAAAAAATCATAAAAAATAAAATATTACACAAAAAAATACAAAATAAAATCCATCCCAAGATAGATAGTGGCATATAACTTCTCACCAAAGGAAAAATATATATATCAATTTTTGGTCATCCAAATTGTGGGCAAACGGACTATAATCTTATCGGCGTTTTTAAAAAAAAATACCAAGTCATTGAATTTTGAGTGTTTAATATAGCTAATATTGTCCATTTTTTACAAAAATTAGTATTTTAGAAACTAGATTCCAGATGCTACAATTCATATCAGTATAATTTTGTCTAATTTTGAGTGTATGTATTGCTAATAATACCTACAAGTTGATATTATGTTGTTATTTGCAATATGATGTCCACGGATGACCCTATATTTGTCCATCAACTTCCTGCACTTACCCTGCATGAAATCCATAAGAAGATATAGGTAATTTAAAAATCCTTAATCTTGAAGAACCTGGACCTGGCCCCTCCTGAGCATAAATACGAGTCAACCATGTAATGCTTGGAAGACTTGACCTGCATCCTCAACATTGAAAGGTGACCACTCGTACTAGAGTCAGCAGAGGAGGTGATGGCACACCAGAAGGAGGAGGAAAAACTAAATATTAGGGAGATAGTGACTTGGTACTCTAATCTCCTTACTACGATAAAGACCACCACACAAATTTCTGAAGCCATGTATGACAACTATGCCAATAGGGATAGGGTAGTAAGCATATTGGTTACTACACAAGAGGCAGATATAAAATAATTTTAGGAAAATCACAAAGGTAATAGGGCCGAGCGTGAAAATATTATGGCTAAAGTTGAGAAGAAATTGGAATAAATTGAGAACTTTTGAGGTCTGATTAAGAGTAAAATAAAGGAGTTATATCCCCAAGTTGCTCGCAGGATGGATGCGCTAGGAAATCTTAGCAAGAAACTGGAGAACATTGTTGATACGCTGAAAGCTAAGAGTGAGGAACTTATTTTTGATGAAGTAAGAGAATTAGTGTGTGACTTAATTTAGTAGGCGTAGGGAGAAGTAGACGCGTGGGAGAAAATTGAGGCATCCATGAAGAAGTAATTCCCACTCCTCATATAGTAATAGTACATTCTTCTATTCTTCCATTTCTTTCATCTTTCCATTCTTTGATTTTTTTGATACCTCTATTCTTTATTCTTTGAGGAAGCAGAATGTTTCCGAGGACAGAGAACACGCATAGATTGGGGTGATGTTGGACCCTAAAATATTGGCTAAGTACCAAAAGGTATGCGCGCGTAGGATCAGTAAATATGATGGCATTTAGGGGAAAGAGCACAAGAAAAAGGGGTTTAAGAAGGGTTTAAGTGAAACCAGGGTGCGCGCAGGAGGAAGAAAAAGGGTTTAAAGGACTCAGTTGTAACTATCATCATGGGGTCACTTGAGGAAAAATTTGAGGACCCGAATAGGCGTGATGAGTGGATAAGGTGCCAGCCTAAAACCTTGGAGGTCAAGAAAAGGATATTCCCTAGAGGGAATATTCCCTGAGACATCATTACAGTTAGTGGAAGGTTTGTGAAGAGGATAAGCATTCACCAATTGAGGATCACATCGACACTTCACATGCAATCTGCTCAGAAGAGAAGTCATGGCAGTGGTCAATGATCCTATTTAAAGAGATACATGGGTCAGGAGCAGGGGTAGACAGAACACACATGCAGAAATACATTAAGAAATGAAGGGAATGCAAGGAGAATGTATAGAGAATACAGAGAAAGAGAAGGAGAGTAACAAAGTGCTACAGTAATTCTAGGTTTTAGAGTACTTAGTGCTAGAGGGTTGTAAGGGATACCATAAGCACATGTATGGGTAGTTGGATCTGTAACAAGGGATAGAATGGGGAAACTTATAGTTAGGATCTCATAACAAAGAGGTTTGTAGGAGTTAAGTCTTTGTCATTTAATATATATGGTTTGAGATGACCCTTTTGAATGTAGCATGGCTACCATAGATTCTGTTAAATAATTATACCTGGATCTATTCTGTACATCTTGTTTGTTGGTGTAAACCCTTGTGTTATATGACTTATCATGACTCAGATCTAGTTTATTATTATTCTTACAATGTAATTTAGCTTTTGTGATGCATTAATGTGTAGATATGTTAGTTGCATCTTCTACCTTTTAAAGTAAGTGAATGTAGTTCTATTTCTGCAAATAATCTTCCATTAATAGTAGAAATCTCTTGCAAAGCTCACATAAAGGAGGGGCTCGGCACCCACGTGCACCTCGGGTGAGTGCCTAGCATATGATGGATGATAGGTTGATGTGCTTGGTGTTAGAAATAATTATTAAGTGTAAAATAATGACTACAATCTTACCATTTAAGGTCTTAGAGTATGTAAATTCCTTCTTCCAAGCATTTTTCTGATGCCCCTACCTAGGTGAGCACATAGTTCACATTTTACTCTTCTCTCTTCCTTAATAAATCAAATCACAACTTTTGCAACAAAGGTTCCTTCTAGGATTCAAGTGTATTCTTCCATACAAGGGTTTCAATCATCACTTAACATGCACAATTACAACTAGATCATGAATACAATTTCCTTCATTGTTATTTACACAAAGAGATTCAAACATACAAGATAACTAACATAATTCTTGTTCCCCTGGAATTAAAAATCACTTTCCATGCCCTTCACTCATGTCACAATGACCAACTTCCTTATATAGTTTTTCCAAGGTGTTCACAAACAGAATAGATGTCAGAGTCCAGGTTGCACACTATTAATTTTTTATGAAAGATCATGCACATAGTCACTCCTATTCCATAGTGTAAGTCTTCTCACTACTAACACAAGTTCTACAAGCCTTTCTACTACTTTTCAAACCCTACATAGTTAAAACCATATTTCATTGTCATTTAACATTTCCTTATACCACATATCAAAACAGAGGTTTGCATCTTCATGTTTAACTAGAAATAAAACACAACAAAGATTTTCATCAATTACACAATCAACTTACATACATATTGGAAAGACAAATTCATGGCTTCATGATATGGATTCTGAAAATAAACTTGCAAGAACAAAACAGAGACCAATATGTATATTAAACTAACAACTTCATATAAAAATAATTTCTCCCTCTCCTTTCCACCATGCTCTCCTCCTCTACACGAGGAATGAATACAAATTTTCTAAGTTCCTCTTATTATTCAAGCTCTTTCCTACATGTAATAACTACTTAGAAATGTAATTGTTTTTAGTTGTGACCTTTGGGCTTCCACAAGCCTTCAAGATACATAGTTGTCACCTTTTCACTAATTTTAAGCATTGTTAATATTTCACTTTTACACCTAAGACTCCACACACCTCCTTACTACTTAAAAAAACACCTTCAACCCTTAATAACTCCATACTCCTAATAAGACACTTAAAATTACCTAAGAAAACACTTGATATCCTTGACTATGCCCTTATAGTTGCATTACAACTTTTGGAGGGAAAAATTCCTTTTGAAATTTAAAACTTCTCACTCTCATATTCCTCTCTCTCATGACCACATATGCTCAATTTGACCTCATCAACCTTATAATTTCATTTTTTAGTCTCATTGGAAGATTTCCTTGCATCAGTATTGTTCTCAATTCCCAGGTTTTCCACCTGTATGCATTCTAAGAATATCTTCTAAAATTCTATTTATTCTTTCAGTTTGTCCATCTCACTCGGGATGATAAGCATGACTAGATCTTAAACTAGTACCAAATTCATGAAACAAAGATGTCTAGAAAGAAGAGGTAAATCTATGATATCTATCAGTTACTAGATCTTTAGGAAGACCATGCACATGAAAAATTTCTTTAGAAAACAAATGGGATATATCAGAAGTAGAGGTTTTGATCTCGGTTGGTAGAAAATGAGCCATTTTTTTCAATCTACTAACCACCACAAGAATAAAATCATGTCCATTCTTGGTCTTAGATAAACTTGTAATAAATTCCATACTAACTGACTCCCATTTTCAATCAGAAATAGACAAAGGTTGTAATTCACCAGGTTTACTACATTGTTCAGTTTTAACCTTTTGACAAGTCAAAAATTATTGCACATACTTCATAATATCTTGCTTCATCCTAGGCTAGAAATAGTTATTTTTTATGGACAAGTAAGTCTTTTGAAGACCAGGATGTCCATCTATGGGAATATCATGAGAATCTCTCAAAATTTGTTGTCTTAAATTAGAAATATTATTAATACATAATCGACTTTTATAATACAAAAATCCATTCTAACTAAGAAAATAATAAATAATCCTATCTTTTAAATGCACATTTGAAGTTCCATTTTTCAAACCAGAATATATTTAAGAAAAATGGCTATCACTAGGAAGTGGATCTTTTATTTCTTAATAAAATTGACTTCTTTCCAAAGGAAAAGAATTTAAAAACATTCTTTTCCTACTTAAAGCATCTGCAACCAAATTTTCTTTACCAGGAACATACTATATTTCAAAATCATACAAACTTAGCAATTCCACCTGTCATCTTTGTCTCATATTTAACAAGGGCTAAGTAAAAATATAATGCAGACCTCCATGATCATTTTTCCAAGACAAATTTGTGACCTAACAGATAATGTCTCCAAATTTTCAAAAAATGAATTATCCCTAACAATTCCAAATCATGAGTAGGATAATTCTTTTCAGCAAACAAAAATTTTCTAGACTCAAAGCATACAACTCTACCATCTTGCATTAATACAAAACCAATACTAGAACCACAAGCATCAGTAGTAACAATAAAAGGTGTAGAAAATTCAAGAATACATAACACATGTGCACATGTTAATGCTTCTTTAAATTTATTAAAATCAATTTCACATTCCTCAGACCAATGATATGTGTTATTTTTATTTATTAAGTATGTGAGAGGACTAGCTATTTTAGAATATTTCTTAATAAATTTCCATAAAAAACTAGATAAACCAAGAAAACTTCTAATTTCCTGTACATATTTAGGTATATCTCAATCTTGTACTGCTTTCACTTTAGAAGGATCTGGTGCAATTCCTTTTTCAGAACCTAGATAGGGGAATCCGGTTTTAAAGAATTCACATTTACTTAGCTTAACATACAACTGATGTTTTCTTAAAGTTGTTAGCACTAGCCTAACATCATTTTTATGTTTTTCTTAATTTTTAGAATAGATCAAGATATCATCTAAGAATATAATTACAAATACATCTAGAAAAGGTTTGAAAACATCATGCATTAATCTCATAAATGTGGCTGGAGAATTTGTTAACCCAAAAGGAATAACAACAAACTCATAATGACCATATCTAGTCTTAAAAGAAGTATTTGAAATATCAATATCCTTTAATTTAATTTGATGGTATCCAGAATGCAAATCAATTTTAGAAAAACATTTGGCACGATTCAATTGATTTAACAAGTCATCAATTCTAGGCAAAGGGTATTTGTTCGTAATGGTTTTCTTATTTAATTGTCTATAATTAATACATAGTCTCATAGTAGAATCTTTCTTTTTAACAAATAGTATTGGTGCACCCCAAGGAGAAACACTAGGTCTAATTTTTCCTTGCTTTAATAATTCAGTTAATTGTATTTTTAACTCAGCTAATTCAGGTATTGACTGTCTATAAGGTTCTTTTAACACTGGTTAAGCTCCAGGAATAAGATCAATAGTATGTTCTACAGATCTTCTAGGTGGAAATTCTTCAACATCAAAAGGAAAAACATCCATAAACTCTTGAACTAGTAGATGAACATCTATATCTACTTTAAGTTTATCATTTTGAGTAACCAAAGCACAAAAAAATTACATTTTTTAAGACTTCTTTTAAGTTGAACAACACAAATAATTTTCAATGTTAGTTGTATTTTTGTTCCTTGCAAAATATGAGTATTTGCATATTGGTCTTGAATACAAACTTGTTTATTTTCATAGTTAATGAGAGCATGGTTCTTTTCTAGCCAGTTCATTCCTAAAATAGCATCATATTGACCTAATTTAAGCACATGAAAAGATTCACTAGATACAATATTATCAATTTAAAAATCTAGATCTTCTACTAAAGCTCTTGTTTTCCTGATTATCCTTCATCAGCCATTTCTACATCTACTAGTTCAATTTTTCTAGAAAACAAATTTAATTTTTCAACTAAGTTAGGAGATATTAAACTATGAATACTACCAGAATCAATCAAGAAAACAAGGGATTCATTTTTAATAGACCTTGTTACTTCAATCAGATACACTTGCTTATGCACTGTACTTGTATCCAAAGTAGCATAAACTTTCATATTTTTATTTTCTTCTTTAGTTTTATCTTTAGTTTTATGAGTTTTATTTTTACCCCAACTTTTATTTCTTTGAGGAAAACCCATAGCAAAGCGGTTACCTCCACAATTCCAACATTTAGCCTCTTCTAGTTAGATTTAACATATTCTTGTTTATTTATGATTTGAGTATTTTTTCACTTCAAAGTTTCACTTAATGGTATTTTTCTATCCTTAAAATGAAAATTAGAATTATTATTCTTATAGTATTCTTTCTTTTGATGAACTATCATTTTATATTTCTCAAATTGTTCAGCTATTTGTGCAACCTCATCTACTGAAGTTGGTTTTCCACACCACACACTAGCTTTATATTCTTCTCTTAGGCCATTTATAAATCAAACAACTTTGTCTGTTTCATAGATAAAAGGCACAAACCTATTCAAGTTCTCAAAAGCTTGGTTATACTCATTCACAGTCTTTAGACATTGTTTTAGGTTAAAGAATTCATTTTTCTTTTGTTGTAAGAAATGATTAGACAAATACTTTTTCTTGAACAACTTCTTAAATTTATTCCATGAAATTTTATGAGCTTTTAGTTTCTCATATTTCAATGTGTCCTCTCACCAGTTAAGGGAAGATTTTTTCATTTGATAAGAAGCTATTTGTTTCCTACTTAACTTGTTATTTTTCTGCAATTCAAAGGCTAGATAACCAAGTTTTAGCTTGTTCCCCTATTCCTACTTCACCTGCATATTCTAGAAATTTAATTTTTCTAGCAAAATTTTGAATCTCTTTAGATTTCTTACTTGAACTTGTTTTTTCATTAATAAAAGAATCAGAGGACTCATTTTCCTTATTAGAAATAGAATCATCACCAGATGAAGAGAGTTTTCTCTTTCTTATTTTCTTTTCTGACTTGGAGTATTTATTTTCTAATTTATCACTCTTATCTAATTTATTATTCTTATCATCTTTTTCAATCATAGCTTCTGGAAATTGGATTTTTAAATATTCTAACTGCTTAATTAAATAAGTTACTTCCAGGGTTCATTTTAAGAGACCTCTTAGAAATCAAAGGTGGAAAATACCTGGCAAATATCCTCGGAACCGGTTTCACGGGAAGGAAATTTTTTTGGGGGTTCGACAAATTTTTTTTTCCTAATTTTTAAGAGGTGTGACAGAAGGCTACAGACGTGTGACAACAAATCTTCTATCACGTGTATGCAACCACTACCATCTTGTTGCGCAACAACAAAATCTCTTTTTCACGCATCAACAAACTCTCTGTCAATGAATAATACTTCCTCCATGTCCTGTTGGACATCAACAAACTCTCCATGTCACTTGTCAAGAAAATCTCCATGAAATCGTGACATCAAAAAACTCTATGTCGCTTGTCTGGAGCCTCCGCCATTTTGTCACACATCTAATAGCCTCTGCCCTCCTGTCATTGCATTTATTGTACTTGATAATACATATGCCCCCAGGTGGTATGAGTGATCTAGTAGTGTTCTACCTAGCGAAAAATCTAGGATTATATAGGGGATAGTTTCAAGGGTAGGTGAAGCCAAACCCTAAAGAAAATTAAACATTTAATTTTTAGGCGAATAGTTAATCACTGAAAGCCTCAATTAAAATTTAGTCTTTTCAAAATTTTCAAAAATGAAATATTCACCATATTACGTAATATTTAGCTTGTTAAATAAAATTATCCCTGGTTACTTCCCTGCCCAACTGTTGGTTTTGGTGCTCCAATTCATGGTAATCCATGTCATTCTATGAATCCATTCCGTTCAAATCTTATTTGTTTTCCATTCTCTCTCTGTGTAAATACACAATTTTTATTTTTGTGATAAAATTACCATAATTCTTTATCTGAAAATAAAATATCATCATCTTCAACTTTACACCAAAACATATTTAATGGGGATAATTAGCTCTAATACTAAATGAAACGTGAATTTTTCCCAAACAAAATCTGACTCTGATTAACTAAAATGCAAATTTTAACTTGACAAAACTAATAATTCATAACAAGATCTCTAATGGAGGAACTCTGATACATTTTTCTATCATTCTTATACTATTAAATAAGAAATCATGTCATCTTATAGAAGATCCACATGTATTTACATAATAAGCTAATTAAATTAACAAGCTAAAGCGATTACAACTTTAATTTATTGAATAAAACAATACATAACCTTTAAAATTTATGGCTAGGTTTTAAAACAAGACTTATTAAGATTTAAACACAATTAAAAATTAACTTACAGAGCTCAGGCTTACAAAATAAACCAAAGACTAAATAACTTCAGGTCTGAATGGATTTACAAAGGAAAAGATAAAGACAAGTGGCACTAATCCAGTGCCAAAGGATACAAAAGTATGATATTGTGAAAGAAGACACATGGAACCTTTTTATTAGATCGCATTTCACATAACCCAATAAATAGTTATCAAGGGTATATCACTATGAAGTAAATATATATGCGGTTATTAGCTATTTGTTCGCACTTCGTATTTTAGGATAACTGATAAAATAACATTTAATAACAAGATAGACCATTGAAAATTTGTGTACATGCATCATTGTATCAATGGTTCACTTCTGACATATCTAACAAGTTACTTACATAGAAAACAAAATGCGAAAGAAACATGGACAAATTCTATTGGCTCGCACTCTGCCAATTTTGACAAAACTGACATTCGAAAAATTAGTGGCTAAATATTATTGGTTAACAATGCCGCAACTGACAAAGACTGACATCGTGAAAAGAGATAAGATTTAGCGAAATATCATTGGTTCAGGTTTCGTATTTGGCAGAGGAAAGTTAACTAAGTCTGAAATCTGTGAAAAACATGGAGTACTACCATTGGTTTGAACTACACAACGCTTAAAAAATACTGAAAAAATCCTGATATTGTGAAGTTAAATGGTGCTTTCCCATTGGCTAAAGCTTCGTAATAGTTAGTAATTATCACAAGATGAAAACACATGAAAATATTTAATTGGATAAAAATTCGCAAAAGGTACCAAGACTCGGACCCTACGAAGCACACATGGAACATTTTAATTATCTCTAACTTCACAATATAATATATTACATTGTGTCAAGGTGGATTTAGAACATAGAATTAACTATTTCTAAGGGGAGTTGACAGATTTAAACAAGTCCCAAAAAATATAATAGACACGACCACAAAATACAGTAGATGTAGATAATTGGTTCAAGAAGAATACGATGGGGTCGGAGTGTGAATATGTCAGCCAGAAAATATAATAGACATCTCTACTCGTGCTAACCAAAAAATACTGTTGCTGCTCCTCTCAGAATATAGATACACTTTATTCCCAAACACCATTAAAATTGGGTTCAAGATTATTCCTCTCAAAAATCCTCAAGTTAAAGGATTATGATCAAATCCATTAAAATACAATATAAGCTTATTCTACATTAAAATCATATAGGATATTTTAAAATAATAGACATACATATCCAAATTATGTATTTTATTAACTTAATTCTACAAATTCACTGGTTTTTCATAAACAATTAAGTAATTTTAACAATATACATAATAAAATAAACAAAATACATTCTATTTTCTCATTTATCTGAATAAACAGAAGAATTTAACTTCTTGTTATTATCTTTTTAACAGAATTTATATAATTATAGAGATTATTGTAGTTTACAGAGAAAATACTTATCTAAATCAACGGATATAAAATCCCAATGTCAAGAGAGAACAAGGATGAGGAATTCCAATACCAAATTCCAATAGAAAGAGAATACTGATATGGAATTCTCAATAACAAATAACATATCCATAGATTTACAGACACCAGACTATGGCCACTTATGAGAGGAAAATGTTATACACCCCATGTATTTTCACCTTGCCCTTGCCAAGAACCATTCAAGGTTGTACTTTGTACCCCCGGTTAGGACACCTCTGGTGTCCCTCTCTCTTTCCCACTACCTTCATGTAACCTGGTCAGCCTTGGAATTACTTCCATAAACTAATTTAGCAAATTCGTTAAGACTCTTTTCACAATTGTTCTCTTTTTCAGAATCACAAGTACAATTCCTTGTCTCTTATTCATTCAATTATTTCCTATATCCACTACTCTGTATTTACATTTACATCTCTTTTATAATACATCACAGGTGGTTACAAAATAACAAAATGGTTCTCACACATTTTCATAATTCAAATTAATCATATTTAACCAAATGTTTGAGATATTCATCCCTTTATCAAGCTAATAGCTTTATTACAATATATTTATAAAGAATCTTAACTCAAACTTGTATTAACAAGTTTCAAACAAAAAAATTCTTTAATAATCTAAGAAGTCTTTTTAATGATTTACAACTTCAGGGATTTTGTCACATAACACTTTATCTAGAATTTGGCACAGATTCATTCAACATCCTTGTTTTTGAAAGGAGATCCATTATCAGTGATAATGGCAGAGGGGATGTTGAAGAGTTTAATAATGTGAGTGGTAGTAAAACAAAAGATGACAAGACCAGTGATTTTTTGCAAAGGGGTGGATTCGACCCATTTAGTAAAGTATTCAGTGGCAGTAATGATGAACTTATGGCCATCAATCGACTCAGGATCAATCTTTCCAACGATATCAAAACCCCATAAAGAAAAGGGCCATGATGGTGTTATGGGATGAAGGTCATATGTAGGTGAATGATGGAGATTTCTATTTTTTGAAATTTGTCACAATGTTTGGCGTATTCAAATAATTCTTTCTCCATTTTGGGCCAATAGTAGCCTTGGCGTAGAATCTTGTGAGACATAGCTTTACTCGAGAAGTGACCATCACATAGACTATCATGAACTTATGATACAACCATGGGTATGTCGTTGATTCCTAAACATCGTAGAAAATGGCCATCGATTGATATCTTAAATAATGACGTGATAATTATTATAAATCATGTGACCTCTCATTGTTAATGATGAGATTCATGAGGTTGAAAACCGTCAAGAATGGTTTTTCAATAAAGAAAGTTATAGATTTGTATTAACCATTCAGGATGATCATTACTTCATGTGACAACAAATATTTTGAAATATGGGAAACCACTGGAAGGCCATTGAAAGTGTCGAATGATGAAGGTGGCATGTTCATCAGTGATATCTTGATGAATGAGTGATGTTGCACTATCCATATCATCTACATTACAATTGTCTTTTTGAGGGATGGCGGTAAGAAATTAGGACTCAAATGTAGCTAAGATTGATTTGACAAGGCTATTATACATAATGAGATACTCCTATTTGGTTTGATACATGTCATTAACCTCTTTAATAATGAGTTGTGAGTTGTCGTGGATTCATTTATTGTGAATAAGAAGTTTTCGGGTAACGGTGAGGCCAAGAATGAGAGCTTCATACTTAGTGTTATTAGTACATGAGAATCCTAAGCAATAGGTGGAGGGGAGATGATCACCATGTGGAGTGATAAACATGATCCCAACCCCAACACCTAAGAGGTAATGAGACCCATTAAAATACATATTACAAGTGTCAATGTCAATGGTATCAGTAGTAAAATCTTCTTAGAAAGTAGATCACAAACATGTGATACATCAGAAAGAGGTGTGTCAGCTAACTGATCAGCGATAACCCGGCCTTTGATGGCTTTTTGTGGGATGAATTTGAAATCAAACTTTGTAAGTAACATGACACATTGTGCAAGGTAGCCTGAGAGATGAGTGTGAGATAAGAAATATCGTAGGCGATCTGATTTGATAATTATGTGGACCTCATTATTGAGAAGGTAGTTTCGCAACTGATTTGTGACAAAGACGAGGCCAAGACATAGCTTTTCAATGTACCTGTAATTGCATTTGTAAGAGAGAAAAGTGTGAATATTGTAATAGACAACCTTTTCACGTTGAGAGTCCTCATGTTGAGCAAGGATGGCCCCTTTATGCATAGAACATAACTGAGATGTACAATAAGAACGGGCAATCAACTGTGGGAGGTACTAGAACATGAGGATTTAAGAGATATTCTTTAATAGCATCAAACACAATGGTCATCATAGATGAAATTAGTGTCTTTTTTCATTAAACACGTGAATGGTTGAGTTTTGACAGTGAGCTATGCAAATGAAATGATGGATGGCCTGGATTTTACCCTGTAGTGAGCATAATTGATGTAAATTATAATGCGAAGGCATGTCAATAATGGTGCATATATTTTTGGGGTCATTTTCAATGCCACGGGAAATGATATAGCCAAGGATCTTTCTAGTTATGACACCAAAAACACACTTCTTTGGGTTGAGGTGAACGTTGTATTGTCACAAACATTTGAAGAGTGTTTGGAGATCTTGCGCATGGGTGGAATGATGTCGTGATTTTTTGAGAATGTCCTCAACATATTATTCAATAATTTTGTGAATATAGTCATGGAAAATGTGTGTCATTGCACACTCATAAGTGACCCTGACATTTTTAAGGCTGAAGGTCTTAACAGTGTAACAAAATGTGCCCCATGGTGTAGTAAATGAAGTCTTTTCTTGATCTATGGGTTTCATTTTGATTTTATTATAACCAAAAAATCCATTCATGAAGGAAAGAATGTCATATCCAGAAGTGGAATCGGTGATTACATCAATGTGTGGCAATGGGAAACTATCTTTATGGCAAGCTATATTAAGATCACAAAAATCAGTGCAACAACAGAATTTACCATCCAATTTCATAATGGGTATGATATTAGACACCAATTCAGGATAGTCCATAGCACATATAAAACCATCATCCAAGAGTCGTTGTATTTATTCTTTGACTAATAGCATGACTCTTGGATGTATTTTGTAATTTTTTTTGGTACGGTTTTAGCTCTAGGATTGAGAACTATATTGTGCATGCATACAGAAGGATCTATACTAGGCATGTCACTATAATCCCATGCAAATATGTCGAATAATTCATGAATTTCCTGTTTAATATCATCTTATTTGGTAGGTGTAAGAGAAACAACCAATAAAACCATTCGAGGATTGTTTGCGGTACCAATGTTGTATTGAATAGTTTCTTCATTTAAAAGAGTGGACCGGTCCTCTATGTATAGATTAGTAGGAATGATGTCAGAAGTATAAATATTTATATTAGACGAGTCAAATTCACCAATGTAAGTAGTAGTGGTAAGAAAAAATGGGAGGCATATTTTGTGATGAAAATAAAGGAGATGATCGCAGGTCCCCATATATTCTAAGAGAGAATCATCGGTAGTAAAAGTTTCCAAATGAGGAAAATCAAGGAATTAGAATCACCGATGAGATTCGGGTGTAAGAGAGGAAGTGTAGAAGTATGTGAAATAGCAAAAACCTCAGGAGAGGTTATGAATGGAAGACAATAACTCCAAGCTTAGTAGATTGAGTGGGAATGGACAAGGTTTCTGTGACTCTTTGACCATGTTGGCCTAAACCAGTATTAGAAAATCCATAACGAAGCAGATATTGGTAACCAAGACCATATTGAGAGAAATGAGAATGAGATATAGAGGAAATGGGATTGTCGTGTGAATTCTCAATAGTATTACAAAAGGAAAATGGATAAAGATCTGTCAGGGCCTCATAGACAACACCTTGATAGAGAAATTTGAGTCGTGGGCGATGAGTAGAAGGAACCACATGCATGGAATGGATCCAAGGCTTCCCAAGAATAATGTTATAATTAAGATTATTGGGCATCACGTGACATGGGATAGGAAGAGTACATGGCCCAATAATGATGAGAAGTGTAATGAAACCCAAGACACATTTAGGAATTTTATCAAGGCCACAGATAGAAACAGATGAAGGAAACAAGGATTCCTCAGAGAGGCTGATTTGATGAAGGAAAGATAGATTGTAGATATTAAGCCCAAATCCATTATTTAATAAATCATGTTTACCCCAACGTTATTGATAGAAACATGAGTATAAAGGGGGGATCATTATCTAAGATAGTTTGAGAAGTTCAGCAGATGTGGAAGTAATATGTTCTTCATCATAAGATAAAGTAGTAGTAGACTTATCATATACATATTCATGAGAAGTATGAGGATGAATTTAAGTATTATCTATAACATATCTGATTTTATTCACATAATCAAGATTATCTTGCAAGAAGGTCGGGATGGAGACACTCATGGTCTAATAATCCTAGGGTATGAAGCTAGAAAAGAAGGAAAAAAATCCAAGAGTGTTCGAATACGGGTTCAACAAATGATTTAATTTAATTTGAATTAATTAAATATAGGATATTGTAGAGTCACATCTTATAATATATGATAAAATACATATTTGACACAAGAAAGATAAGATGTAATATTTGAAACCCTAAGCAAAGAATAAAGAGAGAGGACTTAGTTGATTTATTCACAACTTGTAAATAATCTGAGCACGGAAAAGTGATGAACAAACTAGGAAGAGCATCAAAAATAATATATATAAATTTTGAAATACATAAATAAGGTCAGACATAGGCACCCACAGTAGGACATGGGCACCTGGCCACTAAAGGCCACTTCTGGGTGTTTGTCACTACACAAGATCTCAGCATCTGCTTTCTGGTGTGTCACAAGGTATTCATTGTTATTTCCTGTTTGATCACTTGATAGTCACACAATGATCACCAAGGGTACCTGTAACTTAAAAAATAAAAGTTTACTTACACAAACCCACATGCCGCATCAAACCTAAAATAAGAAAGATATTATATGGAGAGTCATAATGAGCCCAACGGTCACCCCGAGAGTGAAATTGCAACCAAGCACTGCACTGCATCTCAAAATCCATGTATTTTTTGTGAATGTGTGTAGAAATTGTGCCCTAGGATGCCCTTGTGCAAGTTGCACTTGATAGTGGGTTGTAGCTAGAATGTAACAATGTGATAGTATGTGTGGATGGAATAGAATATACTTCCCCTTCCTATGATGTGTATGAAGAAGTATACATCCCTTGTCCCTTGAATGTATGCTAGATGGATGATTTTGAGTGCTTTAGGTGCCATTTGGATCCAAGCTAATGTGATGTTGGTAATTTTTAGTGTTTGGTACTTCATTTTGAAATCATAACTATGTGTTTATATGATTCCCTTGTTTTAATTTTGTAATTGACAACTGGAAGGCCGACCCATAGGTGAAAAAGATGCCCAAAAGATAAAAGAGACCCAAAAATAGAGAGTAAGGTAGAAAAGGGTTAGGAGCACCTGTGCACTACTATCATGGCTGGGTACTGGTGTCTAAATTTATAAAAGATAAATAAATGAAATGATGACTAGGTTGTAGGGTATGTAAGACTAAATAGAAAATAAGAAACAAAGAAAAGAGGCCAAAGATAGTTGTCAATAACTAATTTTCTTGCTTATGAATCATATGAATTCTAGTATGCTTTTAAGACCTATAAATTTAGCCAAGTGCATGATTGTGTGTCTACAATGTTGAACTAGATGTGATCATTTCCAACTCACAAGTCAAGGAGACGGATGAGCAGGAAATTTTATTTCACTCTAAGCTTTGGGTAAAAGGTAAGCCTCTACATTTTATTCTTGATAATAGAAGTCAAAAGAATTTAATTTCTACTGATGTTGTGAAAATTTTAAACCTTCTTGAAAAGCCACACCCTCGTCCATATCTTATCGGGTGGCTAATCCCAAGAATAGATCTCCATCACATATAAGAGTGCCTCCTCCCATATGAAATCAAACCCTTCCAGGACGAAGTCCTATGTGATGTTGTTCCATTTGATGTTTGTGATGTGCTACTAGGCCAAACATTTATGTGGGATAGACACAACATCTATGAGTCACGACCTCGAAGGGTCAAAATTACCATTGGGAATAAGAGCTATTGGATACCCGAGGTCACTCCCTAAAACTATGTTTCCCTCTTTGGTGTCAAGTAATGTAAGAACCTAGTGAAGAAAACAATGTGGTCCTTCATCCTGGTGATTAGGGAAAAAACTACCCGAGAAGTTGTTGCGGTCACCTCGAACACAAATTCAGTGCAACAAATGAAATAGAAGGACCAAATCATAACTGAGTATGATTATTTATCCTAGTCACTCACTGAAGTAGAAAAGGCAGCAAGTTTTTTTGAATAGATTCAGTACACTCAGCAACATGTCCATGATATTTTATAGGAATTGAATGAAGATTATAATCAACGCCATAATCAACATAGGTTACAGATACAGAAACAAACTCCATACTTTAGGGGACCACTTGGTGTAATGGGGACCATTTATTCTAAAGGAGGGAGGAATGATCCAAACAATGAGCCAAGTGGCAATTATTGTTATCACCAAATTATAGCACCCCCGAATGGCTAAGTGTGGATGGGGCATTCAATGTAATTTGTGTAACATTGGGTTATCTATCAAGTTTTGGGACTTGCGGGCTTGAGATAACCCTATAGAGAAAGTTGGTTCTTTCTCCTAATCCTACCTACCAAAAACTACTCCTAATGTAGGAAATCAAACTACCTAGTCTTTTCCTAATATTCTAAGGAGATAGGGAGAGAGATGCATGAAAATGAACCTACACTAGAAATGATGATACACCAAGAAAAGGGGTTGTTAGACACAATACAACTTCATGTAATGGAGAGAGGTGAGCAATGGAGAAGGTGGAAAAGATGTACCACATACCACAGATAGATTCACATAGAACACCCTTTTTTCCCATTAAACATAGATCTCAAATACTGCTATAAACATCAACAATATGCACATTATACCCTGCAATGAAGAGAGGTAAGTAGAAACAATAAAACATGCAAAAGATGGAAAAAATGCATCACAAAACATAGTCTATTACTCCTTTAAGTTTGAACAATACAAAATTAGTGGGAAATAGGTAAGAAAATTCAATTATAAAGCTTGGAAAGGAATCTTAAACTCCACATTCAACCCAACAGAGAAGAAAGAGAGAGGGGGCAGGAGAAAAAATGACTAACTTTACAAATTAGCCCCCTTTTACAATTTATAGAATTAGAGAGGAGATAGAATGAAACTTGGATTTTTCTTTCCCACCACTTGCAAGTTGCCCAAAGTAGGTGAAAATCATGATAGGAAATATCCAAAAGTCATCCCACATTGAATTACAACTTGCAGCACAAGAAAATGGCTCCCCATGCTCATTAATTGCATCCCTAACCAACTTGAGGTCTCTGTTTGGAAATGGGTTCACTATCTAAAAATTTCAACATAAAATATAAATCAATCAATGAATTTCTTAGTCCATGTGTATAGGTCTCATTATCAAAATTCCAACGAGACTAATTTTGTTAAAATCCATTGAAAGACGCTCAAGAAATGAGCTTCTGAGTGACTACAGCTATTTGAGTCTTGTCATGCTTGCTTGTATTTCATGGGACTAAGAAATTAAATTTCTTGACTGGAAAAGTTATTTAAAATATTTCTCCTTTCCCCCATGTTATAAATCATTAAAATTCTTTGGGGAATTTAAAATTGGTGGGACCCATCATTGGTTTTTTTACTTTCCATATATATCAGGATGGGGTTGTATTTTTTTAAAGAATTCATATATGCCATCTCGCCCAAGATGGCTCTGATAAAATATGTAGAATAATCCCTTACAGAATCGCAACAATAGAAACTAATATGCAGAAAATATTACAAATCTCAAATAAAAGTGCAGAATAAATAACACAACACAGAGAGATAAGTATTTAACGTGGTTCACCTAATTTGGGCTATGTCCACCAAGAATCACTTGCTCATATTTTATTACAAGCCTCCACTCTCTCAATACAATACCCAGATCCATTTGGAGCTATGCTCAACAAACTCTACAGAATTCACACCCGAATTCAAAGCACATCTACAATACATTTGCTTGTATATGTATCATATGCATAAGACCATATAAATAGACAATTGCTTAAGCAGTTTGATACAAAACCGTGGGTATCAAAACCATGGGCAAAAACCATGGGTATCAAAACCATGGGGCAAAAACCGTGGGTATCAAAACAATGGGTACCGAAAAACCATGGGCCCAAAAATAGCCCATAACAGTTACCCATTACCCATGGGTTAATAAACCACCCATGAAAATTTACTTCGGGGGCTTCACCCCGGAACCCCCTTGACCCACTCACCGGCGAGCGGGACCATCGTAAAAATACCCGAGTGTAACACATAGAAGGTGTACCACACTCTAACATGAAAATAGGCTCCACAAACATAACAATCTCCCACTTGGAGACTGATTTTCACTGAGAAAGCTTCTCAACCCTTCACTGTCATCCGCGAAGGCCAACCAAAGCTGAACATAGCTTTAGTTTATCCCTTGTGACCACCTTGGTCATCATGTCTACAGGATTCTGACTGGTATGAATCTTCTCCAACTTCAACTTATCTTCCTCCAAAGCTGTCCTGATGAAGTGATATCTCAACTGTATATGCTTCATCCTGGAGTGGAAAGCAGAGTTCTTAGCTAGGTGTATAGCACTCTGACTATCACTATGTAACTTACATTCCTCCTGTTTATGCCCCAACTCCTCAAGCAATTGTTATAACCAAATCATCTCTTTGCTCGCCTCTGTGGTAGCAACATACTCAGCCTCCATGGTTGATAAAGCCACCAGCTTCTGTAGTCATGAAATCCAGCTTACTGTTGTCCCACCTACAGTGTAAATATAACCTGTCGTGCTCCTCCTGCTGTCTACATCTCCAGCCATGTCTAAATCTACATAACCACGTAAAGTGGTGTCTGATCCACTGTAGCATAAAATTGTCCCCATGGTCCCTCTCAAATACCGAAGGATCCACTTTACTGCTTGCCAATGCTCTTTACCTGGATCACTCATAAATCTACTCACAGCTCCTACTGCATGGGCAATATCAGGCCTAGTGCATACCATAGCATACATCAAACTGCCAACCACTGATGAGTAAGGTACCTTGGACATATGGTTTCTTTCCTGCTCTGTCTTGGGACACTGCTCCTTTGATAACTTAAAATGGCCTGCCAAAGGAGTCCCAACCGGTTTAGCATCCTACATGTTAAACCTATCCAATACCTTCTTAATGTACTCTTCCTGAGATAAAGTCATCTTCCATTCCTTCCTATCCCGAGTTATCCTCATACCAAGGATTTGTCTGGCAGCCCCCAAATCCTTCATATCAAAGGATTCACTTAGCTGTTTCTTGAGTACTTTTATTTCCTGCATGTTTTTACCTGCAACCAACATGTCATCAACATACAAACACAGGATAATATAACTTCCATCCTCAAATTTCTTTGTATACATGCAATGGTCAGAATGACATCTGATATAACCTTGCTCCATCATGAAGCTATCAAACTTCTTATACCATTGACGTGGAGCTTGTTTCAGGCCATACAAGCTCTTCTTCAGTTTGCACACCATCTCCTCTTTACCTTTGACTTCATATCCTTCTGGCTGCTGCATATATAGCTCCTCCTCCAAATCACCATGGAGAAATGCAGTCTTTACATCTAACTGTTCTAAGTGCAAGTCTTCTGCTGCCACTATTCCAAGAACAGTTCTAATAGAAGTCATTTTTACTACAGGAGAAAAGATCTCATCAAAATCTATACCTTGTTTCTGTGCAAACCCCTTGACCACCAACCGGGCCTTATATATTTTCTTTCCTCCTTCTTCATCTTTAACTCTGTACACCCACTTGTTCTGCAATGCTCTTTTGCCTTCCGGTAGCTTCACCAAATCCCAAGTCTGGTTCTCCATGAGAGACTTATGCTCCTCATCCATGGCTTGCTCCCACTTCTTACTGGCATCTACCTGCATTGCTTCATCAAAGCTCTCTGGCTCTCCACTATCAGTGAGTAATAAATAATAAAGAGAAGGAGAAAAATGTTCAGGTTCTTTTCTTACCCTAGAAGACCTCCTCACTGTAGGAGTTTGGGGTTCCTGTTGAGTAGGTTCCTGAACTGATTCATGGGTCACTGTCCCATCTGGAAGATCCTCTACCACTGCATATTCTTTCTTGGATTCTTCCCTGTTTTCCTGCAACTTTTGCTTATACATGACTTTCTCATTAAAGACCACATCCCTAGACCGAATGATTTTCTTGTCCTTAATACTCCAACATTTAAATCCAAAGTCATCACCACCATAACCAATAAAAGTGCATTTTTCTGATTTAGCCTCTAGCTTGGTCCTATCATCCTTGTCAATATGAACAAACACCTCACATCCAAAGACTCTAAGAAATGAGTAATCGACTTTCTTACCGTACCAAGCCTCCTCAGGTATGCCTCCATCCAAGGCACTTGAGGGTCCTCTGTTTATTAAGTACACAGTTGTGCTCACCGCTTCTGCCCAAAAATAAAGAGGTAGTCCTGCATGTATCCTCATGCTCCTAGCACGTTCCATTATTGTTCTGTTCATCCTTTCTGACACCCCATTCTACTGCGGGGTTCCTGGAACCATCTTTTGCCTACGGATTCCATTCTTAGAACAATAATCATCAAATTCATTGCTGCAATACTCCCCTCCATTATCTGACCTGAGACATTTTAACTTAAGACCTGTTTCATTCTCTACCAAGGCTTTCCATTTAACAAAAGTATCAAATACATCAGATTTGTTTCTAATACAATAAACCCAAACTTTCCTTGTTGCATCATCAATAAAAGTAACATAATAACTTGAACCCCCAAGAGATGATACCTGAGCTGGCCCCCACACATCAGAATGTACCAGCTCTAACTTACTCTCTTTCTTCGTAGGTCCAACCTTGAGAAACCTTACTCACTTCTGTTTCCCATATATGCAGTTCTCACAGAAATCCAAACCTATTTCTGTATATCCAGGAAAATTCTTCTTTATGATGTCCATGCCCTTATGGCTCATATGACCAAGCCTATAGTGCCATAATGTTGTATCTGCATCTGAAGCCACAAGATTACAATCATTAGTACTATCAGTGGATAAATACAAGGTTCCAACCTTCTTACCTCTTGCCACCACAAGAGCACCCTTGGTAACCTTCCAAGAGTCAGCTGTAAATATCACAGTACAACCATCACTTCCCAATTGCCCCACCGATATCAAATTTCTCCTTAATGTAGGCACATGTCTGACATCCTTCAATAGCCATGTATTCCCATTCTGCATCTTAACCTGAACAGAACCTTTTCCAACTATACTGCAAGGCTCATCATCACCAAGAAAAACATGCCCAAAATCCCCTTGAACATAATCAACAAAATAATGCCTATGTGGAGTAGCATGAAAAGAAGCCCCTGAATCTAAAACCCAAGATTCAGTAATATTATGCAAAGAAAGAATCAAAGCATCCTGGCATACATTACCCGATGCCACATTTTCCTCCTTGTTTTCTTCCTGTTGTTTCTTCTTGTCCCGAAGCTCCCAACAGTCCTTCTTTGCATGCCCAGACTTTCCACAGTTCCAACATACAATCTTGCTCTTGGATTTTGACCTTGCCCAATCTTTCGATTTTCCATGGTTTCCTCTATTCTTCTGTCTCCCTCTAGTTTCCACTGTCAAAGCATTCCCTGAAGTAGAAGATTCCCCAGAGATTTTTCTTCACATTTCCTCACTTAGAATCACCCCTACAACATCCTCAAACTTCAACTTCGAGTTAGCTGGAACCGAGTTGCTTACCGCCATTACCAGGCTATTCCAACTTTCAGGTAAAGAGCACAGAATTAATAAAGCCCTAACTTCTTCATCAAATTCTATTGTAACCGAAGCTAGCATATTCACAACCATATTGAAATCATTTAAATGATCTGCTACTGAACTATTCTCAGACATCTTCATATTAAACAACTTTTTCATTAAAAATATCTTGTTAGAGGCAGAGGGTTTTTCATACAACTTCCCTAATGCATCCATTAGATCTTTTGTAGTCTTTTCCTTTGAAACATTAAATAATACCGAAGATGCAAGACACAGCCAGATCATTCCAAGTGCCTTCCGATCCAACAAATCCCATTCCACATCTATCATACTCGAGGGTTTGTTCACCTTCTCAGACAGCGGAGTATAAAGATCCTTCTGATAAAGGTAATCTTCCATCTGCATCTTCCAAAGACTGAAATTCTACCCGTTGAATTTATCAACCCTAGATCTTCCATCATCTGCCATAGCTCCCACTCAAGACAAAAAATTTCCCTACGATTCAACACTTCAGCAAACCAAAACCAGGCTCTAATACCAATTGTTAGGAAATAAGAGATAAAATATGTGGAATAATCCCTTACAGAATCACAACAGTAGAAACTAATATGTAGAAAATATTACAGATCTCAAATAAAAGTGCAGAATAAATAACACAACACAGAGAGACAAGTATTTAACGTGGTTCACCCAATTTGGGCTACGTCCACCAAGAATCACTTGCTCAGATTTTATTACAAGCCTCCACTCTCTCAATATAATACCCAGATCCGTTTGGAGCTATGCTCAACAAACTCTATAGAATTCACACCCGAATTCAAAGCACATCTGCAATGCATTTGCTTGTATATGTATCATATGCATAAGATCATATAAATAGACAATTGCTTAAGTAGTTTGATACAAAACCGTGGGTATCAAAACCATGGGCAAAAAACTGGGTATCAAAACAATGGGTACCGAAAAACCATGGGCCCAAAAACAGCCCATAACGGTTACCCATTACCCATGGGTTAATAAACCACCCATGAAAATTTGCTTTGGGGGCTTCGCCCCCAAACCCCCTGACCCGCTCACCGGCGAGTGGGACCGCCGTAAAAATACCCAAGTGTAACACACATTTTCTTCACCAGGTGAGTTGAATTTTTTCCTAATTTTTTTAGACCCTTACACTATGCAGGGAACTTAGCTTTCCTCGGCCCATGTGTCCCGAGTGTAATTTGGGATTCAAACCTCTGATCCACCCATAACATGGGCCTCGACAATGCCTCAGACTCATAAAGGGTTTCACGTCTGCACGTTGACCCCGTATAGTGGTTGTTGACCAACTTATTTCCCACACCCTTTGCATTCAACAATGTCAGGTTTTGGTCACCCATGTGTGCCTTAGGTCGTTCGGGCCCTCTAAATATGCAACTCCTGCATAACTATCCTATGGAATTTAAGTGGGCGAATTTGGGATTTTCATGCACACAAGGTGTAACTCACTTGGGCCTCCCGGGTAATATTTTTCCACATCAGCCACAAGGCCTCCGCTCTGAAATCATTGGGCTCATCGAGTTAGCTCGGAGAGCCAAATCCTTCCCTTTGATGTTGGTTTTTTACCAAGTTTCTGACTTGTTCACCATATTGCAATGGTTCACCATATTCTATATGTGCTTGAGATTTCCTTTGCACCTACTATACCTACTCCCCTGATACTGATCAAACAAATTTGACAAGACGGCTCGATCTCTCACCTTGGTTGATGTAACCATAAACTAGCTTGGTCCTTGTGATGTAGAGCTCGATGAGTTTTGACAAAGCACAGTCTGACCCAAGAGCTTGTAGTTACAAATTTACAGCAACTTTCCACCATGCACAAGCCTCCACAAAGCTTTCAAATAGCTCAGTGGGTTCAAAATAACTAGCACGTGGATTCATTGTGTGACCAACTCATTGTGGATAAATTTTCATGTGCAGATCTTGGTTGTGACGTTTCACCCTTCTCGATACCCAGATGGCTCAACTTACTACACGTAAGCTTGATCATAGAAAGAGATCGATAAGGTCTAGAAAGCTTGATTTTCTATCATGTGATATTAGTAGAGTTCTTACATAGCTTGCTCCATAAATAGCTCTTCAAGGGTCTTTATCAGCTTGGTCCAACAACATTGACACACCAAATTGGTGTAGCATTAGCTCAATCTCAATTCTTGCATTGATGGATTCTCTCGTGATTTATATAACTCGGTGACCATATAGCATACAATTATCTCGCTTGAGTGAGGCACAACTCAGGGCATATGAAGACATCTCAACTACCATTTGAGACACCCGTGGAGCTCGGTTTCCTCTTCTCTAGTTTTTCTTTACAAAATAAGGCTCAACCTCCTTTGATATTGCCATGCCTGCTTAGCTCGGTATGACCTACACATAAGCTAAATGGGTGGTTTCAACAACTCGCCCTCATATTTAATGATATACCGACTCGGCCATGTACATCAAACATCTTAGTCTTTAAAATCAGTTTTCCTGGGTAATGTCATCTTAGTAGCTCGGATCTCTAAGAAGTTAGTTCATTTTTAATGTAATATAACCTCCATTATCTCAACATGATGCCATCTTGGCTTTCTTTCAAATAGTTGGTGGGCATTTTTCCTTTAATCTTGGACCTTTGAACCAAGGGCTATCTTATCAACCTCCTACACCCCTTTAGGAATTTGTGTAATTTGGATCCTTTAATAAACATAGGAGTGTGTGAAAGTAAAACCCTGGGAAGGTTTCCATTTTCCTTTTAATCGAGCATCACGCTAACTCCCTCTTCATTTAACAAAACTCCAACTCCATGAAGACCAAAAAGAGGAAAAATTCCTCCCTTGAGTTTAACCTTCCCACAGACCCTAATTTTTCCCTAAATGCTTAAATCTGCATGTAAGCTCTGAATTGGCTATGAGAGTCCCTTAGTGCAATCCTTCTTTATTATCCAATTTCAACTGGGTATGAAATTGGATAACAATTTGGTGACTCATGGGGCCATCTTCCCACTAGATGAAGTGTGACTAGCTGCTTATAGCTATCCATTGGCCATGGAGTCTATGGGATTAACATGAACTGATATAAACTTTGAAATTTTGACCCCGAAATACTTAGGATGTTGTTGCTTGCATTTGGAACTGCCTTTCACTACTTTCATTTTATAACTCTTGTAAGAAAACCTTGAAATTTGTTTTGTGAGAGTAGAAAATTGTTCTCAAACTTGAATTTCACCCTTTCCTAGCAGTTGTGATCTATGAGGTTGAATGATGAAAACCTATAACTACTGCCCCAACATCTGATCTTTTCATAGTATGAATAGACAAGACTGATTTTCTTGGCAAGGTGAAGCATACTACAGAATTGGAGTGAAACACCTGTCAGCTTGGAAATCATGGAACTCTATTAAAGTCTGATTTTCTTTCTTCTTTTGATTGTCCTAGTTCTGACTTGCTAACTTGTGTTCTTTTCCGAAAGTTGGGGCTGATCCAAATGGGCTGATAGTTGATCTCTTGACTGCTTGCTAGGGCACTAGAGGGTTGTTGCAGTTTTTCTCAGAGAGAATCATCAAGACCTCTTCCTTAATTGATTTTAGTTGCTCTGCATTTGTTTTGTTTTGAATTTTACAACTGTTACATGCAACTATGAGTTTCCTACTGCAATAACTAAAGGGCATGATGCACTATACTGGCTAGAACAACAATGAACAAAAAATATATAAAAAATAAACAAATCATGCATGCCTCAAGTAAGAAATGTAGAGTTTGCCTAAGAACTTCTTCTACTGAAAAAAAACCTACCCCTACTCTACACTACCTAGAGGAATGGGCAACATCAAACAAAACCTACCACTGGTGATGAGAAATAGCTTCCCTTCCTCACAATTGACAGCCATGTCAATGATTTGACATTATAATCAACTGATATTAGGAGTGAAAAGATGGCTGTAAATTGGTTCTCTACTCCCTTCATCAAGGTATCAACTAGAAACAAGACATATACCTCTTATGGCAGCTACTCAGTTGTTTCCAAGAGGTGTTTTTGTTGATCCTTGGCATGTTGATGCTCTCCCTCATGCTTAAAAATGACCATGAATGGTTTTGTATTCTCCCTTAGCTCTAATGAATCCAAGTATCTAATCGGGAAAGGTCTGGTTTATTGAATTTGTCTATTTCTCTTAATTCCAACTTCAATAAGAAAATCTTCTTGTAAGCCTTCCTGGAAAAGGTGACTATCTGTGACTTGGTTCTTTTATTCTTGCACATTTATAGACAATTGATGTGTCACCTTGGTGAATAGTATGAGAGAGGATATCTTCAAGCTCATTTCTTTCCTTCTTAGCAAAATGGAACTCCTTTTCATCTTGAATCTCACATCTTCTAATTATAGCATCTAATGAGGTCACTGACACATCATTGCAATCAGCTGCAACACATTTCTTGCTTGGGAGTTCCTCCTCAATTTCTTGAAGACCACACTATTCTTGGATAGCCTCTTCGTCTCACATGAATTTTGAAAAATTAAACTCTTCAATCTGTTGTTCTAGAGAATTGTTATTGGCAGCAAGGTCTTCTTAAATGCTCCCCTCCACCGTGGACTCATCAACTAAATCAGTTCTTCCAAATGAAAGAAAAAAACTTTCGATGATTTCATCCTCATTAAGTGCTCTTGAATCTAATTTAGTCTCCTCTATGTGCTCTTCTTTAGTGGAACTTAGAGTTGATTGTTCTTCCCCTTATTTGACTGATTGTGCAACTAGAATATGATCATCAATATTTTCAAATAAAGTGCCATCATGGACACTGCATTTTGAACATATAGATGGTTGGTCTTCTTCTGGTTCTACTGCTGGCATAAAATCATTCTTAGCCACCACTGGCTCATCAACTTTGGCCTCCTTTTTTGGCTTCACCATCAAGGGAATTTTTTCACTTCCAAACCTTTGAGCCCATATTTTTAGATTATCTGTCATTTCTTATTTGTTAGGCTCTTCTTCTTGTCTCGCTTGGCTGGTTTTTTTATTGTTCTCTTCCCAAGATGAATTTGAGACAACAAGAGGAGGGTTGGGTTGGGTTACAACAGATTTTTCTATTATTTTTTGTGGTGGGGAAGTTAGAGCTCCTTGTTTCCTTGGAGGGGGTGACTGATTTGAAGGGAAAAGGTTAGAAGAAATGAGATGGGATGGGAGATGAGAGGATGGAGAAGGGAATTCAACATCTGGGGAAGCATACAAGAAACTTGGAAAATAAGGCTCCTACTGGGATGATACAAATTGGGAAGTGGGTAGAGGATTGTGAGATGGCAATGCTAGGTTTTTCCATTGACAAGATTGACTAACATTGTTTACAAAATATTTTATCTCCATAATCCACTCTGTGAGCCTTGGAAACATCTCAGCTATGAAGTCAAGTTTCTGTTGTGGGCTATAATGTCTTAGAAAAGGTCCCTCCCATGGACAAGGAGTCCTAAATCTAACCTTGAATTCTTGCATCTAAGATATATCCCTCAACTATACCATTTTAGCCTCCAATTCTTGAACTTTATCTTGCAAATCAGTATTCTCCATGTAACTG